>CM021103.1:608632105-609101869 GCA_007115665.2 Sequoiadendron giganteum
AGAGATAGAGAGATTAGAGAGGGAGGAGAGAGATAGAGAGAGAATTAGAGAGGGAAAGAAGGTGGAGATATTGAGAGAGAGGAGGCAAGGAGGGAGAGAGAAATAGGTATAGAGGGACAACTAGGTAGAGAGAAGTAGATATGAAAGGAGAGACATAGGGAGAGGTAGGGATGGAGAGAGAGGTGAGACAAAAATAGAGAGAGGTCTAGGTAGATAGAGGGAGGAGGAGATAAAGAGAAGCATAGAGGGAAGGGAGGAAGAGGTAGGGATGGAGAGAGAGAGGTGAGAGATAAGAGAGAGGAGAGAGGGATAGGTAGGGAGAGATGGGTGAGATAGAGAGAAATAGAGTAGAGAGGGAAGGGGAAAGAGAGAAGTGAGATAGGTGATACATATGTGTGATGGAGCTTAAAAGTAGAGAGATAAGGAGGAAGGTGGAGAGATTGAGAGGGAAGGAGGGGGGAGAGAGAAATATGTATAGAGGGATAGGCTAGATAACGAGAAGTAGAGAGCAAAGGTGGGTGAAAGGAAGAGAGAGGGAGAGAGAGAGGGGGAGAAAGAGAGGTGAGATAGAGAGAAGTAGAAAGGGAATGAGAGAGAGAGGGAGATAGACAAAATTAGAGAGGGAGGGAGGGAAGGAGAGAGAAGTGAGATAGAGAGAACTAGAGAGAGAAGGAGAGAGAGAATGAGAAGATAGAGAGTAGAGAGGGGAGGAGAGAGTGAGGGAAGCAAAGAGATAGAAAGAGAGGAGAGGGAGGGAGGGAGGGATAGGTAGGTATAGAGAATAGAGAGAGATATATAGAGATAAAAGGAGAGGGATGAGAGATAGAAAAATGTAGAGAGGGAAGGAGGGAGGGAGATAGATATTGGAGAGGGAAGGAGAGAGAGATGGACATGTAGAGACATAGTTCTTGAGCTCAAGGAAGATATTGTTAGATAAAGGGATAGAGATAGTGAGAGAGAGAGAGGTCTAGAGAATAAGAAATGAAAATGAGTGAGATAGAGAGAGAAAGATGAAATTTGACCTCCTGAGTACTAAAATTTGACCTCCTGATTACTGAAATTTGACATGTTGATTACTAAAATTTGACTAAGTCTAAAATTTTAAGATCTTCCAAAAACTAGAATTTGTATTATAACTCTTAGAGATCTGAAACCACTCTCAAACATCTTGCCTATATATACATGAAATATAACTTAAAGTATAAGAAATTAAATTTCCATATGTAAATGTCAACTTATACTTAAATGTTTATTTCATGTATATAGTTTCCCTGAAAGAGAAAGCAAAAATCTAGTTTTGTACAAAGCAAGCCATTTGGTGCTCGTGAAATGGCCTGCTTTGGACGTGTTAATTACCAGAATTTGCCAAATTTTCTCATATTTTCGTTCGTGCTCCCCGTCTCATTTGCATGTCTTTGAATGCAAGTTTATAAAAAAAACTGTGATAGCGTTAACCTCTCTCTTAGCTATCGAAATATATAAATTTTTTTTCATTTTGATTTAGTTAAGGTTTTGATCCATGGCTTCTATTGTAAATGCCTTCGTTTTTGGTCAAAAACCAACATGTGCTAGGTTTAGGATAGATTTTTACACGTTAATCGAAATGTGAAAAAAATTACGTTTTTTGAAACTAGACTCCATTCTACACATGATGAAAAAAAAAATCAATTTTCGATTAGTTTGCAAAAACTTTGGGGGTGAGCACGCTCAAATTTTAGATTTTCAAGATGTGTCCACTTTGAAAATTCATAAAATATTATATATTCATTAAAAAAAATATCTGAAAGAAGGAGGATAAAGTACATGGTGTTAGCTAATTTCTCACCATTGGGATTTTTGAAATTCTAAAAAAAGTTAACCAAAAACAGGGGAGCCCTCAGGCGCTATGCTTTTTTTTTTGATAAAAACAGGACCTGTTTTGGGCTCCCCCCTTTTTTAGACCCTTAATCTTCATTAATTTCAAAAAACAATAGTAGCTTAGAAACTAGACTCAGAACACTTCAACTTTTGTTGTTGCCATATCTTGAGCTTTTGAATGTAACTATCTTCATTTTCTCGTGCAAATCAGATTTTGCTGATTTAAAAAAAAAAAAAAGTGGCATCTTAAGAGCCAAAATTGTGTCACAGATTGGTGCACTCACCCATAATATTATTAATATTATATATTGTATAATGTGGATTTTAAAAATATTAAATGTAAAATCTTTAAAAAAATTGTTATAATATATTAGATTAGATAGTAATATACTACATATTATATATTAAAATATATAATGTAGATAATATAGTATTATATATATTTGCTTGGTAAGCACTGCCATGGGGTTAGCTCTCATAATATAATATCTAAAAATTAAACTAAATGCAACCCTTGCTACCATGGGTGCTACAACACAACACCAAATTGCACTGTTGAACCTATGCTCCTAACCTAAAGATCTTGCATCAACACAAAAATGGGTGTGCCCTCAAATTACATCTCCAAATTTCCTACTTTCTTAGAGAATATAAGAGACATTGGATGTTTTTGCTTTGACAATGTAGTTTTCTTTTTCTTCACCTCTTTCCAAGCTTGTTCGGCTTCCGAGGAGAGAATCTAAGAGACATTGGATGTTTTTGATTAGAGAATCTAAGAGACATTGGATGTTTCGACTTTCTTAGAGAATCTAAGAGACATTAGATGTTTTTGCTTTGACAATGTAGTTTTATTTTTCTTCACCTTTGTCCAATCTTGTTTGGCTTCCGAGGAGAGATGCAAAACTATACACAAATCCTTTTGTATGGGCATTCCAAAATTATTGTCTGCAATAGTGACCAATGAAAGAGATGATGACATAGTGTTGGATTCCTCCAAAGATGATGAAGAAGTAGTAGTAAAAACAACTTTGACTTCACATCCAACATGGTCTCATGAATGTGGGAATTCTCCACAATCGTAGGGGTGGGGGACATGGCAAGAACAATACCTTGAAAAGTGGGAGAGAAAGCAATTACAGTCTTCTTAGGAGGAGAAACAACATAATGCCAGTTTTTAGCCCCATCCCACCATGAAGGTTTGTTGTTAGGGATAACCTTGGCATGCACACCAACTCATCTTCTTGCACATTGTACAGTAACATGTTTTGTAGCAAAAAAAATTATACATCTAAATGCAATCTTTTCATAATTTATTGGCTGGCACTAATGCCTATTTCCAACTTTAAGAAAATTTATGTCAAAAGACCTTTTGAGACACCCATCTCTATGTACAAGTGAGAAAAATTCAAATTTGCATAGTTAATTGTTTTTTTAGAGATGTTGTGATATTTCCCCAGATCATTAGCCTTTAGGCAATCAATTTCCCAAAATTGTAAGGGGAGGTAATGTAAGTGAACCCATAAGAATGTTGTTGAGAATGTATTTGTTTGCAAATCAAATGAGGGGAACCAAGGTATCATGCATAGAAAATCACCTTGGAAGAACCACAGTCCAATTTTGAGCACCATTTCTTTGTCTTCCATACATCCAAATTCTAGGATAAAAAACCCTTTTGCACAATGGGTAAATGTTGATTTTGTCCTCTAGATAATCCTTCCAATTTTCTTCTATCCAAGAATGGATATCACACAGTTTAGGCCATACCTTCATCAATCTACAAATCAAAGTGTGTTCCTACAAAAATTCTTCTTTGTCATAGGCAAAGTTGTCCAGACAAATTTCAGAGGCAAATGACGATTGATGAACAACAAAGGGAGGGCTTAGTGAGGCTTTGTCATGAAGCTCAAGAGGATTAGAAGGGACAAGACCCCTATTAGCACCACCATAAGTGGTAGAACTTTCCACTTTATGACTGGTAGGGGAATTAACAACAACCCACAAACCGTGGTTGTCCTCCAACCCCAGGTGACCATTGGGTAGAGAAGAGGCGAGCAAGGAAAGGGTATCTGCAAAACTCTTTTGTATTGAATTGCAACCAATGGCTCCATCAACACCAAAACCATTAGTGGAAAATTTTGTGGGGTGAATATGATGTTCTCTAGAGCCCCCTATCACCAACTCCCTATCACAAAGCCAACAAAGAAGTAGGTATGTGAATAGAGTTGCGGTATGTGAATAGAGTCGCCCTTTTTACCCTACACAAAATATTCCACAAACTGAGAATTCATCGTAGTCTTGGTAGGGCATGGGAAACCCTTAGCCTTTGTCGCACCACCGAAGATATTATCGCCAAATTATTTTATTCAGAAGGAATCAAAAAAGTCCAAAGATGTCAAACCCTTCAAAGTAGAGGACACTATTTTTTTAATAATATTTTATATATTAAAATATATAGTAATATTTTTTTTTGATACGTAAGATAAAAAATTTCATTGATGACAGAACTTGTGAGTTGAAGGTGTATAAGCTCTACTAGGTTTTTGTGGTTTTTGCAGTCACCCTTGGACCCTCTTGCATCATACTGCGCCTACTACGCAGGACACCTTTCCTCATTGAGTACGATCGCATTTACTGCAATTTTAGTGTTTTATTATGCCTTCAACTGGCTCTAACTGGTGTTAGCAGTTCGATGACGCAACTCAATGGCTCCTCCTCTTAACAAACGTCCCTAGAAGTTTGTTCTTAAAGTCTTTCACGAGGTAAGAACTCTGATTCCCCAGTTGATGTGATTTTTCCTTTACTAGATTTTGATTCTCCTTGCTAGTGGCTTGAACAAAACACCCTTGTGGGTTATTTTGTTGGGAGGACTCCCCCTGAAAGTGTGCTGAAAGAATGGGTCAGCAAGGCTTGGTTCCCTCATGGGGTCCGCCTTGATATGGTCCAAAACTTGACCAAGGGTTTTTTCTGTTTCGCTTCACGGAAGTCAATCATATCCAAGCTATCTTAGCCCATGGTCCTTGGTATGTTAGGTCATCCTTGCTTGTTTTCTAGGCATGGACTCGAGATTTTGCTATCTCAGATGACACCAAATTGTGGGTCCCAGTTTGGATTGAGTTCCCTGGCTTGCCTTTTCCTTGTGTGCCTTTTTTGAATCACATTGCTTCCTCACTGGGGAGGGTTATTTGTATTGAGCCAGATAGGTTTTTCCAGGCCCGATCCCAGAAGTGGGTCTATGTGGAAATTGACCTGTCCGTTGATATTCAAATAGGAGGTATTAGGAACACCTAGAAAGTCATGTATTTTAACTTGCCTAACACGTGCTATCAGTGTTAGTCAACCAACCACAAGATTAAGGACTGCCCTTTGGCAGTGCTTCATACACCTTCCCTGTCACAAGATACTAAAATGCCTCATTAGGCAGAGCCTTCTGCTAAGGCTAAAAAAAAGTGGACTACGATTATAAACCAGAAAAAGAAGTCAATTGGTTTTGGGTCGGCCTCCAAAGCCTTTGAATCACCGAAGGATGCTTCAAACCCTTTAGAGAAGGGGACATATGCTCCTACTAGAGCTGTTAATGCTTCGGTGCAGCTCAGGTCAAAGGCGACGCCTCTGCATGTTGTTGTTATGTATGCTCAACCGAATAGCCCTCTCATGTTGGGAGCTCAAAAGCGATCTTGTAGCTCATCTCCACTATGTGAAGAGGGTGAATATGTGCAAGAAAAGTGGAGGTTTTCCCCTCCTATTTAGATTGGTTCAGTTCCACAGGATTTTTTGCAAAATCATTTCTCTTCCCTAAATGAAGAGGAACTAGATTCCAAAAATATGGAGGAGTTTCATCCATGAAATTCCTCTCATGGAATGTTCAAGGTCTCACAAACCTCTCCAGAAAGTAGTTTGTTAGAGATACTTTGAAAAAGTATTCTGGTATTGAAGTGCTTTGTCTCCAAGAGGGTAAAATTTCTAGGTTCCTGCTTGCTTCGGCTTACCGTTCTATTTGGTCGGTGGCATTGGATTTTTGATTCTTTACCAGTTGCCACCTGGTTACTCTATAGGGACTTCAATATGGTTGAGATGGCATATGACAAGGATGGCACCCTGCCATTCAGATGGGCAGCTAGTGAAAGGGAGGCATGGTTCTACATGCGTAATAAATTGGGGCATTTTGATCCCAATATTGGTCATTTTCATTCTCATTCCCTCTGCCATACTTGGTGTAATTACAGGGCTGACTCTGATAGAGTATTTAAGCACCTTGATTGTGCCATGATCTTAGCTCAATCTTTTTTTCTTTTGACAACTCTACTCTGCCAGTGAAGCTATTAGTGGATGTGACTCTGTTCGATCACTTCCCTATTTATTTTCGCATTGAATGGGAGTCTTGTTAGCCTCACATGTGTAAAACTCAATTCTTTTTTAACACGTCTTTGCTCTGCTACAAGCCCACTCTGGCCCACATTCCTAGAGTGTGGAATTTGGAGTGTAGACCAGCTAACCAAACAGGTTGGATTACCTGGTGGAATGATGCCATCACTTGCATGGATAAATTTATGCACATTTATGGGCACCAGTTGGCTATTTTTTGTCGGTGATCTTACGAAGTGACCACCGTCGACCTGCACTTGACTATTGAGGCTTTGGCGGCTAGCCCATTTTCCCCATCATTATAAGTTAGGGTGGCAAATTTAAGACACAAAAAGCAGTGGCTAACAATTACGCTGCTAGAGGAGCGCAAATCAAAGCTCGACTGTATTGGCTCAAAATCGGTGATCGTGCCTCCAAAGAGTTTTTTTTGGCACTTCGTGCCAAGCAATCATCCCCAGGTATCAAAAAAATCAAGGATGATATTTGGGTGCTCTATGATCTCCCTAAAATTCTCTAGGCCTTTGTGCGCCCTTATGAGCTGGTTTTCACTACACAAGAACCCATGCCTATGCGGTAGCAAGCCCTTCAGGACTACCTTTCTGTTGTGCCAAATAGGTTTTCTTCAGCCCAGAGAAATTTTTGTGATTAATCTCAAGGAAGCTATTCAGTCCATGGCCGATGACAAGGGCTCGAGGATTGATGGCTTCCCTTATGAATTTTACAAGGCCCTATGGGACTATGTTGGCCAAGATTTGTATCATGTTTACCTTGAGGCTTTTCATGCCAACTCTCTAGGTAATTTAATAAATAAAGGTAATATAAAATTCATACCTAAGTCTAGGGATCCAAAGAACATCTGCAAGTAGAGGCCCATCACGGTTCTTAATGTCTCCTACAAGATCATTGCCAAGGCTTTGGCTCTAAAAATCCACCATCTCTTGCCTCAAATTGTGCGCCCAAAGAAAACTGGGTTCATAAAATCCAGGTTCATTCTAGATAATATTATTGTTGTCTGGGAAGGTATGGAATGGGCCCGACATTCAAACCAGAAAGTTGTTTTCATTAAAATTGACTTTTCCAAAGCCTACGACTGCATTGAATGGCCTTTTATTCTTGCAATGTTGCAAGCTTTGGGGTTTGGGCCCAATTTCATTCAGGTTGTCATATGATTTTTGCGGATGCCTCAGCTTGTATCACCATTAATGGCCACCAATCTTTTGCCTTTGGTCTTTTTCATTCAATCCGGCAGGGGTGCCCTCTTGCCCCCTCTTTGTATGTGCTTGTGGCTGAAGGATTTTGCTACCTCTTGGCCAATGTGGCTTCTCAGCGGCATGTGAAGGGGATTTCTCTTCCCAATTCTCAAGCACAACTTTTTAATGGTCACTTTGTGAATGATTCCTTCCTCACTCTCCTAGAGGAAGAAGAGAGAATTAAAGCTACCCTTGATTGCCTCAATATCTTTTGTTTGGCTTCCGACTCTACCATCCAGTGGCACAAGACATTGTGTTATAGACAATCTATTCTGCCCACTCCGGCTTGGCTTCAATAGTATAATTGGAAGAGGATTGGGTCAGGATAAATATTTTGATTCCTAGGCATTCCTTTTGCTTTCCAATCTTCCCCGGCCGAGCTTTGGCAAGCTGTGCTCTCCAGGGTCGAACAAAAACTTTCTTACTAGATTACCAAGCCTCTCTCTTTGGCTGGAAAATTCCAGGTGTGCTCTAAAGTGCTGGCATCCACCCATGTGTACTATTCCTCTCATTGGGCCCCTTCCAAGGCTACTTACGACAAACTTGAAAAATTACTTAGAGATTTTCTCTAGACCTCTTCTGAAACCCAAAAGGGTTTTCATCATGTTGCTTGGGAATTTTATTGCCTCCCTAGAGATTCTGGAGGACTTGGGTTGCTCTCCACTCAATGACAAGGAACTACTCTATGTGTCAATTGGATTATCTGTGCCCTTACTGGGGAGGAGACCTTGAAAATTCTTCTTAGGCATTGTATTCATTTTGGCTTTCCTGCTCATAGACCCGCTTGGAAGGGGATCGACTTTTAGACCCTTTTGGTTATGAAGGAATCCGTCCAAATTGTTGGGATGTTTGTGGCCAAAAGTATTTGGCATGCTTGGGAGGCTGTTAAGCCTTGGCTCTGGTGAGTCGACTCTGGATTTTGTGATGGGATCTCACTCAATCAACAAAATATTTGGTGGTATCCTATTTTTGAGCATCATGGTCAGCCATTGGCTAAGTCACCTTGGCTTAAAGCACTCAGATTTCACAAAAAGGGTATTCAGACCTTGCAATAGATTTTTCATAGACCCACTATGTGTATCATGGAATGGGTGAGTGTCATTCCAGCAAAAATTCTTCATAAAGTTGGTATTTGTGGGACCAAACCCTGGTGGAAAGACTAGAAGTGGTTTCCAGACACACCTTTCAGAAACTACAAGCCTCGACTTGGCTACAGGTGGATTTCACCCCATTTTCCAATGATTCACAATTTGAACCAGAGGTGACTACTCCAATCTTCTGCTCATGTCTGACGTAAAATATTTGTTGCCACATGGTCTGCAAGTGTTAGTCCAAAGCTTGCCCATTTTTCTTGGTGTATTCTTTTCCAAGGCTTACCTATGGGCTCTCGACTTGTTAACTTGGGGGTCTAGAACCCTCGCTATCCTTTTTGTGGGCAAGCTAAGACTTTTAAGCATCTTTTCTAGTTTTGTCCTAGAGTTCAGCAACTTTGGACATGGATTCATCACTTCTTTTAGCCCTTTAGGCCGAAACCTTTTTCTTGGCATATGGTTCTGTTGGGAGACCCACCTGGGATCCTTACTAAGTTTACCCAAATCTGGCACACTTTCAAGGTGGAAATCCTCTTCAATATCTGGAAAGACAAAAATGACTACATATTTTCTCATTCTCAAATGGATATTAATGTATCTCTATATGCTAAAGCTATTATTTTCTCTAATGTGCTTTTACAGATACAGGTGCAAGCAAACAAGGTTGCATTGGAGTTTTCTCACCTCCAATTTTTCTAGACCACTGGGGCAATGCCCCGTGTACTGTTGCTCGGGTCCCCACTTTGCCCACCTCCTCCTGTGGTCGGTTTCCTTCTTGGGGCTGATAACGGAGTGGCTCCACACATCCCTGCTCTCATCCTCCTATTCGGTGGGACTCTCACCCTCCTAAAAGTGCCCGCTCTCCTCTGCCACAAGTTGGATAGGGGTGGTCCTCTGGTGATGCTTTAGGGAGTGACGATGGCAGTTCTGATTTTCCTGCTAATGATCCACTTGCCTCTAGTTCTGGATGACAAGATACTAGTAAAATATTTCTGTGTTTGGCGCTTGCAATCTCGCCTCAGCGCAAGGAAGAATATAAAGAGAAAAAAAGATGTTGACGATGGCTGGGGTGCTCCTTTTGACATCACTCCAGACCCCACTGATGTATGGGGAAAAAATGGATGACAAAGACCCTCCTGGCTCTATTGGCACTGCTCTAGCAGCTTAATGGCCTTTTTTTATTGTTATGTTTTGTAAAATTGGACTATGGGGCTATGCCCATGTGACTGGTTGATATTTTTTGGCTTTTTCTAGGCACTGCCCATGTGACTTTCGAGGTGTGCCTTTTTACCACCCACCCATTTTTTTGTGAATATGTAACTTTATCTTTATATTAATATAGATAGCTGCTTATTCATCAAAAAAATAAAAATTCATTGATCATTAAAAAAGTTACATCAAAAGGGCCGCATGCCACGACCAAGGGTGCAATAAATTCAAACCCTACCAAGCATCCACCCTGACCAAAAAAGAATGGACACACTAGATATTACATTAAAGAATCCATAGAGAACACAAAACGAAAGCCCAAGCAACATGAGAGGGCATTTGTAGGAAAAGTAACTCTGGACAGAAGCCCACAAACCGCAAAGTAATATTCCAAACTAGTTACAAAATGATCTTGAGATGTCAATGTTCAAACCAAAAACCTAAACCCATACCAGTGTGTCTTCAAAAAAACTAGTCCAAAAAAGGGGGGCAGCAACCCCAAGCCATTACTCATTTGCAATGTTCCTCAGGAAACTAGTGAATCCATCAATATACCCCCAACCATGAAATGGGACCATGTGTCGATACCATTTCAAAAAAATTACCCCCTCCTCTACTCAAGCTCTATGTCAAGCTAACATATTGCACCCGATGTTGATGATGAAAGGGTACCCTTTCACCTGTATACCAAGAATCAATGCCAAAGAGATATCATGAAGCCTCATATGCCTTCACCCAACCTCGCGTAGACCAAAGTATCCTCTAGCCCAATGAGAAAATAAAGTCGGATAATCAACCTTGCCAAAGTCAATATCACACCTTTCGGGACCTGAAGATCCAAGAGTGACACGATGAAATGAGCAACAATATTCGAGTTTACCCCTAACCTATCAGCAAAATACAAAAACTCGTAGCCTAGGATGAGCTTGACGGCTTCCTTTTCCAAATCCTCATCGATCATGAATACATAATTCAACCTTTTGAACGAGATTGGACCCAGGAAGGAAACCTACATTTTGGAGAAAGGGAGAACAATCAGTGACTCCATAGTACACAGCGGGGAGAGCAAACCGATATTTCAGAGATTCACACACAACAAAAATGTTTGTGGACCATACCCATATAAAAAAAAATCTGCACAATCAATGAGCAATTAATTCACCCCAAGTGTTTCTAAAATTTGCATACTTTAGCCTTCAATGAACTTTGAGACCCAATTCAAAAGGACCTTGTCCATAAGACCCCAATAGCATATCATACCATGAGAAGTTAAGTGAGACATTTTGACATGGACCAAAATATGTCTCGGCTAGAGGATCATTAAATAAGACTTCCAAGGGTCAATAAACATCATATCTAACACATGCCAATTTGATTGTCTCATTTGGGACAATAACATGACGTCAAAATATAACCAAGAATCTAAATTCATCATAAGAGAGAGAGAGCCCAAGATTCAAATCTCGCTTACATCAAGGACCTACTAGCTTTGGCGAGCTAAGAGACTCCAAGCAAGAATAAAATTAATGTAGAGAAGAAAATCCCACTGCGTCCAAAAAGAAGAGAGATAAAGACTTAGTTTAATTTGACTTGAGATTCCACAACAAGGGTTAGCTTCTTGGTAGTTTACATTTGTGCCTTGATTGGCCAATTTATCACCCAGCCTATTAGCCTCTTGATAGATGTGTTGTATATTGAAATTGTTTAAACCATCTAATAGTGCCTTGGCCTTTTCCAAAAGCGAGTTCAACAACCAATTAGGGGTACTACCATTACTTAAAGAGTTAGTCACCATGGTGGAGTCGCCTTCTATGGCTCCATCACTAACATTCAATTCTTTTCAAAGTTGGAGACCCACGACTAAGGCATGAAATTCCGCTAAGTTATTTGTGCCCTCTAGTAGCAGTTTTTCCAATTCACCAACTACATGACCCACCCAATCTTGAACCACACAACCAACACCTAAAGACTTGGGGTTTCCTCTTGAGACTCCATCAAATTTTAGTTTGAACCAACCTCTTTGAGGGGGGGTCCATGAAGTGTTTTCTCTTTGGAGCTTTGTTTTATCTGATCCAAAACTGCCAAATGAAGGGACACTAAGTACATGCCAGTTTTGCCTCATCTTTTCATTCCAATTAGTGAAGGATGTCTTTTGTGGGTTTAGATTAGCCACTTTTTTGTTGGCCACTTCCACTTTGCAGATGAATTTAGGCTCCACCATAGGCATGCAAACATTGAGCTTCTCATTAATAGAGGCCAAGACTTGAAGAGCAAAAGTATGTCATTGGGGAGAGCACACTGCCACCTCAGCTTAGCACACAACCACCTCTAGCATGCCTAGGAAAAGGGGATTTCAACTAATAGGTGGTTGGATATTTCCTTGTGTTTACATAGCACACATCTCAATGGTAAAGGGGAAATTGTAGGTTGCATAAGTTGTAACTTATTCCCTTGAACTCATCAGTGACTGGCCTCTTTACCTAGATTTTCGGTTGTTGGTGTTTGCATGCCCATACTAAAGATCTGATTGTGTGCATTCAAAGGTTGGAGATCAAAAATGCTCTCTTATCAGGGATACTTCACCATATTGGGAGAAGTCACTTTCGAGTCCCTTCGACACAATGATGAAACTTGATCAACTGTCATGATTAAACTAGTGATGGTTGAACAAAGGCACTTCAATGAGGTGACAATGAAAATTTAGAGAGACAGTCTCAATAGTCTCTTCAACATCATGATAGCAGCAGGAGTTAGTGGAGAATGGTGTCACTAAGGTTCATTGGGAGACAAATGAATATCGATGGGACTTAGTGGCTAGTCCCCTTGACATCCTGATAAGAACTTCATCAATGAGACTTTTGTATATCGGATTGAGTGACTTTAGAGTCCCTTTGACACTCTGATGGTGGGTCTAGTAGACATGTGGCAACATATCACTTGGTCACTTCACTTCATTGTTGTGAAGCGAAGCGATAGGATGATTATCACAATGAGCGATGAACAAAAGAAGGTGTGACATGGAAGAAGGTGAATGACATGACATAGATGGATAGGTCATAGCAACCCAACATACTGCCAAATGGAAGCATTGACTGAGTTTGACCCCAGGGCTAGCAGGATTTTGACACGTGGAAAGGACAAAAAGGTGGATAACTTGTGGCGATGATGTGGAAGACACATGATGATAATAGGTTAATCAATGGTGTAGATTGAACAAGGTTAATTGGATGGTTTAGATGTGAAGGCACCTCATCAAGGAGACAAACACATATTAGTGAGACATAATAATGTGTCTCTTTAACATTTTGATAGAAATTCATAGAAAAGACAATGCCATATCAGAGAGAGTTGCTTTGGTGTCCCCTTTACACAATGAAGTCATGGAAAAGACCTTGGTGGGACCCAATAGGGAGGTGATGATGGAGTATGGTGATGTATGACGCCAAATGGTAGAGGATGATTGCTTTGTATAATAATTCACATCATTTTTGTGAATTGAATGAGGATGATGTGTACACATGTGCTGGTGGACTCTGATCATGGAAAGCGGTGTATGAAGGAGATCTACGGTGCATATTTTTTGGTGATTGATCCAATTGTGATCGTTATTCAATGAAGATCCATGATGGTGTTTTAAAGGACCGTTTATCTAACATATGTGGTTTAAAGTTGTGATAACAAATGAGGTTTGAAGGATCATGGCACGAAGGAAGAGATCGACAACCCAGATTCAAATGTGAAGATATCAAGCAACTAAGTCCATGTAAATAGGGTTTCATTTGATAACTGACATAGTGGAAAAATTTACTTTGTTCAACTACTCCAAGGACCATTTGATTGGAGATTTGATCTTTAATGCGATAAAATAGATTGTTGAGACAATAGAAATCAAAATCAGATCAGATAAGAAAAATAATATATTAATTGCATATCTAATTCTAGAGTTTGACAGAGCGCCAATTTGGGAAAACTCTTTGTATCTGAATTAAATATTGTGTGGCTTGATGCACTAGTAGCTTGTTGGAGATGATAATAGGGGAAGGAAACCCTAACAGAGAGTTCTATATGATCTAGATGGTGGTGTGCATCTCAAGGTAATGAAGCTTCAAGTCAAGAAAAGAAAAAGATAGAAGACAATAAAAAATGTTAAGGGGTAGTGTCTGCAAGTGATGAGAGTGTGAGAATAGTCTACAGGAGTAGAAGGAGTTGAATAGAGTCATGTATTTTTGAGTATTTAGTAGAGGAAGAGTGATGAGAGATAATGCAGTAGACAGAGTATGAAGATACTGAATGAGTAGAACCCAAACAAAAACAAAGATTCATATCTTGGTTAATATGCAGAGAGTAGAACAAAGTATGTTCTAAGTGAAGAAGAGAAGAGATTGCAGAGTAAAGGGATGTGTTGTTCAGATTGCAGTAACAACAACCGAGAGTAAGTTGCAGAGATTGAAACAAAGTAGTGTGTAGTTGCAAAGTAGGTTGCAACATTGAATTGTAATACTATTTTGTAAATTTGATTGGTTGGTGTCATCAGATAACTAAGTTGGTGCTCAGTGTGGGGGATTGGTGTCTCCTTGAAGTTGGTGCTCCTAAATTAGGGAGTTGGTGCTTAGTGTAGGGGATTGGTGTCTCATTGGAGTTTGTGCTCCTAAATCAAGGAGTTGGTGCTCCTAAATCAGGGATTTGGTGCTAATTCCTTAGGGTTGGATTAATTAAATATTGTAACAAAAGATTTACTTTGTGGCACTGTATTTGAGCAGTAGACTGAAACAAATTTTGTCACCATGGTTTTTCCCATCTTGGGTTTTCTACATATATCATGTGTTATTGATGCTTTGTGTGTGTATGCTTATCTCTCTACTTGTTTAGTAAATCTGTATAAAGGGCTAAAAGGAATAATTCTACATAATAGGTTTTAATCTACATTAAGGGTTTAAAGAAGTAATTTGCACAAAGGTTTTAAGGGATAAGTTTTAAGATCTACTGAATCACCCCCCTCTCAGTAGATTGTCGTGTTCCAAAAATTGGTATCAGAGCCCTAGGTTCCCTAGGAGAAGTTTATCCAGCTTGGCTAGATATTGGATTAGTGAACACAAAATGGCTAGATAGGAAGGATCATCTATAGAAAAATTAATTCTCTTTGATGGATCAAACTATAAGTGTTGGAGCAGCAAAATGAAGATACATTTGGGATCCATAGGGTTTGATGTGTGGATGTTAGTTGTATATGGATATATAGCTCCTGCTACACCTCCAATTACTAAGGTTGAAAATAAGGTGTATGAGGATAATTCTAAGGCAATGGATGCAATTCTTGTTGGTGTAATTAATTATTTAATTACATTTTATTAACTTTACTTAGGTTTTTCTTAGGTAATAATTAGTTTACTTAATTAATAAGTAAGCTTTATTTAGTTGAGATTTTTTTAGGTCAACATTAGGGTTGCATACGTTGCTTTTATAAAGAAAATCATCTCATGTAATTTCTTAATTCTAAATAATATCAATTTGCACATCTTTATGCAAAGCTTTGCTTTTTATTGTTTTTCTCTTCTGTGGAAGGCCTTTTGGTTTGCATGTCTGATCTTGGTTTCTAACATGGTATCAGAGCCTTGACATGCAACCCCTTCTCAGATTTTTGAGAAAATCATTGTAGATTTCGTTTGGGATTCCTCAAGGATTTCATGCCTTGAGCCTATCTATGCAGTGTTTTGGATCAGATTGGGCTTCACCATTAGATTTAGAGCACTGGAAAAAGTCACGATTGGCTTTTATTTTTCTGTTTTTAGTCATCGTTGAAGAAATTTGTCAACGTTTCAAGCTCAGTGATTTTTTGCAAGCTCTGGAGGTAGCCAATTTTTCGATGCATTTTGAGCATGAATGGAGGTCACCATCACATTCGAAGCAGAAAAAACCCTAAGAACGTCTATTGTTTGGTTGATTTTTGAGTAGTTGGTCCGGAAGGCAAAACCAATTTGCCAGGAAGGCCGTACGGCCTCCCTAGCACGCACTCTGAGGCACAATTTTCAAAAAAATCAAAACCGAGCATTGTTTTTTGCGCCGCAAGTTCACATGGTCATTGCTATCGGGCAGCCACCAAGTGGCCACCTATCGGCCGCTCAGACCACCGGCGCCACCAACCGACCACCGACCCGAGTTCAACCCTCGCGGGCCCCTTGCAGCACTAGGCACTATGTGCCCAGCCCCCAATCGACCTCCCAACACCTACAGTGGTCATATGGATGACCAAGGGCTCTGTCCTAGCCCCCTACCTGCCAACCCCTTGTCATGCATAGGACCAAGGGCTTATTGTTTTAGCCCCTTGGACTACCTGCAAGCCTTATTGGCCAAATTGGAGCACTTTTACAAAATCAAGCGTAACTTTTGCGTATGGTGTCCTTTTTTCGCAAACAAGATACCGTTGGAAAGTTGATTCTGACACCGATCTAGTGGTGAAGTTGGTTTTTTCTAGATTTTGTTCCAATTTTTTTTTCAAGTCTTTGAACTCAGATGTTGTTGTTTTCACTCTAAAGGGCATATCTTTTGACTCGGTGATCCTTTTTTCGCCATTCTTACAGCATTGGAAAGCTGGTTCAGTCCTCTACACAGATATGAGGTCTATTTTTCTTTTATGCATTCTTTATCATTCTCTCCTTTTTCAATCATTGGGTATTGTAATAAATGAACTGATATAAAGTTCCATCAGGGGGGTTTCTTGCATAATAATATGATTAGAGTGTGCATGCACTTTGATATTCATCTTGTTTTTTGATGAAAACTCACATGGGTTGTATCTGGTTTCTTAGTTTATTTTGTCCACATTTTGTCTTAGCTTGGCACATATTAGATTCATATCAATTCACACTTTAGATTGAGAGACTATGCTTAATGATCCACCTTGGATCCATCTCAGTTTGAGGGCCACTAAATTTGTGTTTAATGTTCCAGAGTTTGTATGGTACTTGTTCCCATGGATCAATTTTAGTCACAGTTTGGCATCAGTATCGAGATACATGACTTCTAGATTATGTCATCATTTTATCTACTGTTGCTTCATAGATTTGAGGGTTGTTCCCATTTGGAGTTTTCGAGTGTTCCATGGCATCGGGTTTGCTGTTGCATTATTATGATTCCAATATGCTTTCTTATAAACATAAATATATTTCCTTTCTTTCTGAATTCAGGTTCCAGTGTTACTCCATAGTGTTCTTCCAATGCTTCTTCACAACAGGTCATCTCATTGAGGGGGGTTGTCACACTGGGTTTTCTTTCTCTTTCTCTTTCTCTTTCTCTTTCCAGGCCTTGTTGTCGGGACCCATTCATGATTTCTTACATTCATCTTAGTTTTAGGTGCATGTTTTTTTAGTCTCCCTAAGTTGCACTTAAGGGAGGGTGTTGGTGTAATTAATTATTTAATTACACTTTATTAAGTTTACTTAGGTTTTGATTAGATAATAATTAGTTTACTTAATTAATAAGTAAGCTTTATTTAGTTGAGATGTTTTTAGGTCAACATTAGGGTTGCATACATTTCTTTTATAAAGCAAATTATCTAATGTAATTTCTTAATTTTGAATAATATCAATTTTCACATCTTCATGAAAAACTTCGCTTTTTATTGTTTTTTTCTTTTGTGGAAGGCCTTTTGGTTTGCATGTCTGATCTTGGTTTCTAAAAATTCTTAATGGGTTGTTAAGCTCTGTATTTGTCAAATCCATGCATTGTCAAACTGCACATGAAGTTTGGAACAAGTTGAAGAGGATGTATGAAGGTGATGATTGTAAGGTGCAATCAAAGAGTCAAACACATGGCGGCAAGTCTAAAACTCAAAAGACAAGTGAAGATGAGGACTGTAGATACATCCATAGGAGATGTTTCAACTATATGGGATAAGGTAGAAGCATCTACTTCCAAATCAAAAGAGTCCAATGAGGAGAAAGCTGAGTTCATCAAAAGAATAAGGAGAGGCTCCAAAAAATGTAGAGGTAAAACTTCTTATCTTGCTTCTGAATACATTCATGATGAAAAGAATAACTCTAAGAAAGAAAATAGTAGTAAGCATGCATATGGATAAGAATGATCTGCACACAAGAGGTGAAAATAGGTTATCAAATGTTTTTGTCATCTCAGATGATGAACAGGAAAGTACCTATGATATTGAGGGGAATGAATCCCTTTCCATGGATTTTGGAACAACTTTTGATGATGAAGTTGAAAGGTTTGGTAATTAGGAAGAAGTTGAAACCTCTAGTGAAGAAGGAGAAGTTGGCCTCGAAATAAAACTCATATGTTTTCTAGATGAGATTAAGAGATTGAGGAAGGAGAATGAAGAACAAAAATTGAATACATAAAAGAAGACTGATAGGTTAACTAAAAACCTTGAAGAATCTAATCAAATGATAGTTTTTCTAAAAATACAAGTGGAAGAAGCAAAAAGAGTAGATGATGCAGTTAGGACTGAACTATAATCTAAATCAGATGTGTACATGAAGTTGGAGGCAGAAATAGTTGCTTCGAGAAAGGAGTTAGGAGATGCTAAGGAGTGGATTGATAAAGGCCTAAAGTTAAAAGATGACTCAAAAATACTTGATGAACTGGTTAGTTCACAAAATCCATCAAAACCTAAATAAAATTTTGGCCTTGGTTTTGAGAAAGGAAAGAGTCCTTCTATCAGCACTTCTGCAAAATTATATGACAAATTCAAAGCAGAAGAAGGATGTTGCACCAAGGAAGAGAAAGCCTACACAAGCTATTCCAAATAAAATGCCTCTGGAAATGGAAGATCAGAAGAAGGAACTGCTAAGTTGAGGACAACAAAAGAGGAAAAGAATCCTACTACTGATAAGAAGAGAGTTGAAAAATAAAAGAGACTTGCTACAAAAAATATGAAGAATAATCATTTAGTTTATGATTATTAGAAGAAGAAGCCCACAACAAATAAGAAGGTGGATAATTCAGTCCCTAAAAATTTGAAGAAGAAGTAGCATATAAAGGGACATGAAGCAGAAAGATTCTCAAGGATGAGATACATGAATATGTCAAAGCAAAGAAGATCACCTCATCCTGCATAAACAAAAAATATGACTAGGTATTTTTGTTTTTTATGGTTACTGCTACTCATGTAATCAGTTTGGTCATAGGGCTTGTGAGTGTAGAGTTGCACCTAGAACCCAAGCACCAAATATGTGAATGGAAATTCATTTTCTCTTGTAATGAGTATGAATGCAATGTGCTATAATTGTAATAAATTTGGTCACATAGCTAAAAGTTGTAGATTGAACTGTGTAAGACCAATAGGACATTATGAAAGAAAGAATCAGTCCCCTAGAGTGAACAATGGTTCACATGCTATTGAGAAGAAGGTTGACAAGACAAAGAAGAAGCTCAAGAAGGTGTGGAGAGTGAAAATTCAGCAAAAAGCACTAAATGTGGTTGCTTTTGCCTCACATCACTAAGCATTAGTTATAGGACATGAGTCTAGGGGGAGTTGAGTTGGCATTTCATTCATCCCTGGAAATGAAGAGATAGATCAAGTCAGGTAAAAGAAGTTTAACAAATTTCTAACGACTTGATGGTTACACTCTTTCTCCTTGTATGGCTTGCAAAAGGAAAGAGTATCAATAGGTTGTTGATGTTTGCAACAATTGGTATTTTTAATTGGGAGAGAAGCTGTGTAAGTGCTCTATTAAGAGAAATGCTCCTTGTTTGCAAGGAGAAGTGATATGTCTGAGGGGGAGTTGTTTACTAAATACACTCACAAATTACTTTTTCTATAATTGGTGTAGGGTGGTTCCAAGTGGTGTTAGACCATTGTGAATTCATATAGAGTATTTTAGTTGGTACATAACCCAAAGTGAAGAAAATGCTCGTGTATACAGGAAGAGAATGGAGGAAGGTCTAAGGGGGAGCTACTAGTGGTATCAAATCAATGTTATACTTGATATAGTTCAATCTAGAATATCAGTTGGTACAAAGAATAAAGTGTAAACATCTACAATTGGTATCAAACCTGATTGGTTCAAAGCATGTAATGGCACTTTGACCAATATTAGATAGTGTTAATTGTTAAAGAGCGGTTGGAGCATATGGTTTTTCCATTATGGTCAAAGATTGAGAGAAACAATTGGTATGAGAGCTTAAATTGGTATCAGTTGGTATTAGTCAAAGGGGGAGAAAAAGTCCCTTTTTTCATTGCTAAAGAGAAGTAGATGTTGTAGCATCATGGTGACCTGAGACAAGATGCTTAGGAGTGTGACCCTTTGCCATTGATTCCAAAGGGGGAGAAAAGTGAGAAAATGCTCAAAGTTGGAGCATGGGAGAAAAGTAGGCAAATGCTCATAAGGGTGAGCAAAGGAGAATTGAGCTCAAATTTTATCCAAAGCTGGTATCAGACCATTAGCAATTTGATCATTTAGTTTTTCCATCAATGAAAAAGTGGGAGATTGTTGGAATATTGTTGTCATTGATGTCAAAAGGAGGGATCAAAGGTGAGATGGAACTAATCCTGCAAGTGAAGATGCTGGTATGATTGGTGTGATGATAAAATATGTCATTAATGCAAAACGCAGTTTAGTGGTGTGCTTGGATGCCATGAAGACCAGAGGATTATTTTCAGGAAGAGTTGGTGTAGAATGTTGGTGAAAGAAGCATGTTCTATAAATTTTGCAAAGTTGCAACAATGGCATGAAATGGTGACATGTTATTGCATAAGGTTTTTCTAGATGTTTGAAGACAAATCAGAGTACAGTTTTGAAGTGGGTTTTATGAGAGCTTCATAGAGATGTAATTTGTAGGTCTTGATGACAAGTGATGCAATCATAAATGAATTACATGTGCTCTCGGGTAGGTTATAGGTTTTATTGGTTAAACCTTAGGTTTACAGTCATGGTGACTAGCGGGCTTTTATATTTTTACGATTGACTATGTATCGACGGTTGCAGGTTTCATAAGTTGTAACTTATGCCCTTGAACTCATTCAATGACCAACCCCTTTACCTAGCTTTCTGATTGTTGGTGTCTACATGCTTGTATTGAAGATTTGACGGTGTGTGTTCAAAGGTTGGAGATCAACAATGTTTGCTTATCAGGGAGACTTCACCATATTGGGAGAAGTCACTTCGGAGTCCCTTCAACATAGCGATGGAACTTGATCAGTGGTTGTGATTGAATTGGTGATGGTTGAACAAAGGTGCTTCATCGAGGTGACAATGGAAATTCAAAGAGACAGCCTGAAGAGTCTCTTTGACATATCGATGGTGGTAGGAGTTAGTGGAGAATGATGTCACTAAGGTTCATCAGGGAGACTGATGAATATCAGTGGGACTTAGTGGCTAGTCCCCTCGACATCCCGATAAGATCTTCAGCGCTGAGACTTCTGGATATCAAAGTGAGTGAATTTAGAGTCCCTTCAACACTTTGATGGTGGTTCCAATAGACATGTGGTAGAATATTGGTTGGTCACTTCACATCGTTGTTGTGAAGCAAAGCGATAGGATGATTCTCGCAATAAGTGATGAACGAAAGAAGGTGAATGACACGACATAGATGGACAGGTGGCAAAAACCCAACATCTCATTGAATGGAAGAGTTGAATCAGTTTGACCCCACAAGATAATAGGATTTTGACACGTGGAAAGGATGAAAAGGTGGATGACTTGTGGCGGTGATGTGGAAGACACATGGAGATAACAAGGTAATCAATGGTACAGATTGAACAAGGTTGATCGGATGGTGCAGATGTGAAGGAACCTCATCGGGGAGACAAACATATATTGATGGTACATAATAATGTGTCTCTTCAACATTCTGATAGAACTTCATAGAAGAGACAATGCCATATCAAAGAGAGTTGCTTTGGTGTTCCCTCTATAGAGCGGAGTCATGGTGAAGACCTTGGTGGGACCCGATAGGGAGGTGACAATGGATTATGGTGACATATGATGATAGATGGCGGAGGATGATTGCTCTGTATAATAATTCACATCATTTTTGTGAATTGTGTGATGATGATGTGTATGCATGTCTTGATGGACCTCAACCATGGAAAGTGGTGTATGAAGGAGATCTATGGTGCAAATTGTTTGGTGATTGAACCAACTATGATTGCTAGTCTGTGAAGATCAAAAAAGGTGTTTTAAAGGATTGTTTATTTGATAGTTGTGATTTAAATTTGTGATAATGAATGAGGTTTGAAGGATCATGGCATAAAGGAAGAGATTGACGACCTAGATTCAAATGTGAAGATATCAAACAACTAAGTTTGTGTAAACAAGGTTTCATCTGGTAATCAACACAATGAATGAATTTAATTTGTTCAACTGCTCCAAGGAGCATCTGATTGGAGATTTTATCTTCAAGGTGGCACCACAAATTGTTGAGAACAAAAATCAAAATCAGATCAGATAAGAAAAAGAATACATTAATTGCATATATAATTCTAGGGTTTGACAGAGAGCCAATTTGGTAAAACTCT
Organism: Sequoiadendron giganteum; assembly: GCA_007115665.2. NCBI lineage: Eukaryota > Viridiplantae > Streptophyta > Pinopsida > Cupressales > Cupressaceae > Sequoiadendron > Sequoiadendron giganteum. Next base: position 608,654,347 of record CM021103.1, read on the forward strand.
TTGTATTTGAATTAAATGTTGTGTGGCTCAATGCACTGGTAGCTTGCTAGAGATGATAGTAGGGGAATGAAACCCTAATAGTGGGTTCTATATGATCTAGATGATGGTGCACATCTCGAGGTAATGAGGCTATAGGTCAAGAAATGAAAAAGATAGAAGATAATAAAAAATGTTAAGGGGTAGTGTCTGCAAGTGATGAGAGTGTAAGAATAGTCTATAGGAGTAGAAGGAGCTAAATAGAGTCATGTATTGTTGAGTATGCAGCAGAGGAAGATTGATGAGAGATTAGTGCAGTAGACAAAGTATGAACAATCTGAATGAGTAGAACCCAAACAAAAACAAAGATTTAGATATGGGTTAATATTTAAAGAGTAGAACAAAGTATGTTTTAAGTGCAAAAGAGAATATATTGCAAAGAAGAGGGATGTGTTGCTGAGATTGTAGCATCAACAATAGAGAGTAATTTGCAAAGATTGCAAAAAAGTAGTGTTCCATTGCAAAGTAAGTTGCAACATTGAATTGTAATAAAAAATTGTAATATTGTTTTGTAAATATGATTGGTTGGTTCCATCAGATAACTAAGTTGGTGCTCAGTGTAGGGTATTGGTGTCTCCTTTGAGTTGGTGCTCCTAAATCAGGGAGTTGGTGCTCCTAAATCAGAGAGTTGGTGCTTCCTTAGGGTTGGTGCCCTTAAATATTGTAATGAAAGATTTACTTTGTGACATTGGATTTGAGCATTAGACTCAAGAAGCTTTTTTCACCATGGTTTTTCCCATATTGGGTTTTCCATGTATATCATGTGTTATGTGATGCTTTGTGTGTGTATGTTTATCTCTTTTTTCTTGTTTAGTAAATTTATATAAAGTGCTAAAAGGAAGTGTAATAGGTTTTAATCTCCACTAAGGGTTTAAGGAAGTAATCTACACAAAGATTTTAAGAGCTAAGTTTTAATATCTACTGATTCATCCCCCTCTCAGTAGATTTTTGTGTTCCAACACGACTAATGTAATACACAAGATTCTCTCTACCATCCTCATCTTGTTGAGCCAATAACACAACTATAGCATGGGTTGATGCTAGTATGTAAAGGATGAAAGGTTTTCCTTGGATAGTGGGTTGCAAAATGGGAGGATTAATGAGATATTGTTTCAAAATTTCAAAATATTTTTAATAGTCCACATTCCATTTGAATTTTGATTCTTTCTTAAATATTTGGGTAAAATGAAGATTTTGATCTGCCAATGATGCCACAAATCGATAGATAGCTTGAATCTTGCCTTGTAAGCTACGTAATTGAGAAATATTTCTAGGATGTGGTATGTTTATTATAGCATCAATCTTCTTTGTTTCCACCTCAATGCCTCTATGTGACACTATAAAACCCCCAAAAATTCCACCATCCACACCAAAAAGAAAGTTCTTCGGATATAACCTCATGTTGTATTTACAAATTCTTTTAAATATTTTCTGAAGGATTTTAATATGGTCTTGATATGTTATGGATTTAGCCAAGATATCATCAACATAGTCTTCCAAGATATTGTGTATGAAATAATGGAAAATTAATGCCATAGCTCTTTGATATGTTGCTCCAACATTTTTCAATCCAAAAGGAATAAGAACCCAACCAAATTTTCCCCAAGGTGTAGTGAAAGTTGTCTTATATTGATCTTGAGGATTAATGAAGAGCTTTTCAATTTCAGCCTTAACCAATAAAGTTATCTTAGGATTAATCTTGTTTACCTTTTTTCTTACCAGTTTGGCATCATTTTCAAGGGAAATGTTGTGCATAAGTATCTTAGGATCAATACCCAACATATGTTGGACCCATGATTTTTTTTGTGCCAAAAATTTGACCTGTTAATGCTTGATACAACTGCCAAAGTTAACAAATTCATGGGAGGCAGTTAAGCCATGTCGTGAATCTTGAGGAGAGCACTGACCATTTGCCAACAATCTCCACCTTAGCATTACCCAAGGGGATTCAAACCTGTAACCTTTGGCTCTGATACCAATTATTGGCCCCATGATTGTCATTGCACCAATAAGTCAACTTGTTAATGGATGATACAACTGCCAAAGTTAACAGATTCATGGGAGATAGTTAAGCCATGTTGCGAATCCTGAGGGGAGCATTGACCATTTTCCAACAACATATCTGAATAAGTCCAAGCAAATATCTCAATAAATTCATTTAAGAAGGTTGCATGATCACCTTGTTCACCAACATCAAGGCACTTTTCTATTTAAATCAATTTCTATTCATTAAATGTATCTATTGGTATGTTTATAGTATCTCCCACAAGTAACACACTCTGATTTGGAACCTCGTGGATTTTTTTATTTTCATTTTGTTTGGTATTACTTCATTTAATTTATTCTCCAAATTCTTCCTTAATATTCAAACAATAGGTGAATATTTTATTATGATTGTGATCATAAACTCCCAAAAATTCTGCCAAAGATTCATCATTTTGAAAATTATCCATTGATATGTCATTACTTGTGATATCTATTAATTTAGGATGCATCAATCTGAGAACTATCTTAGGGGAATCTTGTGTGATAACATTGATATTAAGTGAATTCCTTTTTGATGTTGTTCTCTTCAAAGGGTAATATTTGAGACCTCTTGTTGTTTCTTGTATGTTGGGCTCTATGGGAAATCTAATGCCTTGTTCTTTCACTCCACATCCTTTTCCATTATAGCCAAGTAATTTCAATGGTTGATATGCTTTACCATAAAGAGCTTCCATTTTCTTTGAAGATGGAGGTTTTTCATGATCCATCTCATCGTAGGTTGATGTGTGAATTGTATCTTCCTCTTTACTAGAAATTATGGATTTAGACGCCTTTGATGATTTCGTTGTGGATTTTGTTGATATTATTGCTATTTATTTTTCTTTTTTGAAGGTTGTTGTTTTGATTTTGTATTTTTCCATGAAGGTCGATGTGAAATTCAATGAACTCTAGTCATCATCTAACTATTTTGATATCGATGAAAGGATCTCATCTTTGTCTTCTTCTTGGAAAGGCTAAACTTTTGAAGTAGGTATCAATGTTTTCAAAGGACTTCCCATTGCTTTGTCAGTTTGTAGATAGTTTTATGATTTTGGATCAGATTTTATTGTGTAAACCTTGTTGTTGTAAATGTATTTCAGTATACCATGTAAAGTTGAAGGTACCACATTCATTTAACAAATCCATGTTCTACCCAAGAGAAGATTATATGAAAGGTCATTGGGCATGACGTGGATGGTAGTTTCTAATGAAACCTTACCAACTTTTAGGGGAAATATTATCACACCAAGTGGTTTATTTCCCACATTATCAAAAAAATTTATAGACATAGAATCTAGTTGAATTTTTGTCTTATCCACTTGAATTTTATCCAAAAGATTGACACTACAAACATTTAGTGTTGAACCATTATCAACAAGACTATGCCTAATCCCAAACTTGTTCATGAAAATCACTATCATCAAAGAATAATTTCATTTTAATTTTTCTAATGGTGGTAGCTCACTTTGATGAAAAAAAATATTGATATTAACCTAGCTCATGCTTTGAATTAGGGTTGCGACATCATTTGGTTGCACACTAGGAGGAATCACAACTTTTTACAAAGAATTTTGAAGCATGCCATGCAGGGATAACTTTAGTGGCGAATCTTTGCCAATTAGCGAATATTTGAAATCGGGACCTCCAAAAATGGCGAATAATATAGGCTAGAAAGGATGCTGAATCGCCAGGTTTTTACAAAAAAATTTTTTGTCTTGATTAATTTGCTAATGTATTATTTTTTAAACGACACATCGTCGGATCTGATTCGCCAGTAGTTTATATTGTAATTACAAATATTACTTATATTCGCCAGTAATTTTATATTCTTACATTGAATTTTTATGGTATATTCGCCACTAATAATAATTTACCATTTCATTTTAGGGATATTTTAGCCTTTAATAGTTTTATTATTTATTGTCATCGATTAGCTTTTTAATCAAATGGCTGCAAGTGAATTCTGTGAATTTATTTGCACTTGCCTTTTAAAAAGATTGTTGAGGCCCGAAATTTGTTTTGGGCCACACGATTAGATTTGATCATGTGGCCCAAAACAAATTTCGGGACTCAACAACCTTTTTAAAAGGCACGTGCATATAAAGTCACGGAATTCACTAAGTCATGAAATTCACTAAGTGCATATTAAATCATTGTATCGGCGAGACATCCCTAACTGTCCCACCGATGATGTTAACTCACACCGATAAGGCTTCCATACTCCACCTGGGGTCCACCAAGGCACAGGTACACCACTTGTGTAATTCCAGAGAATCATGAAGGGAATCTACAATATTCACGCGAAGCTCCCAGAAAGACATCCAATCAAAGCTCTGTATCATTGTATCGGCAGGACATCCCTAAGTGTCCCACCGATGATGTTCACTCATGCCGATATTCGCTCACGGAATGAACTTGTAGTTGTCTGATTTTCAAGTGAGATTTTTTAAGAACACTTGATCTGTGTGTGCTCCAATGCCACTGTCCCTAGACCCCGTGAGGGGGTGTTGCCCCCTCGACCCCCACAAGGGGGCTCTGCCCCCTTGACCCTCACAAGGGGCGCTGCCCCTTGACCCCGCCGGTGGCTGTCGCCCCCGGGCCCCTACTTCAATATTTAAAAAAAATATATATATATGGGGGAATTGCACCGACCAAGTATGCAAATTTTTAAAGGAGAGATTCGCCATTTTAATGAACCGTTTTAGTGATTATTCACTAGGATTTGCCAATGTGATTTTTTTTTTTACCAATTATCCATTAAGATTCGCTAGAATTTTACAAATTTTTGAATAATGTGCATAAGATTCGCCAAGGAAAATTAATATATTTTTCAAATAAAAGGAAAGATTCGCCAGGATTTTACACCTTTGCTGAGGGGGGGGTTTCTTAAAGTTATCCCTGATGCCATGATAGGTGGATGGTGTTTAAATGATATCCCATAAAGAAATCTTAGTGGGAGTATTGTGAAGTTTTTCTACAATATCATACTCCTTTCCACTATGCGACGGTAAGTGAGGAGCACTAGGAAAGATTGGTTGTGGAAGTGGTATGGATGTAGGGATAGTTTGAGTTTTTCTTGATTGCTTATTATTCCTTGTGTTATATGTATGAGAAATGGTATTATAACTTGGTTGGTGTGACACATGAATACTAGTGAGTTATTTTACAAAACTTAAGATATGACCTTGAGGTTTTGGTTTTTTTTTGAGGTGGTCCTAAGATAAGAATATATTTTGTTTGGGTGGGGGTTGTTGTGAAGGTTGGTAAATTATGAGTTGAGGTGTAATTGCATTGATTGTTCCTTGTTGTGTTGTGTTATTACAAGCCTTAGTGAATGATTTTGGTGAGATGAAGTCCTCAAGGGCTTCATCTAGCATGAAATTCATCACTACTAAAGGGATTGAGAGATATATGAACTTGTAGGAAGAGATTTGACATGGTCAGATGACTATGCTTTCTCCAAGGTTAATCATTAAGTTTTAAATTACTTTTTAGAGGTTTGCAAAATGAATGCTAATCTAACCAAGCTATGTAATGATTCAAGAAATTTAAACAATGATTCTACAAATCTAAAAAATTTAAAATGCTAAAAATGAAAATGATTTCAATCTAAATAAAAGAACCACTTTCTTTAACATGCAAAAATACTATCTTAGAATTCCAAAACAAAGATTTTCCAACAAAAACATAGTGCAAATATAGACACAAAAATGTATGCAAATTTTTTTTTTAACACCTGTACAAGGATAGGGTTTCCAAGGGGTGAATGAGTCTTTGTAGGGGTTTGAAATATTAAAATCTGAATGTCTGAGTTACTGTTTATGACTTTTTTTTTTGGTTTTACAGTGACTATTTTTTTTCAATTTTTTTTGATGAAATACAAGTACAAATGTATGACAATGTGTAAACAAAAGTGATAATTTTGAGTGCAATTTTGAATAAAAGTTTGATTAAAATGACTAAAAAATAAACTAACACAAACTATAATAGAAAATGTATGCAATATATTTGGATTTTTATAAGTTTTTTAATGATGCAAACATGCAAGATCTAACCCTAAATGAAGAATACAAGACACTATGATCCAAAACCTAGTTCTAAGGTTTAAAATACTTCCAAATAAGAAAGCTATGATGTAGAATGTTGGGTTCACCAAAATAAAATGTGGGGGGAAAGGGGAAAAACATAATTCCCTTGACCTAAAGAGATTTATGGTTTAAAGTCCCTCTTTCCAAACATTTCATTAAGAATACAAACCAAAAAGACCAAGAGATTGACTTTCAACCTCAAAGGTGAGTCAATCAGACTTGCATTGGTGATTCTTTAGTGAGAGAAAATCATTAAGAATGATTTAAAATAATCCAACTAAATGAACTATATGACCTAATATGTAAATTATAGATTCTCATAGATGTAAAAATTGTAACAACACTTTGCAGGTAGATCTGGGAGATATCTGAGGGTATGTACCTATCACCAAAAGTTTATTTTGGAATGTGCAAGAGGACTGGTTCACCCCTGGGTGAATGGTAGGTAGAGGGAAGTGGCCAAATGCATCACCCAATTCTAGAATCCATCATGTTCTTCTATAGGCATCAACCTTTGATCATGTGAGAAAGATTTCTCAAATCTGAAAATGGGCTCGAAGACCTACAATATCAAATAATTTTGCTCCAAGACTTTGAATTTTTCTTGCTTAAATTCTTTATTTATTCTTCTTTCTTCTCTCTTCATCTCTAGTTTGAAATGGTGAAAAGACTAGGCTTTTATAGGCAATTCTCTAATTTCCCAAAGATTAGATCCTGAGAGTTGACAATTGCAAGTTGAATTTTGAATGTAAAAATGCCGGCAAGAAGATATTAAAATTTGGGTCCTAGCTAATGAAGGGGACCCATTCACCCATGGGTGAATAGGCCCCAATCCAAATTTCTAGGACACACTTGTTTCTAGGCAATTTAATGATAGGATACATTTTTTCAATGCTTGTTTCAATATTATAAAATGATAAAATAGGCCTTGGGATGCATAATAAAGGAAATTATGGCCTATTTAAAATGGGTTAAAATACATAAATGCAAGGTCACTAAAATAGGTCCAAACTAAGTGTGAAATTGTACTATTACCTATAAGAGAGTATAATTTTCTACACTGCAATAATTAAAGTAAAAAGGTATCTAATAATTAATTATCAAGTGATGACCTATTTACTCCAACAAAAATGTGCATAATATACCACATCAATTGACATGTTATTTACAACTAAAAGAAAGAAATGAATTGTAGATTTAAATACAAAGAAATTAATAATCTCCCTTAATTTAAACTTCTCGAATCCTTTGTGAAGAATCTCATCCTCCATATCTTAACAGCAAAAAGATGTCCTTAAAAATAAATAATGATAAAAAATCTCTAGAAATGCTCACAAAATATTAAATGCCACGAGTCTCTAAATAGTTTCTCCCAAATTGAATTATCTCTATATAATATTAAATATAAATAGATTGCATTAGACAAAGGTCATCTCAAATATCAAAGGATTCCCAACCTATAAGGAAGAAAAATATCTAATTACAAGGAAGCAAGTGTGCTTCCAAAGGAGTTAAAGGAGGAGTTAAAGATGGCTAACTTTTAAAAGGAAGAAAAATTGTTGTATTTCACATATAAAATTAATATGTTAGATACCCACATATAACAAAGATGCACATCCACAAAAATAAAAGATGCTCACTTTAAGGAGCCAAAGCTAAACTAATACACACTAAAGTGATAAATTGAATCATGACTAAAGATATTCTCAACCAAAGGGTTAAAGAAGCAGATGGTCAAAGATGCTCCCTAGATCCATAAGAAGTGGATATGAAGACTAAAGAATTTATCTCTAAGTTATATGTTTAAAAAATAATAATAAAATTTCATACCTACTCTCATGGTAGGGAGTAATGAACCAAATTTCATACACCAAATGAAAAAAAAAATCATTATATAAAAAGAATATTCATATAAAACTTAGAGTAATTTTTTTATTATAAAATAATAATACTCTTGAGTTTTGTAGTATAATTTTAAAATATATATAAAAATAAGTATAAAATATCAAAATTTTGTAGTTTAATTGGTTGAGTATAATTGGTGAGGGTGATGGTATGTTCTTTGATTACACCATCCATCAAGGATCAAACTTCTAGAAGTATGATATGAGAGATGTTACTTGGATCATGCTTTAGGTGATTTTGACAAAATGGATATACCTTTTAATCTTTCAATCTCAACTGAATACATATCAACATAAGCTTGTTCTTATGTATTAAGTAGCAAAAACTCATAAATGATATAAAATATTTCATTTAAAATGAAAAAATCAACACAATATTTACTCAAATAAATATATTTACTATAAAATTACATATATTGAAAATAAGTTTTATTTGAATATTTATAAGAATTTTAAAATATTATTAAAAAAACATAGAGAGTCTTGAGGTTAATGGTAACATCAAGGCAAGCATGGAGAAAATGGGACATCATATAAGTAATCCTCACACTTTACAATTGATACATTAAAATGGAAAAGAACGCCTAAAAATTAAGAGGAAATTATTTCCTTGTTGCTCAAATTTGAAGAAATAGTCACTCATATAACAAATAGTTCACAACAGAAGAAAATTTTAGATAAGAGTAATTCTTAGGTCTTGATTATAATTGCCAACAAATAGTTCACAATAGAAGAAAATGTTGGTTCTTCCCAATTAGAAATAGGTTATTTATCATCTAGTGAAGCTTCCATAAACTTGTGCTTAGTCTTTCCAAGAAGAACTAAGAAGGGTAGTTGATAATCAAGGAGTTATATATTAGTTTTACTCAAAGATTCATATGTCAATCTTATGTGCACACTATGTTGGCTATTATAGTAATATGTGTATGTGTTTGTCTTTTGTTTATGGGCTCCACATACTGGTTCAATAATACCATTTAATTGGGGAATATTGGTTTTGGCAACATGTAATATTACAATCACCAACCCTATATATTTATTAATTGTACAAAATTATCCCACCACCATTATTTGACCCAACATTTTGCACCATCTGTTGGATAAAATGATCACTCATCAACCCCAAATGCAATAACAAATCACTTGAAATTTCTATAAGTGCATATCCATCAAGGTTGGCATTGCTAGGGGATTTTTAGGTTGGATAAAATGAGAAAGCTTAGAAGCCTTGATCAATGCATAGCACAAATTTTTATTGTCAATACACAAGAAATGGTTCATAGAAAAACCAAGGATATAAAGAACAAATAACTAGTGTTTTCACAATTATGGGTCACATTTCAAATTCTACAAACTATTTTTCTTGTTCAAAACTTAATTAATGATGAATTTTTTTATACAAATTATCATAATTATTTTTTACAAATTATCATTACAAAAAATACAAGAAGTAGAATCAGAAAATTTTAAATTGTATTTCAATATGCAAACAAAATATTTATTAACTACATACAAATTATTGTTCATAGAATAAATACTTTGAATTCATTTCTAATGCAATTCAATTAGAATTCGGTATGTCATATAGCTTGTGGGAGACAATATTCATATGTTATTTTATTTTTGTTGTAAAAATTTTGAGCATTTGATGTTGTAATATTCATCAACAATAGATGGTTCTAGGAATTTTATAAAAAAATCTTGCATGCTAAAATTGATATTTTAAATGTAAAAAAGTAAAAATATGTGGTTTTATTTGCTAGAATTGTTACTTTGAGAGCATAATTCAAGACAACTTAACCTGGTTTAAAGTTAAATTAGGTTGAGAAATCAGGTTAAATTAGGTCATGATTTCTCACCTAGATTGCCATTTCAACTTATCATAAATAATTCAATTGAATGGCTATTATAGTTTTGACAAAATTAGTATGTTTAGAACTTGTAAATTTTTCTTTATTTACAATCCTAGAATGGAGAATTGTACATGCCTATGTAATAATATATATTGTATGTTATTTCAAAGTATAGAGAGATTTAATATATTTATAAGAAAATGATTAGAATAGTTTAAATAGATCTTATATCATATTAAAATTTTATATAAATTAAAAATAAATGAAATAAGAATTTAGTGAGCAAGAGGTAATACATTACACATTATGCATATGGAGAAGAATTTTATATATTAAGAACTCTACTAAATTTATTATTAAGAAAAATTAAAACAATGTTTGTATAAACAAATGTATCAAAGAATTAGTTTTCATTGTATTTTCTTCTCTTCTTTTTGTGATGACCTCGCATGTAAATACAATTAATTCTTAATATACTTCACATATAATTTTACCTCTTACATATACAAAATATATTCTATATATATTTGTGTTGTGATATATATATATAATCAACATACATTTAAGATAATCAAAATAGTTGGTGTTTAGGTCACAATCTTTCACCTTATAACCTTTCAATATTAAATTATTTATTTATTTATAAGTTAAATTTTATAAATTTACCCCTAATTCAATATGACTAATGTCATGTTAATAAAGACTAAAAAATATAAGTTAGAGTCTTATAAATGTTATTTAGGATCATTTGCATTAAATATGAACCTTAATAAACATTATGCTCTAACAACAATAGATTACAAGCCCTGGTCCTATAATTATGATGAAGACTATGTTCACCACATAACTATTTCTAATACTCTTGATGAATACAATACCAAAAGGATGGCATGAAATATCATATTCTTGTCCAAAATTTTGAAAGATTTGGTCTATTTGATGATATAGGTTTTAGAAATTACTATGCTAATGAGCATGAAAATGTCATATCCCTTAGATTCTGAGAGAGGAAAATTTTAGAAGACATTTTCCAAAAGTGTTCTGATGGTACAAAGTGTCCAATTGGAGCAAGTATGGGTGTAGTTATTATTTCCCCCTCTAGAAGTGATTTCTTCCATTCTATTTGGCTCAAGTTCCATTGCACCGATAATGAAACCAAATATGATGTACTTCTCCTAGGATTATGGACAATAGAGAAAATAGGGATCAAACTATTTTATATCTTTATGAATACCAAACTTTTAATAAGATAAGTTCATTCCATTTGTGTCATCAAACACTCTTTGATGAAATTGTATAAACATTGAGTGTGGGATCATATAAAAAAAAATGTTGCACTTAATATCCAAATGATCCTGTGACTCCTTTACAAATAATTTGATTAGATGGCCATAGTAGAGGCCAAATTTGAATTTATTTTGGTCTTTTCAATCAACAAGAGTGTTGAACACCCAAAATACTAAGAGGGGGGTGAATCAATATTCTTTGAAACAACTTAAACATTTAAACATTACATATAGCATATTTAATTTGCAGTAAGAAGGGAAAGAATGAAATAAATCATCAACATCATATAACACATGAACACCATTTTTTTACGTGGAAAACCCTAAAAGGGAAAAACCACGGTGAGAATTATCTCACAATATATTATAACAGATTATAAGATATTACAACAATGCTCATTGTAGGTGGACTCGGTGTCCTAGTGGACTCATTGCCCATAGAAAGAAGAAAAGACAAAAGAGAGAGGTGGCACATAGCTAGGTTTTGAACTATTACAAATTCATCTACAACATGCTAGAATACAATTCAACTGAAGCTCAAAGTACAGATTCAACACACTTCATCATTTTGCTCTAACACTCTACACTGCTTCACACTTGTATCACTTTCATATAATTTTGCATCCACTACACTTTCATATTCGCTTACTTCTTTTTACAACATTGAAATGAGCTCATACTTATGTCAATTTCATCCCAACATCAATTAGGTTCGCCTAATTAGATGCATTATACAAAATATAACTTGTCAGCTCAAAACACAAATCATACACACTTTACACCTTGATTCAAACTTGTAATGAATAAGATAGGCCAGGGTGGACCTATAATAACATCCTTATAATGGATCAATACTTATTCAAACTCCACAACACTGAACACATATTAGGTCAGCACCTATAATGAAACATCAAAATTCACCAACTGTTCAATAAAAAATAGACACGCGGACCTCCCAAATTCATGCCACTTGGAATATAGGTGCTACTGACACCTATCAACATCTCCACAAATCCACAAAGCCAAATACCAATCTGCAGAGAGATGTGGATTCACCAAAACATACATATTGTATTGGTAACCACTATCATTACCAAACTCGAACTTCTATCATTCATAACTTCTACTCTAGAGACCAAAACAATGTGAAAGTTTGGATTTAGACTCTCCTAGCATTCAAAAAACTTGCATAAAAACTATAGAGCAAGATGAACTACACAGTAGAAAAATACAAACCAAATTATTAGATGTCATGTACATAAAATTTTTATTTTGACACTTAGTAAATTTACCACTTCAACTAATTGCACTAGATCAAACCTTCTTGCAAATAAACACTAGATAATCATCTTCAAAAAAGCTCAAGCTATACAAAATGGTTTGCACAATGATCTTCATACTATATCACAATATTGACATCAATGACAACACTAAATCAACCCATGCTCATTCTCATGTTGCCAATAAACACATCAATGCCAAACTTCTTATTCTTCCAAAAGTCTCCCCCTTTTTCATTGATGGAAACATGCCTCAAATGTTCTCCCAAAACTACTATCCCCCTTTGACATCAAGGGAAAAGGGTGCAAGAATTTTACACACATAGTACTACTCCATTCTCCCACTTTGTTACATATCTTTCACCAAACCAGATCAAAATTGGCATTAAAACATCATCCTCTAATATCCACATATATGCAATGAAGCCTGAGATACATAAAAAGAAATAGAAATAAATATAGATTAACTAGTGGAGAGCACATTGCTATTGGTCGACCCCTATAATTTTGAAAGATGTGCCTCCCAATCCTTCTTTACATTGTCCCACTCTTTCTTGGCTATGCCAAACATGCGGCTGTGGGTTTCAAACTCTAGGAGGAGTTCCTTTGCATCATCTAAACTATTAGGTACCAGATTAATTTTTGTAGCCTTTTCCATATTTGTTAGAGCACTGGATACAAATGTAAACTTTGTATTTACTAGTTATCTAAGGTGTCCAAATTGTGCTATTATATTTTCTTTTTGTACTTGTACCTGGAAGAATTGTTCATGTAGGTTTCCAATTGTCACCTGTGTTGATCCATCTACATCATTTTCCAAGTTGAAAACATCGAATTCCATTTCAATATACGACTCAATAGAGTCCATCTGATCCTTTATAATTTTTTGGATCTCAGTCATTTTAAGAAAACTGAAACAAGGCTTTTTGCCTCTTCTACACACTCTTGCACATCCTTGAAATTTTTCTAAAATTTTATATGTAGTGGCACATTTATTGTAGTGACCCTCTTGATGACACTTTTACTTTAGCTATTTAGAGATAGTGTTAGTAGTTAGTAGTTAGATCTTTGACATTATGTTGTTTCGATGCTTTATGTCATGGTTACATGACTAGTTGTGAAACTCAGTTGATGATACACTGTATTTTATGATGTGATGTTTACTTTCATGAGATGACATTTTATGATGATTATCTATGTTGTTCTATTTTATACATGATGATATTATGTTAGTTATATGTTTACGTCAGTTGGTGAAGGAGATTATTTAACAGTACTCATTAGTGAGTGCCCTGTTACATCACGATTCTTCTTCACAGTGTGTTTTCATATTTTTACATGTTGCTCGATTAATCATGCAGTGTTATGCAACTTTCAAGTACAGGCATCGACTCCACCTGCTTGTAAGGTCTGAGCGTGCCATGATCCAATGGAATCATCGATGGGAGATAGACTTTTCCTTTGTCCATAACCATCGTTCTAAGAAGAATGAAATATCTTTCGTCACCCTTATGTCTTGTCACCTGTTTGTCATGTGATCGCAGTCTTTATGCAATGTTGTACTTATAATGCTTTCATAATATTAATTTATATTATTTTAATGTTTTAATTAAAATAGTAATGTTGCTTTATTGATTTAATGAAATATTTAAATTAAAAAAAAGCTATTCTTGGTTTATGAGGTGATTAAGTGAAATATTAAAATATCTTGTTTTCAAAAAGGTTATTTAATTGTAAAATTGATTTATTTATGCATTTTAACGTTTTCAAAAAAAGAACAAATAGTTGGGATCTAAAGTTGTAAATATCTTGTTTTAATCATAAAGTGATTATTAAGTTTTATTGATGCATTCTTTGCATGCTAAACATGGATTTAAAGTTTGAGGATTTGAAAATGGAAAAAGGATATAATTTAGAAGAGATGATTCTTTTTGACGGACGAGTTTTGATTTTCGAAAAGTGGGAAGAAAGAATATTGCTTTCACAAAAAGAGATTGTCTGGGTATTTGATTTGGGGTTTTGATTGGAAAGGCTGGAAATTTAATTGTTTGAGATGGTGTACACACAGTGAAAGTTGCACGAGCTGAATTTTGGGGTTTCCTCTTCATCGTTTCTTGGTTTCAAAGAACGTACTAGGTTTTTCTCTTTTAGAATTTCTTGAGTTTTGCTGAAATTTTGTCTGATCTCTTCTTGGAAATTTTTTGTCTGAATTCTATGGAAATCTCTCTCTGAACCCTGAATGCACAATAGGAAATGGATACGTTAATAATCAATAATGTTTGAATTAATTTGAAAATAGTGTTCAGGATAACGTAGAAGAAATTGATTTTTATTATCTTTGTTCTGTATAAAACATGTTATACTTCCTTTGCTTGAGTTTTCACATAAACTGTAGGCAATTGTAGATGGTGTTAATTGGGAAATAACCTTGTATTCAATATTTAACAGTTTGGATTTCTCGGGGAAAGATTTATTTATGTCTTATCTGAGTCGCGGTCTAGTTAATATTTGTACCCCAACTATAGTCTACTACTGCACTTTTTAGATTGATTCGTATTTGTTTTCTATCGGCCTTGTGTTTGTTGTAAGATTGCTTAGTCCCGGGGATGCGAGGAGTTGAAATCCTAGTTTCTTTAGATCTGTAACATGGGTGCTGAAATTGTTAATAATATGATAATGATTGTAACTCGAGTCGTGTCTGCTTCTGGTTGTGTGCCTCACCCCATACCATAGCTGTATATTCTTTCTTTTTGCAACCCTAGATTAGTGTTTAATGGTTTATACTTGGATTGGTGATGGTTGTCATTCTTGCATTCTTAATCGAATTCTTAAGAAGCCGTCGCAATAGCCTGTTACTTTTGTGATTGCGTTCGTTAAACCAAGTCGCTTCACCAGGAGTAACCATGGCAGTGACCTTTTTGTTTGTTTTTGTTTCTTTTAGGAATCGTTCTTCTACCATTTTATTATCACAATCTTTTGTCATCTTTGTACCATCGTTATCTCCTACTTTCTTTGGTGTATTGGTTGCAAAATCGATAATGATCATCTCAGTGCTCTGTGCACTACCACGCACTAGCTTCCTTAATTCTGAGTTAGCATTGCATGCCAGTGTTAACAATCGTTGCACCGAATGGAGGATGAGTTTGGGATGCAGTCCACATGTTGTATGCATGTCTTTTTTTTCTTTTGTCGCTATGTCTTCTTTCACTTGTTCAGTGGTCGTTAGATATTAGCCAAGCCATTCACTTGCCCAGTGGTCGATGTAGTTTTAATATGACTCGACTTTTGCTAATATGCATAAGTATTATTTAAGTGGTTAAAATTATAATAGTAATGTTTAGGTTTATCGAAAGCAAGGGTTATATTTACAAATAAATATTATTACATTTATAAGTGGAATAAGGAAATTAGACTTTAGTGTCTATGTATACTTTAAGTATAATCTAATTAGAATGTAAAGTGTAAATAAGTATATTAATATTATTTGACTATATTATAATGTGAATACAAGTACATTTATATACTTAGAATTAGAATATAATTCTATTAATAATAACTATTTCTATAAGTCTCTCTTGTAGTGGAGATTAGTTTAATCAAAAGCAATAATTGTAATGGTATGATAATTTTATATGGATAAAGTAATTGTAGAATGTATTAGTTAGCAAAAATAAAACAGTGATATGTTGATTGTTTTATTTAATTGTAATTGGTGTATAAGAATTTTGTTATTAAAGTCTATAGATGCTTAATTTTAACAATTATTTATTGTTGAGAATAATGGTTAGTATGTTAGGTATCTTCCTGAAGAAATGGTTTACTGTTAAATTATAATTATAGTGAATAAGAATGGGGTTACAAATTAATTAATGATAGAACCTTGTGTTTCCTCATTTGGTTATAATGATTAGATATTGTATTTGATTATTAAGTGTTTGTAATCTTTGGGTTGATCTTATATAAGATAGTGTGATAAAAGCATTAGGATTGTAAGGAGGTAATTGCGGCCTTATTACTCTTTTAGTTTTATTATATGGGATGGTAATATACCATTGATGTCCTTAAATAAGAATAGTGGATTATGTTTATGGAGGTGTTCTTGCTTTGTGTTATCCCTGCTTTTTTTTGAGGTTGTTGTTAGTATATTGTTCCCTAGAGGAGTTGATTTATCGTTATGAGAATGAGTTAAGTCTAAATTATTATGGATACTTTGTCTTGTTTATCGAGTGAAACATGGTCCACACATGTTATGTCATTGTGTTACTATTTTGAGCATTTGTATTCCATGTTATGTGAGTACGCATTTGCGGAAGTTCGTCATGCATGTTATGCCATTATGGTTATTTATTGGATCGATTGACTATAGGTCCTTGTGTAGGAAGTTCATGTTGCATGCATGTTGTCTTCTTGTTTTAATCTTTATGAGGAGTTGTACCTTAGGAGGAGTGGCTTCCGATAGGGGCCGAACCCAAAAGAGGTTGCAGGGGTAACCTTTCAGAAGTGTATTAACAAGTGATAATTAAAACAATTTTGTAGGGGTTTGGGTAGTTTAATTAACCTTACAAGATAATGTTTACCTCACCTTGGTCTTTAATGCTCGTTCAAGTTAAAACAAGTTGAAAAGGCCTGGAATGGCATCTTGAACACTTCGTCTTTTTGAGAAGTGATTCAAGGCCACATAGTATGTATAAGGGCCAAGAGTCATAAGAGGTTGCCAGGGTAACTCTGGTAGAGGGCCGATAACCTAGGAAGGCTATCTAGGGTAACCTATCTCGTACATGTGATGACACTCTTATCCTAGTACACTTATTAGTTCACTTGTGTTTGTAGTCGCCTCTAGGAGTTTGTCATTTGTCTAGTATTGTGATGTCATGTGAGTCGACCATGTAAGTGTAATGTACTATGTGATGTCAGTTTGACTTGAGGACTTGTTTTATCTCCTAGCATGGGGGTTGGGCTTTCGAGCTCCACACGGTTGGGAGGAGCATGCCACATTCTCCATTGGGTCCCCCGCAGGTGTGTTGTTCGTGACAGGTTTTCTTGGCAGGATCCAGAATGCACAGTGGTTGTAGAGCTTTGTCCCTTGGTGGAGTTTGTGGGCGTGGTCGTCTTCTTTTCTAGATCTCATTCTTTATTGTATTACACTCATGATGTACATGAGATGCTTTGTATCGATATTTGTATTATTTTGAGATTTGTCACAATCTCAATTATTGTATGCAACTCTTATTGTATATGTATATATGGACATGACTATTCTCATGAGTTTATTTATATATGGTTGTTGTGGCATTATGTTGATATTCTTAGTAGTGTAGTTGTGGAACCCTAAAACGATTATGATAGTTGTTGTCACATGTTATTTATTTTTAAAAAAATTATTCAGTTGTTTTATGTGAATGGCATAACGTTTTTTGGGTTCCACGGCAGGGCGTTATATTTATCCATCATCTCTTCCAACTTCTTGTCATCTATTCTCTTAGTGACTTCCTTCTCCATTTTTTTCTCTAGCTCACTAGCATATTCCTTAAAGGAATCAAGTTAAAGCTTTAAATTTGGATGTCGAATAAGGAGTTATCTATACTTACTCTAAGAATGTTCTCTTGTAGAACCTTCACTGCTTTGTCTATCAGCTCTGAACTCTTCTGATGTGTTTGCAAGATTTATTTTCTTGAAGAGGCATAAAATGCATCTCCCATTTGTATCTTGTGAAGTGGAGATATCATATTCATTTCCACTTGACCTTTTTGTATTGGTATCTATAATAGTTGAGGAGAAACAACAAGTTGAAACTGCAATTTCATGCTCAATAGACTCTTCAAGGAGTCTCTAGAGGTTTTGAAAGACTCTCCAACCAATTCTATGATTTCTCCAATCTTGACCTTTTCCTTGTCACCAATGTAAAATTTTGAATTTTCATTCTTGTTTTCTATGTCAACAACACTAGATACCTCTTCAGACTTCCTTCCATCATCAATTGATTTGGCATTTGTATCTAGAGGAGGCATGAGTTTTGTGTTTTGTGACTCAAACCTCTAAGTTGTCATATACAACCTCTTATGTATTCTTCTATCATGTTTCTAGAGGAGTGGAAATGTTATGTCTAAGTGCATCCTCCTTCTTCTTGATATGTTTATCATCTTCAATCATGTTCTCTTTTATCGGAGGAGTTCCACCTACACTATCTTATTCTGTAATTTTTTCTTTTGAATCTGGAAGGGTGTCATCAATATCCTTTTGCATGTTTTATTCCTCTATAGTAAGCTTATGTTGAGAATCAACATGTTGTGTTGGATCTACTATATTAACTTTTGGAGATGGAATATCATCATATTCTTGCTCCTCTTCTTCTAGATCCATGCCTAATTCCTTTGCCAGATTGGCAATCTTCTCAACAGTCTCTTTCTAGAGCCTCTCAAGATCTTTCTGATCTTTGCTCATGAGGATGGTTACACTTTCCTTGGTTTGGAATTCCTTGTATAATTGAGCCAATCTTGATTTGTTTTCTTCTGAGAGGGGAGCAATGATCTCTGCCAAGGCGAATGGTTTCATTCTAGCATCATCATCAAATTCCTTTTGTCTCCTTGCATACAATACTCCTTTCAAGTCCTCAAGAAGGTGATATTCTATATCTTTCATCTTTACATCTAAAGCTATCATGTACCTGATAATTGCTTCCTCGATAGTTGATTTATCTATATCATCTACATCTGGGTATAAAGCAAAAGTCTCTTGAAGATTCCCATATTTAGAAATGTTGCTTACTAGGGCTTCAAGTTTCATAGGACTATGCTTTAT
The DNA here is from genome assembly GCA_007115665.2 of Sequoiadendron giganteum. NCBI lineage: Eukaryota > Viridiplantae > Streptophyta > Pinopsida > Cupressales > Cupressaceae > Sequoiadendron > Sequoiadendron giganteum. Next base: position 608,673,617 of record CM021103.1, read on the forward strand.
TTCTAGAGAAAAATATTTCTTATTTTTCTTTGCCTCTGGTATCTTATTAACTTTACTAGATTCATGTTTCTTCTCCCTCATTTGAATCTTGTAACCTTCCTTTTCCTTCTCAACTTCAACTTCTCTATCAATGTCAAAAATATCAATATTTTGTTTATTTCCACTTTGTTCTCCTTGTGATACTTCTAGTTTTCTTTTTTGGACCAACTGTGGTCCTCCTTCTTCTTCCTCATCTTCCACATTCACACCCATGTACTTTTCCCTTGTATCTTTTATTTTTAATCTTCTTCTCACAAGACCTATTTTTTGTTTCTCCAAAGTTCCTTTTTATTTCTTAGGCACTTTCTACTACTTAGCTGAAGATAATTTCTCCTCCACTAGAGAACTTATAGACTCTTTTATTTCTCTCTTACTACAGACTTAGTCTTGGAGGAATTGGGGGAACCGAAGGAGTGGTAGTTGTTCTACCAAATCTCCTATCACTTGACGATCCTCCCGGTGAGCCAGACATGGTTTTTCCTTCTCAACTTGTTCTTTTGTGAGGCCCATTGCCTCCACAAAATATGTGGTCATCTTCTCAATAGTCTTACTTATTTTTTTTGTCTTTGGTCCATGTGAACCTTCATAGAATTCTCCTCATACGTTCCAGACCTTTCCTCAATGGTATCTCTAGGTTTTCTCAGCATAAAATTTGCTAAGCCAATTATTTCTTCCACTACAGTTCATATCCCAGTTCTAAGATTAAAAATGTCCTAGGATCAATGGCCTCCATTATGCAACAGTCTTTTGTCACTAAGAATGTGATTTCGTTCTTGTACTTTTCTACCATGCTTTTTGGTATCCTTTCTCTTGCCTACATCTTTTCTTGAACTTTTTTAAAGAATCCCCAAAGAACATTCTTTTGTACATCTAATTCTCCCAACCTCATAAAATTATCTTTGATCTGATGGGCTACAATTCTATCCTTTAGCCACACGATGTTCTTTGTACTAGGAACCTCATTCGAAAATTAAAATAGTAAACAAATGATTAAAGTGCCAAACTTAAAAGGGATGCATAGAGTCCTTTGTCTTCTACAAATTTTCTAGAATTTGTAGTCTCAACAACTCACATAGATCATAGTCTTCACCCTTCTCAATCATCTCATATGTTGTATTGATGGTGGTTGTTGATACTGAATTTTATCTATTGGTGAAGTATATTTTGTATCCTATTATCATTGAGGCATACTTGAGTACCATATTTCTGATGTCCTTCATTGTTAGTTCTCTTTTATCATACTTAGTACCCATTTTCTCCATCACCATTTCATTTTTCATTGACCTACCTTTGAACTTTCACTTTCCTCAAACTCTAATCCTTCTTTTTCTTTAGATACTTTCTGGTTTACACTCATTTCATCAAGCTTTGTAAAGCTCATCTTGAATTTATCTTCATGACTCTATTTTTTCAAGATCTGATCTTAAAGTCACAACTTTTTCAAGTTTTGAGCATTCTTTAGATTTTATTTTCATCTTGGTATTCAAACATTCTTCAACTCTTTTTTCTTCTTCAACTTTCACTTTTAGATTGATAATAATTTCATTAGCTTGCTTCAGCTTCTCATTGAACTCCTTATGTCTCTCTCTGAACTTCTTGATTTTCTTTCTCAACTTTCTAATACATTCATCTATTTATTTAACATTTTCCTTCAGATATTTGTTCTCATTTTTAGTCCTTCCCATATCTTTAAGGGCTATTCTTAGTTCTCCATTCATGTCAACCATGCACTCTTCTTATGTGAACCCAACAGTAGGAATTTCTTCCAAATGAGTAATATATCTTCTAACAGCCATGAGTTCAACCTTCAAGATCTTCCACAAGTGGTTAAGATCCTTCCAAGGAACCAAGATCTGATACCAATTTTTGAACACCTAGAATACTGAGAGGGGGGGGGGGGTGAATTAGTATTCTTTGAAACCACTTAAACATTTAAACATTAATTCCACATAACATATTTAATTTGCAATAAGAAGGGAAAGCATGAAATCAATCATCAACATCACATAACACATGAACACCATATTTTTGCATGGAAAACCCTAAAATGGAAAAACCATGGTGAGGATTAGCTCATAATATATTATAACCAGTTATAAGATATTATAGAATTTCTCATTGTAGGTGGACTCACTGTACTAATGGACTCGTTGCCCATAGAAAGAAGAAAATATAAAAGAGAGAGGTGGCACACAACTAGGTTTTGAACTGTTACAAATGCGTTTGCAACATGCTAGAATACAATTCCATTTAAGCTCAAAATACAAAGTCAACACAATTCATCATTCTGCTCTAACACTCTCTCTGCACTGCTTTGCACTTGCATCACTTTCACACAATTTTGCATCCACTAGAATTTCATATTTGTTTACTTCTTTTTCTCACTGAAATGAAATCATACTTACACCAATTTCATCCCAACATCAATTAGGTCAACCTAATTATATGTATTATGCAAAATATAACTTATGAGCTCAAAACACAAATCATACACACTTCATGCCTTGATTCAAAATTGTAACACATAAGATAGGTTGAGGTGGACCTATAATAACATCCTTATAATGGATCAATACTTATTTAAACTCTACAACACTCAACACATATTAGGTTGGCACTGATAATGAAACATCAAAGTTCACCAATTTTTCAATAAAAAATGGACACCTATCAACATCTCCACAAATTTGTAAATCCAAATACAAATGCAGAGAGATGCACATTCACAAAAACATACATATTGTGCTGGTAACCACTATCATTGCTAGACCCAAACTTTTTTCATTCATAACTTCTATTTCAAAGACCAAAATAATGTGAAAGTGTAGATTTAGACCTCTCCTAATATTCAACAAAATTACATTAAAATTGCACAACAAGATTCTACATAGTGGACCAATACAAATCGAATTATTGGATGTCCTGTACATAGAAATACATGTTCTAACACTTATCCAATTTACCACTTCAATTGATTGCACTGGTTTGAACATTCTTGCAAATAAACACTAGATAACCATCTTCAAACAAGCTCAAGCTATAAAAAATGGTCTGCACAATGATCTTCATATCGGATCACAATGTTGACATCAATGACAACACCGGGTCAACCCATGCTCATGCTCATGCTGGCAATAAACACATCAATGATAAAATTCTTATTCTTCTAAAAAAGAGAATTTGGGAGGAATCATATGTCAAGATGATTGTCCAACCCTCTATTCCTAATAATGATACCAATTGTCAAGTTTATGATAGTGATTAAGATATATTTCTTTTCATCCATAATGAAGCTAAGATTTTAGTTGATCTTGTGGAAAATATGCCTAATACTTATAATTGTTAGTGTATGCATGCAACAATGGCCTGAGCATCATATTAATTAAATACTTGCTATTTGATTAATATTCTTATTTTTCCTCTACTATTATAAATAAATTATAAAAATTATTTATATGGTTTATATTCTAATTCTTCTTTTCCAAAATTCACTTTCTTTTTAAAATTAATTAAATGGAAAAATTAAATCAATTTGTTATTTAATTGGTTTCCCCTTTCCCTCTTAAATTTGAATTTTTAAATTCAAATTAGCATATTCTTCTAAAATTGGTTAAAATGTACAAATGAATTAATTCAACATCTTGCTAATTTACCATCTCCATTTAAATTGAATTTTTAATCCAATTCAGGCACATTTCTACATATTTCCTCTAACCACCTCCAACTCACTTGCCACCTCATCATGTGTCTCACAAAAATGAATTTTATAAATTGGAAAATATGAAATATCTTCAACAAATTTGCAACCAATTTGGAACTAACTGAGACACATGGCTCCTCATTCTCTATGATTCCCTTTAACACTTGGAAATTTTTCTTATTGAAGGGAACCATCTCCTTGATTCCCTCTAACCTCTTGATGATTTGTTGTTGATGTCGCAGGATCACAATCCTGACTGTTCGTTGTTGCCACATCACCTTGAGGCTTAGAAAATCTATAAATACAGCCCTTTGCTACAACTTTTCAACAAGGAAAGATTTGTACAAGCTTATGTTGATGAATTTTAGTGCATTTTAGAGAATTTGGAGAGCATTTTAGCTTAGTTTAAAATTATAATGTCAATTTCATTTTGATAGTTTAGTTCATTCCATCATAGGTTCATCTAGTTTTTATGCATCAAATATAAAAAATCCAAAAATATAGGCATGTAGATTTCATTGTAGAATCTTGTATCTTGAGTTTTCAATCTTTGCATGTTAATGTGTAGCAATAATAAGATCTAAGAGCATAATTTGCAAGATTCCTTGGGATTAGAGAACCATGGAATGAATTAGAAGGATAGATGTAGCTTCATTTATGCTATTTTTTAATTTCCTTTTAAGTAATGTTGTGCCTATTGCACACATGCCCCATTCGGAACGGGGACCCTCTCTTCCCTCTTTTGCTTGCCGAATCTTTTTTGCTTTGCCTTGTTTTGTGTGCCCTTTTTTGTGTCCTAAAAGGTCAACATATTCTCAAAGGTCACATTTTAAGTTTGACCAAACTTGGCCCCCTTGAAAAATGCCAAATATTAAGCCATTTCGGGTTTCCCTTGTCATATTTCCTTTCTGACGTTCGTGGCGCCTTTCGGGCCTAGACCCTTGGGTTTCTCCTCTTGGGATTCTGTTCCGGTTCTGTTATCCCGAATGGAAATTGCATGAAGTCTTTCTAGCCCGTCGGGCCTGACCTACTGGAATTCCCTTCCCGGGTTTCCCTTTGGACTTTGTCATTCCAAACGACCGCCAGCTTCCGTCTTTCCGGACGTCGGACCCCGGAGCTCCCATCGCCATTTGCATTTCACTTAACGAATTTTTAAAATGGTCATGGCTTGACGTCTTCCCGACCATCGGACCCTGGTCCTCCCGCCACCATCCCAGAATTTAAACTCATCTACCTCACTCGCCGTCATACCAAGCATTTAATTGGAACATTAATGGCATTGAGGTTATATAAACAAGTTTCAAACTGTCATTTTCACATGACAACCACAATTGAAAAAGATAGCGCCGCCCCAGCAAATTCTGCCTCCGTGCCCAAACCTCTGCTTCATCATTCCTCGTGAATTCAACAGAAGTCTTCTTCAGGGTTTCGAGGTACATCCGCCGTCTATGTGCCTTGCCTTCTTTTTCCTCAAAATCATGGTATAAATCAAGTAAAAAATAACAAAATGAACTAAATTTGCAAGGTTGTGCCCCAGCCAAGAAACCCACAAATTGGAAGTGGGAAAATCGACAATTCAAGCAATTAAATTTGAGATTGGAGCCTCACTTCCCCACCCCTGTTCTTTGGAGCAGGCGGTCGCATCCTTTGGGCCCGGAACTCTCCACGGTCGTTACAAACCTTTACCAAAAATTTGGGTTCGACGATAAAACTCACCTCGGGCTCCGATGTCCGGATTTCCCATCCCAGAATTCCGTGACCATTTCACCCTTTCCAAATAGCGAACTCCAAGCATCCTTCCGAACCTCGGATCCTAACCTTGCAAAATCTATAAATGTGTAAATGAGACCAAACTTGCCTCGGGTCCCAGCCACTGGAATTCCCTTCTCGGGTTTCTATTGCGCCCCCGTAGTTCCAAACGACCTTCCTCGAGCATCTTCCCAACCCTCAAACCCTAGACACGTGAATTCCATCTTAAAAACCTACAGGAAAAACTTGATGTCCAAATTGTCTCTGGACCCCGATGCCCGAAATTCTGTGTCCAGAATTCCATGTCGCATTCGCCTTTTTGCACGGTTGTTTTGGGACGTCTTTCGGACTCACAGACCCCTAACACCCTTTTGCCAGGCACAGGTTCAAACTAAAACATGACATCCAAATGCCCTTTGGACTCTGGACTCTGAAATTTCATCTCCGGGATTCCATTCTGGTTTCGCTGTTCCAAATAGCCAAACCTGAACGTCTTTCCGGCCCCCTGGCCCCGACCTTCAGTTCGCTGTCTGGTTTTTCTTAACTAATGAATTCATTCCCAAGAATTACCCTTTGGACTTCCATCCCCAAATTTCTGCGTGCATTTCGCCATTTTGCATGACTGTCCCATGACAGCTTCCCGACCATGGCAACCCGAACTCCAGAGCTCAGAACCCAAAGTGTCATCCTCCCTATGTTGTTCCTAATGGCCTTCTTGCAGCTGAAACCCAAACGCCTAAATGAGGGTTCAAATGACCTCCAAATCCAAAATGGACTTCGACCCACTTGCTAAAACTAGGCCTTTTCTCATGCCAAACCTTTTTTTGATCAAATCCAATACCGAAAATGCTATTGGGAGTGTCTTGCCCCGTTTTCCCTTCTGCCAAGGGAATTTCGACCTTGGGAACCCGGATTGCTTGTTTTGCTTCCTTATGATATTTTTATCAGGTTTTAGGCATTTATCAAATATGAATGATAATTTTAGATCTAACCTTGATGTTTAGGGATTTGTCCAAGGCTGCTTTTCCATGATGAAGTTACTAATTCACATCTCTTTGTGCAGGATTATGGAATCCGGTGCAAAAACCTTCAATGCCGCCAAGGAAAAGGGAAAAGGAACTGCCAAAGCACCTCGAGGCAAGGAGGATAAGGATCAAATGAAGTTCAAATTCTAGGGGGTGCCATTACACTCTAGAATCACCACTCTTTGGAGAGACATCACAGATACCAATATCGGGCATGTTGATATTGACGAATTTACACGGAGGGTTAGGGTGGACTCAAAAATAGAAAATGCAAAGTTAATCAGAAGCAGCAGACTTGCCAAGGCTGCAAGTTTCCCGCCAGCTCTGGTGGCCCCCGAGCTGGTAATGGCATGTCAGGAAGTGTATCGACCTAAAACCATAACCATAGTGGGCATAGAAGGAAATATCCTTGCATATATGTCCCCTCTCGGGATAACTACAACTTTCCATATCCCTGCCTTTGAAAGCATGGAGTCTCTGACTATAGAAGAATGCAAGGAATTGTGGGATAAAGATCCTATGAGATGCAAGAAACTGATTAATCAGTACTGGTTGAAGGATAAGCGGGCTAGTGTTGGTAAAGTTCCTCAAGAGCTCTTTCACAGTTATTTCTTTGAGGATTACCACGACCTCGTCACCCTACTGAGCAGGGTAAGGGGCCTTCCTATTGCAGCCTTCTTTAAAGAGTGGATGTTATACTTTGTGGAACAAAACCTCCGCGGGACTGACGCTTCCTTTTATTGGGGGGAAATAATTAGCAATTGCTTTCATGAGCAATTTATCAGTGTAAAAAAGACATCAAAGTTCTATATGACATCATACCTAATCTATTTGCTTGCCGATCAAGGGAATTACAATGGATTGACTGCAATTCCCAATGAGGCCCGAAGGAGGGAACTTAAGCCCTATGACAAATATCCTCAGCTGCAGTACAAAAACTTCAAGAGAGACTACTACAGGGTAAATGATGCATTCATTGCCTACATCATTCGGCTGCTTGGAGGAGATTTCGAGAGAAGAGTCTCCCACAGTGCCAGAGCCCTCCTCAGGCATTACGCCTTCCTGTATATATAGTTCCCTAAGTTCACTTACATGCGCGCTCAAGGATTCATTGAAAGGCCAAACAAGCTACCCCGGTACTCCAATGATTGGATCATACTATTAGAGCTGACCTTGAAGCTGCAACACATTCACAATATTTTGAGCAACAAACATCTGGCAGGGACACCTTATCCTATTGGCCTCAGCCAAGGAATGTACAAGATTCATACCTCCCAATGTGCGGGTAATTCAAAAAAGGAGTTGGCCGAGTACCACTTCAGGCAGTATACAGATCGGCCCCGAATGGACCCATATGGTAATATTAGAAAGACACTGGAACCTGAGTATGCCCACCTCCACAATGTTGAGGATTTATGGGCCAACTACAAAGATGATCTTGAAGTACGGCTACGACACTATATGTGCATGACTGCCCTCTACTTGGGAAGAGTCAACTTGTGTTTGGTTTTGGATCAGCTTGAAGAGGATTCGAGCACGGTGATCGATCCGGGATATAGTGTCATCGCCAATATGCCATTGCCCATGATTGATTGGGATGAGCAATAGGTTTACGACCTCGACATATTCACCAAGCTCGTGGAGGTTTGAACGAAGGCGTGGATCAACCAACAAGTGGCCCGAGTGAAGCAACAGGGAGTCGCCTTAACATTCAAGGGACTTGAAAGTGACCCAAGCGACTCTGATGGTGGGGTGACTACTTCTACAATTGGGGAAACCTCCAAATCTCCACCATCTGTTAAAAATAGGAAGAGAAAGGAAGCTAGTGAGCAAGTGCCTAACCCAAAGGTTTATGCTCGAAAGGCTTCGGAGGGTGAGCCTTCCAAAAAGCAGAGAAATGCAGCCGAGGTTATGGAGATGCCTATAATACCTGAAGATCCACTCCTCGAGGGCAGGAAGGAAGAGGTTGACCCAAAAAATTCTCCATCTGCTACTATTACCAATGCTCCACCTACTTCGCTTGTAGTATCTGTTGCCTCTCCGCCTGTGGTGGACATCTTTGTCCACCTTGCCTCCACTTCTTCGATCGTGTAGGTTATATCGCTGGATTCGTCCTCGACCATGATCTCACCGGTCTCTTCATCTTTTATGTCTCCTTCCCTTTCATCTACTTCTACTATTGCAATGCTTGTCCTCAGTCTCCCGAAATCCTTCATAAAATACATGTAGAACGTGCCATTCGAGCTTTCAGGGATGCTTAAAAATCCACTAGTACAAGCCGCAATAGCCCAGGCTATGGCTAACACTCTAGCACTCCCTCCCCCTATCAAACCACCTCGAATGGAGGCAACAATGCAGATCTTAGATGAGCTCGAGCGATAGCAGCTAGAGGTTGCCAAGAGGCCCGAAGATGAAGAGTTTGTATACCATGAGCACCCGATGTTCGAGCACCGAGAAATCAATGAGGTGGCCTATGAATCCTCTAGTGAGAGCAGTGAGGATTTGGACACAAAATTAATCTGAGAAACAACTGACCCAGAGCTTGAAGAAGAATGGAACAAGAAGCTCAGGGAGATCGAGGACCAAGAGGCTATAGGGTAGCCTATGATTGAAGGATCTGCTACTCCGGAGACTGAGATTGGAAGGTCTCTAGCAGATAGACATGATCGAACCCCAGAGCATGATGAGGAAGCATCCCTCCATGAAGATGAGCAAGAAGATAAGCCTGGGTAACATGGGTATGATCAAGATGAAGAGGAAAAAGATGTTGAAAGGGAAGATCCCTCTAGCAAGCAATTGCTCACCAAGTCTCCCACTAAATGTGTAATGCTCAAATAGGACTCTGACTAGGAGAAGGAGGATGTAGGGGTTGAGAAAGAGGCCCTCGTTGTCAAAACCATTGAACTTGAGGTGGAGGGCAGCAAGGATCAATGTGAATCACCCAAGGAGGGGCCCCAAATGCTTGATTGGCTGGGCAATCAGCTTGGTCAAACAACTCCCACCCTAAAAGATCCTAAGGCGAGGCTAGAGGCAATATTGGCCAGAGCACAAATAAGCACTAAGGAGAAAAGGCCAAAAATCAGATCAAAGATGACCATGGATGCCTCTAGATCTAGGGCAGTATAAATAGCAACGCCGGTGGTTGGAGAAGAAGGAGTGACTTATATTGTCTCCACTATCGACTTTGGAGTGGCCACTTGGGAGCAAAAGGTTGACCACCTCCGAGAATCGGTAGCCACGGTGGTGCACCTTATCCAATAGGACAAGGTTTCAAAGGAAGAACTTAAAGCATAGGTGACCGATCTGATGACCTACATTCAGCAATGGTCATCCCCAGATGAGATACCCACCATGTTGTTGGCGCCACCGCAGTTGTTGTCCCAAGAGAAAATTAATAAGCTGGAAAGAACTAGGAACTTGGATAAGACTACGAAAAATGGGTTCTGGAAGGTCTTAGACATGGGGAACACAGGCATCAACTTGGCTATCCGAGCAGTAAATAAGTTCTTGGAGGTGTAGAGACTCTTGAGGGCACTAGGAAAATTTGTGAGGAGTTCCCAAAAAAGTATAGAGCCACCTACCCAAAGATAGAGGCTATCCTCGTGCTGTCGAGTGAAGTGTGGGAAAAGGACCTTGCCCTCAAGGATGATGACCATTAGCTAGTGGATGTGTGGAAATGAGATTTTTATCATCAAAAGGGAAGGCTGGAGTAGATCCTGGAATGAGTGGTTTCAGATATCGAATGGGCCAAGGAGGCTAGGGGACATTGTGCTCGATACCTCAAGCTGATAATGGGGTACGAACTACCTGTTGTTGAAATTAATCCAGAAAACATAAAGCCTCATTTCTTAAAAAACATGGAAAATGGGATGTCAGCTGAGGTTACCACAGATTTTATGAGCTTTGCTACCCGAGCCTTCATCTAGTCTGTGCTTTTTAGAAGCAATTCAGCCAACTATGATGACGACTTGAAGAAGCTCATTAACAACTCCCAGGAATGGAGTTACGAGGTGCTACGATCTGACATCATGGAAGTGGACAAGCTTTGGCCATTGATCTTGAGCTTCATGGGGTGTGCAGCTTTGAAGAAGCAGGAGGGAAACCCTATCATTGATGATGAATTTCTAAAAGAGTAGCTGCAACAAAGGGCAAACAGAAAAAAGACAAAACCGCTACAGTGCTGCCACTAGAAGATGAAACAGGGAAAAGATGAAAGATGTTTTTAAAATGTAATATATTTGGGGGTAGGTGAAACCCTAGTGTAAAGTGAATCTTGGCCACTCTTTTTTCTTTTTTGAAAACTATAAATAGGGCTCTCCTCCTCTCATGTTAAGAGAGTTGAATTGTAAAGGCATGCGGCATAAATTGCAATAGAAAATACAGTCATTTCTTGGTGTATTTTGGATTTCTCCACATGTTTCATGATTCTTCTCCCATTAGTTAAAACTTTACTTTAAGTTATTTTTCTGTTCTAGTTTCCTTTAGCTGACTTTGGTGGATTTAGTATGTTGTCTTTGGTTATGAAGATCTTTGTTGTGTGTATGCTTTCCTTGTCCATACTTTTGGTCATTTGTTGCTGGTAGATGACTGTGTAAAGTTAGTCTGGACTACAATTTCATAGCTGCTCTTTAAAATTTGTCTTTATTCACATCTACATGGCGAATGAATGATGAATATCTACAGTCCTTAGAAGATAGCATAGATTTCAAGATATTGTGAGAATTATGATTAAGTGAAATCATATTTTAAGGAAATTTTCCATAGCAGGAACCTCCATGATCACTGTTCATCTATAGTTGTAGGTCCACGAACCTTCCCTCTTCCTTGCCCCGTTTTCCTTTTTTTAAGAAAAAAACTATGCTAAGGTTCATTGAACATTGTAAAGCCAAATCCAACGAAACAATAGAGTTCAAGACTGTTCTTTGAACCTGCAACAAAGTGTAGTAATTCCCTATCTAAAGAACTCCATTCATAAACCCGATTCTCTTACAGCTTTAACTTCCGTAAGGCCGCCTTGTGATTCCAGCAAATCACATAAATCAACTAAAATATTTCAAGCATCATCATGACCTGACATCCGAGAGACCTTGGGATAGTGTTCTACAATTTGATTGTGGAAGATTGTCTTTCAAGAGAGGTAATGCACCTACGTATTACCTATGTTGTGAAGTGTATAAAAACACCATCAACAGAAATGGCGCTAGAGGGAGGGCCTTTTGGAGATAAAGTTGGATCGAATTGGGTCATTCTCCCCTGAGATATTCCGTCGAGTCTTGAGGTCTACACCAAACAAGAGAGAATTCCAAGAATTACAGCCCCTTGTGCGAGCTAAAAGAGCTAAACGAAGGGAACCATCCGCCATCGATTCACCCAACCAGCTCACTACTCTTTCACCTTCATCTTCTCCATCGTCATTGGCAATACCATTGGATCCAAATAGCCTTCTAGGCTTCCACTTCATCTGGGCTGAACACTGCCTTTGAGCTGAACATAGTCTCCAACCCTATTGTTGTCCTGTCTATTGTTGCTGCCCCTTTACAATTATAAGACAATCTGGCACAACCACCTCCACCGCCCCCTCCAATGGAATGGCTAGGAAATAATCCGTCTCCTTTGGCCTTCAACCTTGACCATGATATTCCAAAGAATCCTGAGAATTTTTGTAGAAAGTTCAACTCCCGGGATCCACAGAGGATAGCCGAGGAGCATTTTAAGATTTTTGAGATTGCCCTGAAGACTATGCAGATCATATACGAAGATGTGGCTTGCAAGATCTTTCCCTAATCCTTCAGGGAGGAGGCCTTCTACTAGTATGTCAATTTTCTAGCCAGAATTATTAGCACATGGGACCTTCTAAAGAATGCTTTTCTGCAAAAGTTCAAGACTCCAGTTAGCCCTACAGACTCATACTGACATTTCATGTTGGTTCAAAGAGAGATTAATGAACCGATCAGTTCATTTAATGATCACTTCCACAAAGCATACACTCGCCTGCAAGCCCCGTATGTTTTCAATGATGTTTTTTTCTTACCTGTTTACTATGTACTACTGGATAACCTCTCTTTAGCTTTGGTAAAGAGAATGTGACCATCGCTCGCCAAGTTGGTCGATGCATATGCTGAGGCCATCATTGCCAACATAGATTTGGGGCAGAACTTTTCTGATCCGCTGCCCTCTCTTGGGAAAACCACACATCCGACGTAGATTCAGGGACTTACTCAAGCCTTATAGCATCAGACACCCCTGTTGAATCCAGTACCACGGCTACCTATGGTTTCCCACCCTGGGCAACCAATGAATTAGGTGCATCCGGTACCTCACTACTTGTTGCCCCAGCAGCAACATTCCCATCCTCAGCCATCCCAGGTGTCGGCGTACCTCCAGGCAACTGAATTCCCACCCGCTCATCAGAATTAGCCAGTTGCATAGCCTGTGTTCCTCTAGAACATTGCATCACAACTGAATAATACTGAAAATGATAGGATTGATGAGCTTACAAGAATGATCAAGAAGATTTCCACAAAGATGATGCACTTTAGAAATCAAAATAACTAGCTCCAAGTATCACAAAAGAACATCTAGGATAACCTTAATTGTGATAACCGAGATCATCGTGAAAATTGGGACAATCAGGATGCTAGCACGTCGTCTGGGCATAATTATGATAGAAATCAAAATTCAAGCCAGAACTTTGGCAGAAGGCCCTTCCAAAGGTAAAACCAGACATGAAACACAAGACCCAATAATGGCGGCATTCCCACACACCTTGATCAACCTAGCAACAACGAGAACCCCGCCAATAGAGTTTACTTGGTGGAGGCTACTCTATCTGGTTGGTATCACATACATAAAATGAGTCGCCACTCTAAGCTGGATTGTCCGGACTTCCAAACTACGGCTGAGATTTTCCAAGTTGAAGTTCAGAATGCAGTGGACAATTCAGGGTGCAGAGACATTATCTCGTCTGACCCATATGACTCCTCGATGTTGGTGTTGAACCAGGCTCCTTTCCCAAGGGCAGAGTGCAACACACCAGAGCAGGAGGGTGCTGATTTGAACATCAATGGTAAAGTGGAAGAGGTAAGTTTTGAAGGTCCTGTGGCTCAGCTTTTTGATTCAATAGATAATGGCCTTAAAGATGACGAAGAAGGTCCTAGGGAGGACGAAGTCTAGATGTTTCACCAACGGACTACCCCATACAACCTTAGAAATAGACAAGTTGGTGGTCATGTTGGAGGCCTTTTTATGACCTCCACTCCACCAAATAACTTCAGCATCCCTCCCGATCCAAATGCAAGTAACAATCCGGGTTTTCCCCATACACCCACATGATATCTCAGTAGGAATAAATAGCAAAGCAACAACCAAGGCCAAGCCACCAACTCCTCCCAAAACATTTCCTGTGACCAAGAAGTTGAGCAGATGGGGGAGTATATTGCTGAGGAATTCAAAAAGGTAAAGCTAAGTGTGTCTGCATTCGAACTTCTAAAGGTGCCTGCCATTAGGAATGCCTTTTTCAGAATGATAAATGGGACTCCATCATAGGGGTCAACTCAAGAAACTCCAGTAAAGAGGGTCTCCTTTGACGATCATCAAAGTGAGTCAGTCGTTTAATAGACCTTCAATGGTAAGGTTGATCGACCAGCAAGTCAACAAGCAAATAGGTAGACCGACATAGTAACTAACCAGGTACCGACCCAAAGCAAGGGAAACAAGAAAGACAAGGGCCAAGTTGCCCAAGTGGACGTTTCCAGAGGACTGTTTCGGGGAAAATTCAAAACTCCTCCCTTTCTAACCACCACCTGCGTGTTCGGGAAGAACCTCCACAACTTCCTGCTAGATTCAAGCGCATTGGCTAATGCCATGCCCTTGAGCATGTGAAAGGCACTTGGAATAACGCTAACTCCCTCCCGATGAAAGGTGACACAACTTGACAAAATTGAGATCAACATAGTGGGGGATATTAACAAAATACCTATGTAGGTTTTTGTTGATCCCCAGATCCAATAGACCATAGACATTCAAGTGGCTGATATCCTAGATGCGTATGGTATAATCCTCGAAAGGGATTTCACAAGGGTGTAGAATGGATATGCTGCGAATGATTACGCACACATGTGGCTGGCATGGAAAGGAATGCTGAATCAAATTCAGATTGACTAGGAACCACAAATGAGATTCATGATCACTGAGTATAACAACACGAACAAGGTGTTGTATGTTGAAATGGATTTGGGAATTATTCCCCAGCATTGTACTGGAACGAGCAGGAATGCCTTGAAGATCAAGGAACAAGCGAGGTTTTCCTCGTATTATGCAGCCCACCTGATAATTTAGCCAATGCCTCTTAGAGCATTGAAGTGCTGATAGAATCCGATGATGAAGAGTCAGGAGAGGATGACAGTCAGAGATTGTTGGATAGTTTCCAAGCTTTCATGGAAAAATGTGTTCAGGACCAGCTTAGTCTGGGGGCCCGAATGAACTTTCAGGAACTCTTGCTCCCTAATTGGTGCAGAGTACATAATATTGCCCACTCAGAGTTCGACTGTTGTTAGTTTCAAACAACAATTGAACACGTTAAAAGATGGGCTACTCCAAAGGAGAAAGCGGGGTCTACAGCCCCTGAACAAACATGTTTTGTCCCTGCACCTCCTCAGATGGTTATTGAAATGAAGGCCCCACCAAAGGTAAAAATTGGATCTATTGGTTCTATATTCAAGGATTCTCCTGGATTCTAGACGTTGCGCTTTGACGGGTCTAAATCCAAGCACGGAGCTGGGGAAGGTTTTGAATTGATCAGTACCAAAGGTAAGTCATCCTTTGTTGCTCATCGAATTCAATTTTATTGTACCAATAACGTAGCAGAGTATGAGGCTTTAGTCTTGGGCCTCTTAATGGCATTAAGAAAGGGCGTCAAAATGCTCCAAGTGTATGGAGATTCGGAGTTGGTTGTAAAGTAGGTCAAGAATTTGTATTCCTGCTACGATAGAAGACTCACCAACTACAAGCACCGCATATGAGATCTACTGGAAGGTTTGGTTCATTCAATATTCAATTGATCCCATGTGCTCAAAATCATACTGCCAATGCCTTGGTGTAGGAAGCAAGCACGTTACAACCACTATCCCTATCTGGCCCCAGAAGATTCACAGTGGAACTCACCTTTGTCTTGTCAGTGCCAAATAACGTAGCCAAATTCCAAGTATTCAATGATGACAAACATATTCTAGATTTTATCACCAGTTCGGACGTGTTTGCTATGCAGATAATTGATGAGGTTGAACCTCAAGAGGTGGACCTGGATATAGAAGCGATTATCAACCTAAAGACCAACACCATTCCTAGGGGAATGGTCCAATTGAAGCGAATCTTTGACTTGGATCAGATCAGAGATTAGGATTAGCAGGGTAAGAAGGATACCATCAGCAGCCAATGTGACACTTACAATCTAGGAATGGCTAGGAATGCCAAGAATGTGTTTGTTGGAAAGGTGTGCGCTCCTAAGGAAAGAAAGGGTATACTTGAGGCTCTACGGAAGTATCACGATGTCATCGTTTGGAGCTATCAAGATCTCAAGACGTAGGATACGCCAATCATTACCCACACCATCCCACTTAAACCAGATGTAAAGCCATTTTCATAGCGACAGTGCCCTGTTAGCGCTTTGTTGGAACCGATAATATACAAGGAAGTACAAAAGTTATTGTCAGCCAAGATCATTTTCCCAGTTAGACACTCCACATGGGTGGAAAATTTGGTTCCTGTTAGAAAGAAAAATGGGGAAATCAGATTGTGTGTCGACTTCTGCAATCTGAACCGAGCTTCAGAAAAAGATAACTATCTTGTACCTTCATTGGATGAGGTGTTATAGATAGTAAATAGTTCCCAGATGATGTCCTTCCTAGATGGATATTCGGGATATAATCAGGTTATGGTACAATATGAAGATTGACACAAGATGACATTCACCAGCAAATGGGGAACTTTTGCTTATAGGCAAATGTCGTTCAGACTAATCAATGCTGGTTCCACTTTCCAGTGCGCCATGGATATTACATTCAAGGACCTGATCGAAAAATCCATAATCATCTATATGGATGATTTGACAGTTTTCTCAAAGCAGTGAGGTAATCACATCGCTGACCTATGCAAGGTCTTTGAAAGGTGCCGCGAATTTGGGGTTTCCCTTAATTTGAAGAAGTGCATCTTCGGTGTCACTGAGGAGAAGCTCCTTGGACATGTCCTGTCAGAATAGGGGATTTCTATCGACCCTGAACATGTCCAGTCAATCATGAAGATCCAGCTACCAAGCAGCAAAAAGGAATTGGACTCCTTTTTCAGAAAGATCAACTTTGTCCGCAAGTTCATCATAGGCTTCGCGGAGATCGTCAAACCACTCAATTCTATGCTAAAACAAGATGCTAAGGTCAAGTGGACCCTAGAAGCAAAGTAGGATTTTGGAGAAATCAATAAGGTAATTGTTGACGCTCCTGTGCTAATCAACCCCAACTACCTGAAGCCCTTATACATCTACTCCTTTGTTTCAGATCATTCTTGTGCCAGTATCTTGACACAAAAGGACAACGAGGGGAGCGAACACCCGATCGCTTTCGTGAGCACCCCTCTGAAGGATGCTGAATTATGCTATCATAACATCAAAAAGCAAGTCTATGCCCTTGTTAAGGGATTCAAAAAGTTCATACATTATATCTTGCGCAACAAGGTGTTCGCTATCGTTCCTGACCTCGTTGTGAAGACGTTGCTTATGTAGAATGAGTTAGGAGAGCGAAGGGAAAAGTGGATTGCATTGCTACAGGAGTATGATATGGAGATCTAGCCAATGAAGTTGGTGAGAGGATAGGTGCTTTCTAAAACAATGGCAGAGGTGGTTGTTGATGTTGGACCCGAACTCACAGTGCAACAGTACTAGCTTGAGGATGTTTCTCCAGGGGAATGGTACGACGACATAGTGTACTACCTGTTGAATCATAAATGTCTGCCTCATCTATAGGGAGTCCAAAGGTGAGCCCTTAGGTTGAAAAGTAGTGGCTACATGTTACAGGGCACCATACTATACAAGAGGAATCATGAAGGTATCTACTTGAGATGCCTCGGTAAAGAAGAGGTTAATCGTGTTCTCAAGGAATTCCATGATAAGTTCGGGATTGGTCACGGTTCCGGTTTATCAACTGCACATCAGATATTAAGAGTTGGGTACTATTGGCCCACCATTTTCAAGGATTCCCATGGTCATGTCTAAACCTGCCACGTGTTCCAGACTGCTGCCACCAAAGAAAGGAATGTTGTTGTCCAATTGCAACCTATTTTGGAGGTAAGGCCATTCACACAATGGAGTCTCGACTTCATTGGTCCAGTAAGCCCTCCATCATCTGCTGGACACAGGTACATTCTGACCACTATTGATTATTGTACTAGGTGGATAGAAGCAATAGCTTGTAGGCAATGTACAACTGAAGTAGTAAGTAATTTTCTGGAAAGTTTCATTTTAAATTGCTTTGGTTGTCCTTATGCTCTAGTATGCGATAACGACCTTGCGTTTTCTTCATTAAAATTCATGGGTTGGGCTTTCGATTATGGTATCGCCCTTAAATTTTCATCCAATTACTACCCTTAAGGAAATTGCCTTGCTGAGTCGACCAACAAGAACTTGATCACTATGATCAAGAAGCTGCTAGATAGGAATCCCAAGAATTGGCATACCCAACTTCATTTTGCCCTGTGGGTGGATCGCACCCATCATAAGGCTGCCCTCTTAGATTCCCCATATCATCTCGTTTATGGCTTGGAGCCCGTCTTCCCCATACACTTGAAAATCCCTACCCTCCAGTTCATCAATGATTTTTATGAAGGAGGAGACTGTAGAGAACCTCGCCTGACCGAGCTATTGCACCTTGAAGAAGTATGAGACCGTGCCATAGAAAATTTTTCCAAACATCAAGGCATAGTGAAAAGATGGTTCGACTGCCGAGCCAAAATTAAGGCCTTTTGAATTTTTGATCTGGTCCTTTACTAGGACAAGACCCATGAAAAGAAAGGGGGACACAACAAATTCAACAAGCTCTGGCTTGGCCCAATTCAAATTGTTGAGATCCTTGGAGAAAATGTTTTTCGTTTAAAGACTTTGACTAGTGAAGATGTCTCATTGCCTGTCAACGTGAAGCACCTCAAGCATTACTTCTAGGCCTAAGTTCTTCCAGAGTTGTTTGTTTAAATACCTATACATAGCTTAGAATAGGTTTCCTTCTTTGTCCTTCGATTTTGCTCGTTTTCCTGACAATTTCATTTGGGCCTTGGAAGAGTCTTCCCATTTTGCTATGGTGGTTGTGCTCAGCTTGATAAATGATTTTCCCCATTGCTCGCTCTTGCATTGTTCTCTAGATAAGCCTTCATTCCCTATTGCTAACCTCTGAAATCCCCTAACCATTGGTTTTCAACTTTCAAACTCTAAACTAACCTAGGAGGGCTATATGCTTGAATTCCCTGCGTTCATCATGGAACACACAGAAGCACATATTAAATTTTTTGAAAAATGGTATGGTGATTACTGAGAGGGTCGGATAAGTGAAAAATATAAAGTCTGCTCCAATGACCACTATGATTCCCAAGCCCATGGTAAGCATCATTGCTTACAAGGTTGAACAGAAAGAAAAAGAGAAAATGTTGAAAAGAAATATCAAGTGAAAAGAATAGACAAAGTGAAAATAACAATCGTATGGGTGTGCGAATATCTCTACTAGGGCTATGGATTCCTGGCTAGTAGTAGAGCTATATTTGTGGGGTCACAGCACCAACTCCATCGGGGCTATGGATGCCTAACTGGCAGTGGAGCAATGTCCAGGTTACTTTTGGGGTCAGGCGAACTACGTAGCTTATCTCTCCCGATCATTGGTTGCTTGTGCTATCTCCAAGGAAAGTAAATCAAATCACCATGCACACACCTTCATGATGATGTTGTGGCATGATTCAATCCCACCTTCCTTAACTTGCTCTTAGTTCAGCTTTGAAAATTAGCTTTGGCGTGCGAAACCAGAGATCATGGGTTCAGAATGAATATTTATCTTTAGAACATCGAGAGTGTTCTCCCAGCGGAGTCTCCATTTGTTGTGCCTATTGCACACAAGCCCCGTTCGGAATGGGGACCCTCTCTTCCCTCTTTTTCTTTCTGGGTCCTTTTTGCTTCACCTTGTTTTTCATGCCTATTTTTGCGCCCTAAAAGGTCAACATATTTTCAAAGGTCACATTTTAAGTTTGAGCAAACTTGGCCCCCTTGAAAAATGCCAAATCTTAAGCCATTTCTGGTTTCCCTTGTCAGATTTCCTTTCTGATGTCTGTGGTGCCTTCCAGGCCCAACCCTCAAGTTTCCCCTCTCGGGATTCCATTCTATTTTTGTTGTCCCGAATGACAGTTGTGCGAAGTCTTTCCAGCCCACCAGGCCCGACCTGCCGGGATTCCCTTCCCGAGTTTCCCTTTGGACTTCGCCATTCCAAACAGCCACTAGCTTTCATCTTTCTGGACGCCGGACCCCAGAGCTCCCATCGTCATTTGCATTTCACTTAATGGATTTTTGAAATGGTTGTGGCTTGACGTCTTCCAGCCACCGGACCCCGGTCCTCCCACTGTCGTCCCATAATTTAAACTCATCTACCTCACCCACCACCATACCAAGCATTTAATTGGAACATTAATGGAACTAGGGTTATATAAAGAAGTTTCAAACTATCATTTTCACATGACAAATGCAATTGAAAAATATAGCGTCGCCCCAGCAAATTTCACCTTCACACCCGGACCTCTGCTTTGTCGTTCCTCATGAATTCAACGAAAGTCTTCTTTGGGGTTTCGAGGTATGTCCGCCATCTGTGTGACTTGCCTTCTTTTTCCTCAAAATCATGGTATAAATCAAGTAAAAATGATGAAATGAACTAAATTGGAAAGGTAGTGCCCCAACCAAGAAACCCACAAATTAGAAGTGGGAAAATCGCCAATTCAAGCCATTAAATTTGAGGTCGGAGCCTCACTTCCTCACCGTTGTTCTTCGAAGCAGGCGGTCACATCCTTCAAGCCCGAAACTCTTTGTGGTCGTTACAAACCTTGACCAAAATTTGGGTCCGATGAAAAAACTCACCTCAGGCTCTGGTGTTCGGATTTCCCATCCTAGAATTCCATGACCGTTTTTCCATTCCAAATGGTGAACTCCAAGCATCCTTTCGGACCTCGGACCCCAACCCTGCAAAATCTATAAATTTGTAAACGAGACCAAACATGCCCTGAGTCCCGGCCACCGGAATTCCCTTCTCGGGTTTCCGTTGCACCCCCGTCATTCCAAACGACCTTCCTCAAGAGTCTTCCTGACCCTCAAACCCTAAACATGTGAAGTCCATCTTAAAAACCTACAGGAAAAACTCAACGAACAAAATGTCTCCGGACCCTGACCCCCGGAATTTCATGTCACATTCACCATTTTGCACGACTGTTTCGGGACATCTTTTCGACTCCCAGACCCCGGACACCCTTTTTCTAGGCACAAGTTCAAACTAAAACATGACATCCAAATGCCCTTCAGACTCCAGACTGAGGAATTTCATCTCTAGGATTTCATTCTAGTTTCGTCATTCCAAATGGCCGAACCTAAACGTCTTTCTGGCCCTCGAGCCCCGACCTTCGGTACGTCGCCGGGCTTTTCTTAACTAATGAATTCATTCCCAAGGTTACCCTTTGGACTTCTATGCTCAGATTTCTGCCTGCGTTTCATCATTTTGTATGGTTATCTAGTGAAAGCTTCCCAACCTTGGCAACCTGAACTACGGAGCCCAAAACCTGGAGTGTCGTCCTCCCTATGTCGTTCCTAACGACCTTCCTACAGTTGAAACTCGAACGCCTAAATGAGGGCTTAAATGACCTTAAAATCCAAAACAGACTTCGACCCACTTGCTAAAACTGGGCCTTTTCTCATGCCAAACATTTTTTTGATCAAATCCAATACTGCAAATTCCATTGGGAGTGTCTTGCCCCATTTGCCCTTCCAAATGACATTCTGCCAAGGGAATTCCGACCCTGGGAACCCGGATTGCCTATTTTGCTTCCTTTGATATTTTTATCAGGTGTTAGGCATATATCAAATATGAATGATAATTGTAGATCTAACCTTGATGTGTAAGGATTTTCCAAGGCCGCTTTTCCATCATGAAGTTACTAATTCACGTCTCTTTGTGTAGGATTTATGGAATCTAGTGCAGAAACCTTTGGTACCGCCAAGGAAAAGGGAAAAGGAACTGCCAAAGCACCTCGAGGCAAGGAGGATAAGGATCAAATGAAGTTCAAATTCTAGGGGGTTCCATTACACTCCAAAATCACCACTCTTTAGAGAGACATCACAAATACCAATATCGGGCATGTCGATATTGACGAGTTTATACGGAGGGTCAGGGTGGACCCAAAAATAGAAAATGCAAAGTAAATCAAAAGCAACGGACTTGCCAAGGCTGTAGGTTTCCTGCCAGCTCTGGTGGCCCTTGAGCTGGTAATGGCATGTCGGGAAGCGTATCAACCTAAAACTAGAACCATAGTGGATAGAGACAAAAATATCCTTGTAGATATGCCCCCTCTCAGGATAACTACAACTTCCCATATCCCCACCTTTGAAAGCATGGAGACTCTGACTATAGAAGAATGCAAGGCATTATGGGATCAAGATCCTATGATATGCAAGAAACTGATTAATTTGTACTAGTTGAAGGATAAGCGGGCCAATGTTGGTAAAGTTCCTCAGGAGCTCTTTCACAATGATTTCTTCGAGGATTACCACGACCTCGTCACCCTACTGAGCAAGGTAATGGGCCTTCCTGCTACAGCCTTCTTTGAAGAGTGGATGTTATACTTTGTGGAACAAATCCTCCGTGGGACTGACGCTGCCTTTTATTGGGGGGAAGTAATTAGCAATTGCTTTCATGAGCAATTTATCTGTGTAAAGAAGACATTAAAGTTCTATATGACATCATACCTAGTCTATTCGCTTGTCGATCGGTGGAATTACCTTGGATTGACTGTAATTCCCAATGAGGTGCCAAGGAGGGAACTTAAGCCCTATGACAAATATCCTCAGTTGCAATACAAAAACTTCAAGAGAGACTATTGTAGCATGAATGATGCATTCATTGCCTACATCATCTGGCTGCTTGGAGGAGATTTCGAGAGAAGAGTCTCCCACAGTGCCAGAGCCCTCCTCAAGCATTATGCCTTTTTGTACATACAGTTCCCTAAGCTCACTTACATGCACACTGAAGGATTCACGGAAAGGCCAGAAAAGTTGCCCCGGTACCCCAATAATCGGATCATAATATTAGAGCTGACCTGGCAATTGTGACACATTCACAATATTTTGAGCAACAAACATCTGGCAGGGACACCTTATCCTATTGGCCTTGGCCAGCGAATGTACAAGATTCATACCTCCCAATGTGTGGGTAATTCAGAAAAGGAGCTGGTCAAGTACCACTTCAGGCAGTATACAGCTCGGCCTCGAATGGACCCATATGGTCATATCAGAAAGGCACTGGGACTTGAGTATGCCCGCCTCCACAATGTTGAGGATTTTTGCGCCGACTGCAAAGATGATCTTGAAGTACGACTACGACACTATATGCACATGACTTCCCTCTACGTGTGAAGAGTCAACTTGTGTCTGGTTCCAAATCAGCTTGAAGAGGATGAGAGCATGGTGATAGATCCGAGATATAGTGTCGTCACCAATATACCATTGCCCATGATTGATTGGAACAAGAGGTTGACGACCTTGACATACTCACCAAGCCCGTGGAGGTTTGAACGAAGGCATGGATCAACCAACAAGTGGCCCGACTGAAGCAACAAGGAGTTGCCTTAACATTCAAGGGACTCAAAAGTGAGCCAAGTGGCTTTGATGGTGGGGTGACTACTGCTACAACTGGGGAAACCTCCAAATCCCCGCCATCTATCAAAACTAAGGGAAACCAGCAGTCGGGGTTGTGGAGATTCATGTAATACCCGAAGATCCACTCCTCGAGGGCAGGGAGGAAGAGGCTAACTCGCCAAAGTCTCCATCTATTGCTATTACCACTGCTCCACCTACTTTGCTTGTAGTATTTGCTGCCTCTCTGCCTGCAATGGTCATCTTTATCCACCATGCCCCCACTTCTTTGATCATGCAGGTTATATCGGTGGATTCATCCTCCACCACGAACTCATCGGTATCTTCATCTTCTATGTATCCTTCCCTTCCGTCTGCTTCTATTGCTGCAATTCCTATCCTTAGTCTCCTAGAATCCTTCATAAAATACATGCAGAATGTGCCATCTGAGCTTTCGTGGATGCTTACAAATCCAGTAGTACAAGTCGCAATATCCCAAGCTATGGCTAATGCTCAAGCTTTCCCTCCCCCTACCGAACCACCTCAAATGGAGGCAACAATGTAGATCTCAGATCAGCTCGAGCGACAACAGCTAGAGGCTATCGAGAGGCTCGAAGATGAAGAGTTTGTATACCATGAGCACCCGATGTTCAAGCACCAGGTAATCAATGAGGTGACCTATGAATCCTCGAGTGAGAGAAGCGAGGAGTTGGACACGAAATTAATCTAAGAAACAATTGACCCAAAGCTTGAAGAAGAATGGAACAAGTAGCTCAGGGAGATCGAGGACCAAGAGCCTACAGGGCAGCGTATGATTGAAGGATTTGTTGCTTCGGAGACTCAAACTAGAAGTTCTCCAGCTGAAAGTCATGATCGAACCCTAGAGCATGATGAGGAAACATCCCTCCATGAAGATGAGCAAGAAGATAAGCCTGGGGAACATGGGTATGATCAAGATGAAGAGGAAAAATATGTTGAAAGGGAAGATCCCTCCAGCAAGCAATTGGTCACCAAGTCTCCCACTAAACGTGTAACGCTCAAATAGGACACCGATGAGGAGAATGAGGATGCAGGGGTTGAGAAAGAGGACCTTGTTGTCAAAACCATTGAACTTGAGGTGGAGGGCAGCAAGGATCAACATGAATCACCCAAGGAGGGGCCTCAAATGCCCGATTGGTTGGGAAATCAGCTTGGGAAAAAGACTCCCGCCCTAGAAGATCCTAAGGTGAGGCTAGAGGCAATATTGGCCAGAACACAGATAAGCACTAAGAAGGAGAAAAGGCCAAAAATAAGATCAAAGGTGACCATGGATGCCTCTGGATCTAGGGCAGTACAAATAGAAACGTTGGTGGTTGGAGAACAAGTAGTGACTTATAACGTCTCCACTATGGACTTGGGAGTGGCCAATAGGGAGCAAAAGGTTGACCACCTATAGGAATCGGTAGCCACAGTGATAAACCTTATCCAACAGGAAAAAGTTTCAAATGAAGAACTTAAAGCACAGGTGGCCGATCTGACGGCCTACATTCAGCAATGGTCATCCCCGAATGAGATACCCACCACGTCGTCGTACCCACCGTAGTTGTTGTCCCAAGAGAAAATTAATAAGCTGGAAAGAACCAGGAACTTGGATAATACTATGGAAAATTGGTTCTAGCAGGTCTTAGAAATGGGGAACACGGGCATCAACTTGGTTGTCCAAGTAGAAAATAAGTTCCTGGAGGTGTAGAGGACTCTTGAGGGCACTAGAAAAATTTGTGAGGAGTTCCCAAAAAAGTACAGAGCCGCCTACCCAAAGATAGAGGCTATCCTCGCATTGCCGAGTGAAGTGTGGGAGAAGGGCCTTGCTCTTAAGGATGATGACCACTAGTTAGTGGATGTGTGGAAATGAGATTTTGATCATCGAAAGGAAAGGCTAGAGAAGATCCTAGAATGAGTGGTTCCGGATATCAAATGGGCCAAGGAGGCCAGGGGAGATTGTACTCGATACCTCAAACTGATAATGGGGTACGAATTGCCTGTTGTTGAAATTAATCCAGAAAACATAAAGCCTCATTTCTTAAAGAACATGGAAAATGGGATGTCAGCTAAGGTTACCACAGATTTCATGAGCTTTGCTACCCAAACCTTCATCCAGTCTGAGCTTTTCAAAAGAAATTCCGCCAAGTATGACACCGACTGGAAGAAGCTCGTTAACAACTCCCAGGAATGGAGTTACCGGGTGCTATGATCTGACATCATGGAAGTGGACAAGCTTCGGCCATTGATATTGAGCTTCGTGGGGTATGAAAATTTGAAGAAGCACGAGGGAAACCCTATCATTGATGATGAATTTCTAAAAGAGTAGTTGCAGCAAAGGGCAAATAGAAAAAAGACAAAACCGCTACAATACTGCCACTAGAAGATGAAACAGGGAAAAGATGAAACAGGGAAAAGATGAAACAGTTTTTAAAAATGAATATATTTGGGGGTAGGTGAAACCCTAGTGTAAAGTGAATCTTGGCCACACAATAGAATTGAATCTTGCCCACTCTTTTTGCTTTTTGAAAACTATAAATAGGGCTCTCCTCCTCCCATTTTAAGAGAGTTGAGTTGTTGTAAAGGCATGCTGTAGAAATTGCAATAGAAAATATAGTCATTTCTTGGTGTATTTTGGATTTCTCCACATGTTTCATTATTCTTCTCCCATTAGTTAAAACTTTACTTTAAGTTATTTTGTTGTTCTAGTTTCCTTTAGCTGACTTTGGTGGATTTAGTATGTTGTCTTTGGTAAAGAATTTTTTTGCTGTGTGTATGCTTTCCTTGTCCATACTTTTGGTCATTTGTTGCTGGTAGATGACTGTGTAAAGTTAGTCTGGACTATAATTTCATAGTTGCTCTTTAAACTTTGTCTTTATTCACATCTACATGGTGAACGAATGATGAATATTTGCAGTCCTTAGAAGATAGCATAGATTTCATGATATTGTGCGAATTCTAATTAAGTGAAATCATATTTTAAGGAAACTATCCATAGCAGGAATCGCCATGATCATTGTTCATTTGTAGTTGCTGGTCCACAAACCTTCCCTCTTCCTTGCTCCTTTTTCCTTTTTTTTAAAAACAACCTATGCTAAGGTTAATTGCACATTGTAAAGACAAATCCAATAAAACAATGGAGTTCAAGACTGTTGTTTGAACCTGTAGCAAAGTGCAGTAATTCCCTATTTGAAGAACTTCGTTCATAAACCCGATTCTCTTACAACTTTAACTTTCATAAGGCTGCCTTGTGATTGCAGCAAATCACATAAACCAAGTTAAATATTCCAAGCATCATCATGACCTGACATCCGAGAGACTTTGGGATAGTGTTCTACAATTTGATTGTGGAAGATTGTCTTTCAAGAGAGGTAATGCACCTACGTATTACCTGTGTTGTGAAGTGCATAAAAACACCATCAACAAGTAATACATTTCATGAAGGTGTGTTATGCTAACATTTTAGGACATATTAAATACCACACCATAAATTGGCGCCCATCGTGGGGCATAGCCCCATGGTTTAATTGATTTTTTGTTGAGTTTCATTTTGTAGTTTTCGTCAAAATATCCGAAACAGCGCATACAATTTTTTCTGCAGCACATCTGGCTCCTGTTTCAGTGCATCTGGTTACCTGTTTCAGCACATTTGGTTGTTCTTTTAGCACATCTTACTCATATTCCAACGTATCTGGTGTTTCCTTCAGCGCATTCAGACTCTGTTTCGGCATGGTAGGGAGTTTAAATATAAATTTTGTCATTTTTAGTTTCAATGCATGTGGTTCATAGTTTAGTGCATTCAGTCTCTATAATGGTGCATTCGATTTTTGCTATCAAATTTCCAGATTCCTAAAACTGATTCTCTATTTTTTTGTTTTCAGGAACCTTTTACGTAGCCAAAGACTTTGCAGAAACCCTTAAAAGAATGCTATCAAAGATTAAAAGAAAAAATTGAAACTACTAACAGTTGGTTGTAGGGTTAAATCTAGTTGTTACTTTTCCTTTGATTAAGATAGGAATCTATCATAACTAGGTAGGTTAAATTTACACCATGCTTGTTGTGTTTGGAATGGTAGGTGACTATACTCTCTCCTTAACTAGGTGATCATAAAACTAGACCCGTTCACTTTCTTTTCATTTTTAACCTTAGAAGGCCTGCCTCCCCACTTTGAAAGGAGGGAACGACCCAATCGATAACATGCTCTAAGTCGAGAGACTTCCAGCTAGGATATAAATGTGGGTGCTCAAGGAAAGTTTGAGTATCATGATCACCATTCTGACAAGAAGGGAAACAATGGTCTCTTTCTGAATGAATGGTGTCCCACAAATGGAAAGTCCTTACTAAAACCCCTTTGTTGTAGTTTTCCCAAAATTACCCTATCTATTCTTTGGTGTAGCAATGGTCGTTGCGAAGGCACCCACATTTTCACAATTTTTAGTAGAAATGATCAACTGGCCATGGGAGATTCATGGGATTTGGAGACTTGGTTGGAATGAGAAGTGAGTGCACTGTAAGGAGGAGCCTGTGCAGCCAAGCTTCTAGATTATTTTGCTAAGAATATGCAGTTGGAGTAAATTCCACGTGGGATCCAAAATAATACAGTCTTACAAAGCTTAGGAAATGTTCTTGTCTGATGTGTTTACCAATTTGTTTTTGAAAAAAAAATTAAACAATCAATACACCAACACATCCAACCATTGATTCAGAAGAAAATCCAACTCAAATAGTCCAAATTCACTGTCAAAAATCAAGAAAAATTGGTCAAACTGTCGAAAACCAGAAAACACTTTCTAGTTCGGCACATCTAGTGCTTGTTTCAGCGCATTCATACCATTCTCGAGTACATTCATTGTATGTTTTAGTCCATCTTGCTTATATTCCTAGCATATGCTTTTGTAGCGCATCCATACCCTGTTTCGGCACATTCAAACCATTTTTCAGTGCATCCATACCCTATTTTGGTGCATCCCAAACTTTCTACAATGTATCTAAACCATTCTATGGTGCATCTGAGTTTTAGTGCATCCATACCTTATTTTAGAGCATTTGGTGAATTTTCAAACAAAAACCCGAATTTGACCTCCTTTCTGCCAATCAGCATCCATTTCCAATTTTTTCGCTTAAACATCTTTTTATCATCCTAAAGTTTATGTTAATGGATTGGAAATCAACCAAATTTGTCAAGAAATCCCTTACCAAAAGGATCAAGAAACCAAAGAAGCACCTTACCTTTAAGCAACTTTTGAAAAAGAGATGCTTCTTGTATCAAAGTAGGAAAGTCTTGCTCGATTATCGAACCTTCATCCATCGGTATCACGACTTTGATAGAGGCTATACTGATGATTTTTCTTTAGAAACTTTATCTTCACAAGCTTATTATCAATGAAGAGCTCTTTCACAAAGGCATAATCATAGTCAGCCAATTCGCCATTCTTTCATTCCTCAATCAACAATTCAATATTTCAATCATCCCAACCAATTTCTGCAATAAGGTCCTAATCTTGTCAAAACTAGCATTCTCAAGTGAAAATCCCTTATCTAATTTTCGATCAAACATATCAAAGTGTCTTCCTTATCACATCAATTTTTTTATTTAGCAACTGCATTTCACCATCAGGATTTATCATCCTTCATCAGGATTCGTCATCCTTGCTCTCAAAATAAATCTTGCTTAACCAGATTCTTAAATCAACCCCTTTGGCACTCTCAAAATTTGGTCAAATATTTAGAGCATCATCATCACTTGTATGCCCATCCAAACAAGATCTCGAAAGCAAAAACTTCAAGAAAAAGGAATTGAAACCCAAGATAACATGGTTGAACCTGAAGTAAACCACTTTCATGAACACCATTAAAACAAAACTGATGAGGTAAATGAAGAAGATGTCCAACAAACCCAACAAGACCCAAACTTCCATAAATTTTTAGAAAAGGTTTTTGAAAAGGATGGAGAAAGATACCTTTTGATGTTGGAAAACAAAGGAGTCAAGTTACCCGATGATTTTGATATTAACAAATTGAAAAGAAATCCAAAGAAAGTAGAAACTGAGACCCAAACTGAATCAAGCAATGAGTGAAAACCAATGATCCCATGGACATTTTGAAACAACAAATCCAAACTCTTCAACAAAAAATGTAGAACATGCAAACCGGGACTACTAAGAGATATTCTATACAAGATATATGTCCCTATCCATTTCATCAAAGCATTACCATGATACCATTCCCTAAACATTATGAATTTCCCAAATACGACAAGTATAATGGGAAAACTGATCCCATAGATCATGTAAGGGAATTTTGAATGATGAGTCTTGAGTTTTCCCATTAGGATACATATTTAATGAGATTATTCCCACATAGTTTGGGAGGGAAATGCATAAAGTGATTCTCACAATTGCCTTTGGGGATCAAGTCTTTTGAGGAATTAGTAAACAATTTCATTACCCAATACTCGTATAACATTCAACATGAGATCACGATGAAAGACGTTTGTAATGTGAAATTAAATAAAGGAGAATCATTCCTCATATTCTTACAAAGATGGAGAAGGTTATTCATAAGATATCCCTGAACCATACTAGAAAAGGAAAAGATAGAGGTATTCATTGATAACCTGAATGCTGACATGAGTTATAGAATTGACTTACAATGCCCTCCAACCTTTGAGAAATTGATTGAGAATGGAATCAATATTGAGGAAGCTTTAGTCAAGGGAGGAAAAATGAAAATCTATAACGAAAAAAAATCATCTAATTCCTCCAACAATTATAAAACCAAGTTTTTGCAAAAGTATAAAACTAATGACAATGATACCTCTACCAAAATGCATAATGCCAAACCGGTTTTCAATTTGTCAGGAAGTTCCTCAAACACAAATCAAAAGACCACCCAAATTGTCGATCAAACCAACAATCAAAATGCTAATCCGAGGAATAATAAAAATAATCAAACATCACCATCGAAGAATCTGCCTTATCAAACATCAAACAATCACAGGAAGTTTACGCCCTTGGGTCAATCACACGAATCCATCCTGAAAGAACTTATTGTGGAAAATCTCATCACTTTACTTGATACAGCTTTGAACCTAAGGTAAAATCATCTTGGTGGAATGACGCTCATTATTGTGAGTTTCATCGATGTAAAGGTCACCTCGCCAATAGTTGCATGCAACTGAAACATAAGATACAAGATTTGATCGATAATAAATTCATAGGAATCAAGGAACCTCAAACCAACACTAACCATGGTGTATTCAAAAACCCTCCACCAAATTTTGACAAAGGAGAATCTTCTAACAACAATGGAAAAGTAAAAAATGTGAACTATGTTCATGATACCACCATTCTTCATATCTCTTCCATTCAAAATCACACAAATGACATCAATAACACACCTGATCCTTTTGCAACCATTCATCCAATCAACAACACCAACATCATTTCTAATCAAATCCTCAATATACCACAAGATGTGGTTGTAACGGATAATCAAGTTAATGTCATCAAAATCAATGGAAGACAAGATAATGTGCCCATAAACGTGACCGAAAGGGCTCAAAATAAATATGTTTTAAATGGAAGTTCCTCCAAATAGCTTGCTACTACATCTCATCAATACAACATTCTCAATCAGCTCTAGAAAATCCCTACACAAATATCAATATTGGAACTCCTAAAAATCTCTCTTGCTCACAAAGAGATTCTAGAAAAAGCCCTAGTTGACATGATAGTGTCGAATGATCTGGAAGTTTGTGCTTTCCAAGCCATGGTGGGACACTTAGTCTCACCGCTCTACTTATCCTTTTCGGAAATGACGATGTATCACTCACCCATCCTCACAACGCTACCCTTCATATCAAATTTTTAATCCATAAAATTTGTGTCAAGTGCATCCTTATAGACGGAGGAGCTGGACTTAATATCTGTACTTTAAAACTTGTCTGGGCACTAGGGTTCTCTGATAATGCAATAGATCCAAGAAAGAAGATTACAATCAAAGCATATGATGATGAAGAGAGAGCTTCAAAATGCCTGATTATATTGCCCATTCAGGCGGGGCCAATCCAGAAAAATGTGGTTTGCCAAGTTTTGGATAAGGGTTTAACATATAAAATACTCTTGGATCGTCCATGGATCCATGAAATTTAGGTTGTACCCTTGGCATACCATCAATGCTTGAAGTTTCCCTGCAATGGCCAAGAAATCACTATTCCTGCTGATTCAAATAGTCCTCAATAATGCAATGCCCTCAAGGTTGTCCAAGATGTATTTGTGTTGCATAACTGTGAAGCTCCTAATTCCACTCCTAATATCTCCATTAATTCCAATAAAGCTAATCCTTTAGCTTCATACCCCTATAAAGGAATTCAATCTAGTTCATTTTCCAAATAGTTAGAGAAAAAGGAAGAGTCTAGCCCTTCTGCATCTACCAATTTTGAAGCCTAGCTAAATACCGTGGCCAAACAATTTGAAGAGAAATTCCAAATCAAAGACAAAGGTGTCGGTGAATATTCCATGGAACAATCCCTCTACCTCTCATAGTTAATATCACCAAAATCCTATGGTCAACCATTAACCTCATCCCAAACATCCTTGCAACCAGTCACCCTTTTTGATGGTTGGTTCATAAAAGTAGGAACCCAAGAAAAGGAATCAAATGATAAAGATGTTTTAAACTGGCTCTACAAAGATGAAACTGATTCTCAAGCTACAACAACAAATGTTCAAACCACTCAGTATGGAAAATGATTCTCGATCCTAGAGAAGATGGGTTACGACGAACAAGGACCTATCAGAAAAAGAAAAGAGGGTATCATAGAACCTATCCAACCCATTATAACCAATTCCAAAGACAAAATAGGGTTAGGATACAAAGAACATCAGAAGGAGGAAGAAACAAAAGAAGACCCGAAGTAGAAAGTTGTTGAACGAATCCTATAGCTTCAAGCTAGTGACCACTATGAAATAGATTCAAATAAATATGAGTGGGATTCAGTGTCAGAAGAATCATGTCATGACAAGAATATTGATGTAATCCATAAGTATACTCCCACGCTTGAGGAGGGACAAGGCTCAAAAACTAGATCACTTGAATTAGAATCACACAATATCGATGGCTCGAGTGAGGATGAATAGACTCATAGTGAGATGGACCCCTTGGAAGAGAGTGACATTATAGACCTTGACTTGGCCCTAGTCTTGTTCGACAATATTGATATTAGGACACTTACGACATCTAACCTGAACCCATCTAATGACACACTACCATTACTGCATCCTGAACTAATAGATTGGGACCAAACTAAACCTATTAATATCCCCACCTTTTCAAATGATGAGGCCATTGTAAACTTCCTCTGTGTTGTAAATCCTGAAACAGTCTCCACCATTGAACATCAAAGTGACACTTCATAACAAGAGAGTTTCAAGTTTCCCAACTACAAAATAAATGAAACAAAGAAAGATTTGATGTTGAAAGCCATTCCATGGTAGTATCAGATCCAGAAATAGTAAAAATAAAGAGCACATTTGATGGTGAAAACCTCCTTGAGGTGCCAAAGGATGGGAAATTTGACACTCTCCCTAAGAATTTTTAGGAGAGATCAAAAGTCTTGATTGAACCAACACAATCCATCAATGTTG
Source organism: Sequoiadendron giganteum (assembly GCA_007115665.2). Lineage (NCBI taxonomy): Eukaryota > Viridiplantae > Streptophyta > Pinopsida > Cupressales > Cupressaceae > Sequoiadendron > Sequoiadendron giganteum. The sequence continues at coordinate 608,706,702 of CM021103.1, forward strand.
GCAGTTCAGAAACATTAAGAACTCTTCATTTGGCAGAATCATTGACAAAAATAGAAAAGACTAGCTTCATCAAGTTCTTTGAAGAGAGATAAATCAACTTCACTTGGTCATATCTGGATATGCCAGGGATAGATCCAAACCTATAATGCACCATTTATCCCTTCCTTCAAGAATCAAACCAGTCAAACAAAAGTTGATAAAAATGCATCCGCGCATTGCCCTATTGGTGAAAGCTGAAGTAAAGAAGTTGTTGGATGTTGGATTCATCAGACCCATTGACTATGAAGAGTGGATTTCTAATATTGTACCTATCTTGAAACCTGATAATAGCATAAGGATTTGCATGAAATTTAGAGATCTCAACAAGGCTTTCCCAAAAGATGATTTCCCCTTACCTAAAATAGATATCATTGTGGACTTGACAATGGGACACGACATGTTATCACTGATGGATGGATTTTCTAGATATAATCAAACCAAGATAGGTCCTGAAGATCAAGATAAGACAACTTCCACTTGCCCATGGGGAACTTTCTGTTGGAACGTCATTCCCTTCGGGTTGAAAAATGTAGGGGCCACATACCAAAGAGCTATGAAAACCATCTTCCACGATATGATGCATACTTTCATGGAAGACTATGTGGATGACCTGTTGGAAAAATTCCACACTCGAGAAGGACATCTGGAGATATTAGACAAACTATTCACTCACCTGGAGAAGTTTAATGTTCACCTCAATCCAAAGAAATGTGTATTTGGGGTAACGTCGAAAAATTTACTTGGATATATAGTGTCAGAGAAAGTTATTGAAGTAGACCCCGCAAAGTAAAAAGCTATAATGGAGATGCCTCCCCTGAAAAAAATCAGTCAACTAAGATCCCTCCAGGGTAGATTCCAATCAATTAGAAGATTTATCTCGCAACTAGTTGACAAGATTCATCCTTTCACTCATCTCCTACACAAGAATGTTTCTTTCTGATGGGATGAGAAGTGTGAAGTAGCTTTCAACCAACTAAAACAATACTTGATGCGTCCAACAGTTCTAGCACCTCCAGCAAAAGGGAAACCTCTTTTATTGTACATTGCCACTACTGATTGATCATTGGGTGCCTTGTTGGCACATGAAGATTCAACGAGGAAAGAAAGAGCAATTTATTATATCAGTAGAATCTTGAATGGATATGAGATCAATTACACCTCCATTGAGAAAGGTTGTCTAGCCATAGTGTTTTCTACCCAACAATTGTGATACTATATGTTGACTCACATAGTTAAGCTCATAGCCAAGATTGATCCACTAAAGTATCTCCTAAGCAAAGAAAATTTGATAAGAAGACTGGCCAAGTGGGTAATGGTACTCAATGAATTCGACATCCAATATGTCGACTAAAAAGCTATCAAAGGGCAAGCCATTGCTAATCAACTAGCTAAGGCACCAATTCATGATGATCATCCACTCCATATTGAATTTCCAAATGCAGACGTCCTAACAGTAACAACAAAACAATGGGTGTTATATTTTGATGGTTCTTTCACTCAGCATGGATCAGGAGCGAGAATCCTATTCATCACTCCTATAGGGAATACCATTCCAAGATCCTATTGCTTGATGTTTCCTTGCACCAACAATACAATTGAATATGAAGCGCTCATTATTGGAATCAAGATAGTTGTGGAATGGGAAATTACAGAGCTCCAGGTTTATGGGGATTCACAACTAGTCATCAATCAGGTCAACAATGATTATCAAACCAAAGATGACAAACTAATGCCTTACAAGAGAATGATTGATGACTTCAAGAAGTATTTTTTCAACATCAAATTTGGTCAATCCCAAGGAGTGACAACAAGGTTGTTGATGCTATGGCTACTATTGCTTCTTTGTTGCAAATTCAAGAAAAATATGGTCGCTATGAGTTCATGGTGGAGAAAATATTTACCCCTACCTATGATGACTCTGAGTCCCAATCTATTTGTCACTTAGACGATGCCAATACCTCCATCTATGAAAAGATCTACGCTTACCTAAAAGATGATATTCTTCCTCTCAATCTTCCCCGCAGCCAGAAATGAAATTTCATCCATCAATTTTCCCGTCATACCATAATAGAAGATGTCCTTTATCGTAAAGGTCTTGATGGAACTCTTTTACGATGTCTAGAAAATGATGAGTCTGAAACAACTTTGCGCGATGTCCAGGAGGGTATTTGCGGAACTCATTCAAGTGGTTTAACCCTCACCAAGAAACTCCTTTGTCTGGGATATTATTGGCCGACTATGGAGAGAGAAGCCTTTTGTTTTGTCAAAACATGTAGGAAATGTCAGATACACGGTAATCTTATTCATGCACCAACACAAGAATTGGAGCCCTTTACATCATGGTCATTTTATCAATGGGGGTTGGATCTTGTGGGTAAAATTCATTATCACAGCCATAGAATACTTCGTAAAGTGGGTTAAATTCATGCCTCTAATCAACATCATAGGGAAGAATATATCCTCATTCATCCTGAACTACATCATTTATAGATACGGTATTCCTCAATCCATTGTCACTGATAATGGAAGACCGCTCAAGAATCAAGATGTATAAGAACTCTGTGAAAGATTTCATATCCAACATCATTTTTCTACACCCTACTAACCTCAAGGGAACAACCAAGTTGAGGCCTCAAACAAGACAATCCTGAAAAATCCTAAAGAAAACCATCAACGATGTTGGACATCACTAACATGTTCAATTAAACCCTGCTTTGTGGGCTTATCATACAAGCATCTGAACACCCATGGGAGCTATACCATATGCACATGTATATGGATCCAAAGCAGTATTTCCAGTCAAGGTTGAGATACCTCACTCTGGGTATCCTTGAAAGGTCTCATTACAGATGAAGATTACCGTGTGTCTAGATTGCAGGACCTTGAGTTGTTGGATGGACGTCGTCAACTGGAAGTGAATCACTTGAAAGTCTATCAACACAGAATGTCTCAAAGCTACAATCACAAAGTTAAACCTAGGACATTCCAAGTCGATGATCTGGTACTAAAAGAAAATCCCTATAATCAGTAGGACCAGGAAAACAAAGGAAAATTTGAACCTAATTAGTTAGGTCCTTTTGTTGTGGTTTCAATCTATGGATCGAGAGCATATCAGTTATCAACACCCAAGGGGGATCTATTTGAAGCACTGATGAACAACCTTCACCTGAAGAATTTTTATACCTGATGCATCCAGTGCATGTTAAAAGTCTTGAAAAAATCCTAAAAAGTAGAAAATGCCTTGAAAAAATCCAAAAAAGAAGAAAAAGTCTGAAAAAATCTTAAAAAGTAGAACAAGTCCTGAAAAATTTCTAAAAAGGAAAAAAAGTCTTGAAAAAAAAAATCAAAAATCAAAAAAATGGATTCCTTGATGAAAACCAGGCAAACAAGCATCTTGGTAACAACAAAAAAATCTGAAAAGTGCAATAAAAACAAATGGTGAAAACCTAGTAAACAGGTACTATTTGTGATGGGTCAACTTCTTCATCTTTTTGAGTGTGTGTTGACCGTTTGCTTCTGTCATCCCTATGCATTCATGCATATCTTACATTGAGCTTTATGTCCATATCTAGCTAATGTGGTCATCCCACTTTGGCTTGTTTCTCATTATGCATATCCATAATAAATTTGGTTTGTTCTCACTGGGGGAAAAATCCTGATCTCACTGGAGGAAAATCACCATTGAAGATAAATCAACAAGCAAGCAATTAGCAAACCGTAACATCAAAACAACAATCACAATAACCATTTCAAAATTTAAGCATCAAAAATCAACATCAAACCAATCACATCAATCATCATTGAAGGATGATCTTCTAAATCATGATAGGATCATTTTAACACACATGTTCAATTTCTTATATTTTGATTGTTGTTATCATTTCTCAGGAGTACCTCAATGATTTCATGCACTAGAGGCGCTGTGATCAAAAGTGATATTTTTATTTGTCTATTGTTTGTGATTCAATCATTATTACTGGGAAAATTGTCGCAAGACATGCTCTACAAAGTATCATTGATGGCATTCCAAATTTGCATAGGAATATGATTAACTCTTGTCTGCTTACACAAGTGTTGCTCAGGTCATCTTGGTCCAATTATACCTCGATGCTTGTGTTATCTTGCATTATCAAGCATCAACGGAATTTGTATGGAAGTTATACTCAGGTCATCATGGTCTAATTATGCCATTGATGTTTATACTAAATTTCAACAGAATAAAATGCTCAATGATGACAATATGTGCAACGAATAAGATTGAAAACATTGCATGGATAGAATTGCATTTCATTTTAGTTTGCATCTGCATTATAGATTTTCTAAGTTGGTCATTCTCAAGGTTGATGTTATTTCTCTCTATAGTATTGAGTAAACTTGGCATAACAAAAATCATTCATTTGCATTACATTCCATCACCATCACAAATCATTCATGCATTCATTATAATATTTGCATCTAAAAATTTCCAAAAAAATAAAACATACCATTACAATTCATATCATCACATCAAGGTCATAATAAATGCATTCATCATTCATCCATGGTCATCCACAATAATATCATAAATTCATTCCACATCATAATCCATTTTTATTCATGATCATCATTCATTTCACATACTTGCATAGAAAATAACAAAAACATAGAAAAGCGCATTACATTTCATTTGCATCATAATGTTCATCATAATCATAACATAAAATCATACATCTGCATGTATCACATTTGCATCCATAAATCATCCATATTCATATTTTATCATCCATTTGTAGTGCATAATAAAACCTTTTGCATCCTTATGAATGATGTATCTATGAGATGGATGATATGGATGCAAATGACATAAAATGTGTTTGTTTTGTAAAACTTTGTATGTGCATAATAAAAACAATGCATCATAATCCATAACACAATCATATAAAACAAGGCATAATGACATCATAATATAAACATATTGCATCCATCCATAATATACCATCAACACATAGAATCATCGAACGTCGTTGCATATCATATAAACTCATAATAATCTATCAAGTATACAATGATATCGACTGAGAAAGAGATACATAAAAAATGTGGCACAAGGTCGAGTCTCTAAAACAAAGTATAAATCAACCATGTCCTTGGGATCTAGTAGTACTGCCACCTGATGTGGCAAGCCTCTGTCCAACACCCCCTGTCCCTGGTGGCCATGTCCCTGATGGCCTTGTTGTTGATGGAGGTCCGCCTAGCGGAAGTGGTTGTGTGACCCCTCTACTGGTGGTGTGTGAATGTGTGCGACTGGATCTGGATCTAGCATAGCTGACCTGTTGCTCAGTTGGTATGACCTTGTAGTACCTACCCCTATAGTATTCCACCTCCTTGACAGATGCTCTAATCTCTCTAACCAAATCAGCGGTACCTATACCCTAAGTTGCAGTCTATACCTTGTCAGCCACTACCACGACTTGCTCTACCTGTCTCCTGATAACATCTCTCTTTGTAGTAAGTGTAGCTACCTGGGCCTATAGTTGTACCATCTATCCCTGGATCTACACCTATGCCTGAATTTGTGCCTGGGCCTAAGCAAGCTGTCCCTAAAGTGTCTGGACTTGTGCCTGCAAAGTCTAAACCTATCCTTGTAACCTGACAATTTGTGCCTATTGTCTCTACGAGGGCATCCACACTAGCAATGGTTTCTACCCAACTAGTCATGACCTCCACCTCTTGGGGATAACCCCAAAGTTTGGCGCATCACCACCTCCTCCACCTCCTCCACCATCACCACCACCATCCCCTCCACCATCGTCACCATCATCCCCTCCTCCATCACCACCATCATCTCCACCATTGGGCTATAGATTCATCCCTACTCTCCTCCCCACCTCCGAAATAGATGTTGGATCATCAGGACTAGAAATCCATGAAAAAAGATGTGTGTGGAAATACTCTGCGTAATCTGTCGTCATCTGAGCATCTAAGATCTTTGGATGGTACTACTAGAAAATTGACTATAGGTCGTAATACTCAATGTAGATTTTATCATAATCAATCATTGATCCCCACTCTGGTATGTCCTACCACTGTCGCGCATAATGTGCTACACCCCGTGGCATCCCATGGATGTGACCATACTGCCTCTATACCCTGCCAAACATGAACCTCTCCAGAATATATGACATCCTACCTATCAGATATCTGCTACAAAAAGTAAAAGGTAACTCTACACTATCTGTGGGCCATGGCTCACAATCTAAATAGGGTCGCCATATCACGGTATCAAGGTCATCTAGGACCCACCTCCAATACTCTAACTTTCCCAACTTATGTTGGATAAGTGGCCATGAATATCCAAAAATGTATGGTCGCCCTACTGGTCGCACCTTGTCTCCAACTGGTCGTGTGATGGCTATATGCTCCTAGGCCCAGAGATGTAGAAGTATGTGATCTGTTGATAAATTGTCTACCTGAAGATACACTACCTGGTGTAGATCATGATACATGTGTGATAACATGCACGAACCCTAATCATATATTATGTCATGAGAAATCATGCTCTCTAACAATCACCCCCAACCAATTAGTGTAATGGTTATTGAATCACAATCAACTTTTTCCAAGATATCTCATAACTAGTAAGTCCATCATCATGAAACATCTATTGTAGGGCATCTATCCCTCCCTACTCCTCAACATCATACATAACCAGGGTCCCCACAACTGGTATCCTCAGTATTTGATATACATCCTTCAAGGTCACTATCATCTCTCTTGTGGGAAAATGAAATGTGTTGTGGTCACTATGCCACCTCTCCGCAAGTGTTGTCAATAGCCCCCAGTAAATCCGATACTAGGGCATGCCAATTAGGGAAATCAAAACACACTGGTTTATAATGGAAAGATCTATCGAAGTCAATTGTGGGATCATATCCCACGTCCCTGGATAGCACTCGTGAACCTGAAGGTTCCCTAAGCCACCCTCCTAGAATAAAATTAAAAACATCAAGTCAACAAATCATTCAATCAACCTATCAATCAACCACATCATCTAATCAAATCAACTTGTGTGAGATTCTGATCAAATCTCAAGGAGCACCTAACCTAACATTTGATTCTCATTTGTCATGAGATTGATCAATCAATATATCATATTCATTGTTCCTTGCCTATCATGAGGATGATTATCAATCAATCAATCAACATCAACCTATCTTGTCATCGTTCCTTGCCTATCATGAGGACGATTATCAATCAATCATTCAATCAACTTATCATATTCATCATTCCTCACCTATCATGAGGACAATCATCAACCTATCAATCAACATCATCCTATCATCAGCTGACATGATCAAAAATCATCAAAATCTAGGAGGATTCATCAAAAAATATCAATTTTGGTTGGATGCGCTAAAACAGGATTTCTATCGCTGAATTACTAGATACGCTGGAAAAAATGCTAGATGTGCCAGAACAAAGTCCTGATGCATCATTTCTTAGATGCGTTTCTTTATCAACCCTATGCGCGACTCTATCACATGGATGCGCTAATCTATTGACCCAATGTGCTGAAGCGGAATCTATATGCGCTAAACTAATTTGGGGATCCTAACCTAATGGGATGCATTATTACAACCTACCTATGCATTGAAGAGGGTGCCCTATGCACTATTTCGCCTACCCTATGCACTAAAACATGGAAAAAATTCAAATTAAAAGCAAATTTAAGCGCGAAAAATAAAATTTGAAATTCAAAAAATGGTTTTTAGGGTACATACTGAAGATCCATACGCGGTTAGATGTTGGTGATGGTGAACTCGCTCGAATCGGTGTGTGTGGTGTGGAATTATGTCCATATTTTCCTTGCAAGTTCTCAGTTTTAAAAATCCTTAGGTTACAAATGAACTTAACTTTTCCCCTTTTACTCCTTTTAAAGGTTAATTAAGGGGTAATAATGGTGGAATTTTATTTAATTTTTCAAAGGGGTCTTTTAACAACTCATCAGCAGTGTGGTGAATCTCTTCTAATTTTCAGGAGATAAATCAGGTCATCCTAATCAAATCTATCGATCATCAACACATTATCGAAAAATCATTTAAATCATCAAAAAAATTCAAAATTCATCAAAAATTTAAAAAACCCTGATTTACCTCCCGAGGGGGCATCCTTTCATCATTGTTGTAAAAAAATTAGAGTCTGCGGCATGTGTAAAAAAAATTTATTATCACAATCGGAAAATTTATTCTTTGAAACAATGCATCTGCACACATCACTTCAAAGAGGGGCAAAATGTATGCATGCAAAAATGGTATGAACATCATATTAATTAAATATTTGCTATTTGATTAATATTCTTATTTTTCCTCTGCTATTATAAATAAATTGTAAAATTTATTTGTATGGTTCCAATTCTAATTCTTCTTTTCCGAAATTCACTTTCTTTCTAAAATTAATTAAATGGACAAATTAAATCAATTTGTTATTTAATTGGTTTCCCCTTTCCCTCTTAAATTTGAATTTTTAAATTCAAATTGGCATATTCTTCTAAAATTGGTTAAAATGCACAAATGAATTAATTTGGCATCTTGCTAATTTACCATCTCCATTTAAATTGAATTTTTAATCCAATTCAAACACATTTCTACATATTTCCTCTAACCACCTCCAACTCACCTGCCACCTCATCATGTGTCTCACAAAAATGAATTTTATAAATTGGAAAATATGAAATATCTTCAACAAATTTGCAACCAATTTGGAACTAACTGAGACACATGGCTCCTCCTTCTTTGTGATTCCCTTTTGTATACATCTAAAATTGGTCTCGAGAATTCCATTAATTATCCTATTTTTCCTCTACTATTGAATAAATAGAATTATTTATTTATATAGTTCACGTTCACATTCACATTTAAATTCTTCTAAATATCTCATCTTAATTAAATAAAAAAAATTAAATACTTTGTTTGATTTAATTATCAATTCACCTATTTTATTCTATTACATCAATCTTAAATTAATTAAATAAAGATTAAACACTTTATTGATTGATTGCCATTTATTCTTCTGTTTAATTTAATAAACAACTTCTATAGTTTGTTTTATTAAATTATTTATCCCTCTTTTGCTAATTTAAATAAATCAAAATATTTAAACAAAGGCATAAGGAATATTCCTCTATATTTCCTCAAATCAAATTAGATATCCTATGTCTAATTTATGTCAAAATCATGTCAAAATTAATTGATTGAAACTTCACGGGAAGAATTGGAGACAAATTGCAAATTCTTCTCTCAATCCTCCTCCATCAATCTTTCCTCTTCTCTTGCCTGGTGTTTTCATAGGTAGAGACAATCTCCAAAATTCTCTCTATCTCCTCCATCTTTCACCATTCAATCCTCCAGATTGAATCCAAGCCTCTCTTTGCCATCCTTGTGCATTTCTACAACCAGGAAATCTATAAATAAAGCCTCATTGAACCAAGAAAAGGATCCCAGGTTATCAAGTTTACTTTGCAGAAATTCATCAAACATCAAGCATTCTACATCCAGCATCAAGCATCCAGTATCAAGTTTTCATATCATGGCTGCCTCTTGTAGCTGCATTTCTCAGTTTTCATGTCAATTCATATTGCATTAATTTCTTTTGATTATATACATATCATCAGCATCCTTCTCATTCTCTAAATTGTCATTTTAACAATCATAGTGCTCACACGATCTGAGAGCCATAGTGATTTAATAAATCTTTGGAGTTAGAGAGCAATATGACACTTTCAGTAGATTATTGCTTTGAATTAGTTCAATTTTCTTTTTCTTTGATATAATGTTGTATTAAGAAGTGTTTTATTATTTTCTACTTATTCACACTTATAATTCGGCACCCACCATGGGGCATTAACCCCAATTTTATCAATTTTTCTAAAAAGTGTCGCGCAAGTTTCCGACATGTTCTATTTCAGGGCTTTCGTCAAATACTATAGCACATCTGTGGAAAACTATGGTGCTTCCATGCTCTATTTCGGCACTTCCATGATACTATAGTGCAATCGTCAAAACTTTCAGCACTTTCAACTCTAGCGCTTCCATGACCTGTTTCGGTGCATTGGTGATCCATTTCTAGAAAAGTTGATTTAGCACTTCTGTGGCAAAGTTTGGCAATTTGGTGCTTTGTTTCGGCATTTTTTATTTTAGCGCATCAGGTAAAAGTTATAGCGCTTCAGTGAACTATTTCAGCACTTTTGTAAATTCAGTCTGGATTTGACACGACCGCGGCTAGATTTTTTTTTTTCACAGTTAGACTAAAATTTATCAATCCTATGGTAGTCACTTCTGGTTTCTAAAATGTATCAATCCTAGGGTAGCCACTTTCTATTTTTCTTAAAGAAAATTTATCAATCCTAGGGTAGTCACTGCACTTTTTACAATATCAATTAAAAAGAACAAACATGATTTTTGTGAAGCAAAATCTTCACATAGATTAGAAAATTGTCTTTTTAGGCTTAAAACAAAACAACTTATATGTTGTGCTTATGTGGTGATTAGGCTTATGCTCTCCCCTTAACTGGGTGATCAAAGTGCCAGATTCATCTTTATTTCATGCTATTTACGCTTTATTTAAATCTTTTAGAAGGCTTGTCGTAGTGGGAAAAAGTACTCACCCTATGGGAATGCCTAAAGCCAAGGATTCCAACCCACTATAATCAAAATTCAAGTTGTTGATGAAAGTCCAACTTGATGGTAGTGAGCAAGATAACCATCTCCAAAATATATGTTCTAAACATTGGGAGGTCTCCTGAGGGAGTTTATCAATTATCGCACCGCATGGAAGCCCTCTCTATGAACCATAGAGTAGTATCCTGCCGAGTCAGTATCCAAACATTGTCATACTCATGGTGCAAGGGGAGGGAAGAATCTTCCCCCAAGACACTCACCATATAATTGCCAAGGACCGTTTGCTTGGAAGATGATAAATCCAACTCTGAGTACGCACCTGGAAATGACAAAAACATGGGCGCCCTCTGGGGGGTGACACAGCTGTGTGCGTCAATGCAATTTCAAGATGTGAGTTGTGAGTATAACGATGACCTATTTGTCCTTAAGTGTGAGTCTATCTGATTTGTGTACATTTGTCAAAACAACCAGTGAAAATCAATAAGGACCATTCGTGGTTCTTGAACATACACGATCTATTCAGTTTAAAACAATTATCCCACAATTGCTTGCTGTGTTTTCACAAAAATCATTAAAATCATATTAGAGATCATCCTGAAAACAACAAGTCAAATCAGATCAAGAAGTTCATGATTCGAAAGTGGAAGTCCATGACATTTGTCAAGAGAACAATCAAAATCACCAAACCCAAGAAACCTCTTAGTTATCGGGATAATTTAAGAAGGCATTTTCTATATCAGAATCAAAAAATATTTTTACAACATAGTACCTTCATCCAAAGATATCACGATTTTGCTAGGGGTCACACTCTTGATTACGCTATAGAGCCACTCTATTCATGAGCCTTCTTTCAAAGGAGAGCTCTCACACAGTATCACAACCGTAGTCAACGCATACATCAGTCTTATTTTCCACAACCCATGATAGAGTATGCCATAAGGCCAGATCAAGTTTTAGCACTCTGGAAACCTGTTTCAGCGCTTCGGGTCACTGTTTTAGCACTTCTGTGAAATAGTGCTTTCGGGCACTATTTTAGCACTTACAGTCTTTATTTTAGCGCTTTCATAAAATAGCACTTTCATCATCTTTTTCAGCGCTTTCAGGCACTATTTTAGCACATCTGTCAAGATAGTGCTTCCATCACTTTCTATAGCACTTTTGAGCACTATTTCAGCATATCTGTTAAGATAGCAATTCCATCACCTATTTCAGTGCTTCGGGACTCTGTTCTAGCACTTCTGTGAAATATCCCTTTTGTACTTTGTTTTAGTGCTTTCAAAATACAGAGTTCAAAATCGTACAAGTCAGTCAATCTGTCATTTATCCATAGTTTTTACCAGAGCACAAATTTCTTTTTATTAGAATCACTGTCTCAAAAAAAACCGAAATCAGATAGGTTTATACAAATTTCCAATCCTATCAACTGGAACAAGATCTTGCAAATCAGAAGTGTCAAAATCAAAGACACAATTGATTACTACACTAAAGTTTCATCGTCAGGATATCTTCATCCTTTATCATGAAACCAAGTATAGTAATCAAATTTTTAACTTATTCTTATCAATAAAATCAGTCATCTTATTCAACTTTGTTAAAAATTCAATTGACATTTTTCCAGCATAGAAGATCAACATTTCAGAAGAAAGAGTAAAAATTTGTATGTCAATCTTCACTAGGTCCCAAAAATAGAGACTCTTAGAACAAGAACTTGAAACATCCAAAAAAAATGGCAGAAGAAAATCCTTGGAATAGTCTACACCAAAATGATAAAAATGAAATAACTCCAGAGGATATTCAAACAGCTCAACAAGATCCCAAATTCCATAAATTTATGGAAAAGATCTTAGAACAATACATGGAGAAATATCTCTTGATGTTGGTTGAATCAGGGGCTAAACTTCCCAAGGACTTCGATGTAAATCGTCTGAAAGAAGCACCTGGAACAAGTGAGACTGAAATACCGCAACCCACAGAAGCAATAGATTTGGTTGTCTCTTTAACATCCCAAATGCAAATGTTACAACAACAGATACAGGATATGACAAAAGGGAGTACTAAAAGATATGTGATACAGGACATTTGTCCTTATCCTTTCGATGCAATAGTCAGCCTAATACCTTTTCCTAGACATTGTGAATTCCCAAAGTACGATAAGTACAATGGAAGAATGGATCCAATCAATCATATTTGGGAATTCAAAACAATGAGACTTGAGTTTTCCCAAGAGGAAACTTAGTTAATGAGATTATTCCCAAGAATCTTGGGAGGTGCATGTATGGAATGATTTTCAAAATTACAACTAGGCATCAAGACTTTTGAGGAACTTGTCAACAAGTTCATCTCCCAGTATTCTTTTAGCATCCAACATGATGTTACCATAAAGGATATTTATAACCTAAAACAAAACAAAGGGGAGATGTTCTTTTATTTTTTAAAAGATGGTGATGACTTCGCCAGATATCCTCAATCCATTCCTGAGGAAGAAAAGATGGAGTTGTTCATTGACAACTTGACGGAAGAAATGAGTTATAGACTTGAATTACAATGTCCTCCCACATTCGAAAAAGTAATAGAAAACGGTCTTAAAATTGAAGAAGTGCTAGTCAAAAGAGGATTTATCAAGCATTTCAATGATAAAACAAATAACTCCTGCAATCAATACTCAAGCAGTGATAAGCCAAAATTTTGGCAAAAGAATTGAAACACGACTACCAATGAAACAACAAATGATTCCCAAAATGTCAAACCAGTTTTTAACTTGACAGCATCTACATCGACGAATCAAAACAATGATCAAATTATCAAGTTGAATGTCATACAAAGCAACGAGATCGTAAAAACACAGACATATCAAAAACCATCAAATCGGTGTAGGTTCACACCTTTAGGCCAAACGATAGAATCAACAATGAAAGAATTAGTCACCAGTGGCCTTATCACTACATGAGAAGCCAGGTTCTGGGATTCAAAGTTCAAACCACCATGGTGGAATGACACAGAATACTGCAACTTCCATAACAACAAAGGCCACAAAACCAACGATTGTATGGAGTTAAAACACGTGGTACAAGATTTGATCGACAACAAAAAAATATATGTGGAGGGACCCCAAAACAATAACGATCATTCAGCCTTCAAAGACCCTTTGCAAACTATGACAAAGGAGTGTCATCATCTTCAAACAACAAAGGTAAGAACATCAATCATTTCTATGACAAAAAAATCCTTTGTGTATCTAAAGTAGAGAGTGATCATACAATTGGTCATGACATTGACGAAAACAAAACCAACAACACTACCCCTTTGGATTTGCTCTCAAGCATACAAAACTCTGAAAATCAAATCAATGTCTTAAAAATCAGAGACCGTAAGGAACATCAACCAGCAAATGTAATGACTAGGGGGAAATCCAAGGTAGTGTTAAAAGGAGTTGGGTCTACACATGCAATTCCACCTCCATCTCATTATAACATTATTGATCAACTACAAAACATTCCTACACAGATATCAATACTAGAGCTCCTTAAATTATCACCATCACATAAGGAGGTTCTAGAAGAAGCACTAGTAGCCATTACAATACCAAAGAATCTAGATGTTTTCCAGTTCCAAGCTATGGTGGGGCATTTGACTACCCTGCATTGTCTATCATTCTCTGAACAAGATGATGTCTCACTAAACCATCCCCATAATACCGCACTCCATATCGAAGTCTTAATCCACAATCATCATGTCAAGAGAGTCTTAATAGATGTGGGAGATGGTCTGAACATTTGCACTCTCAAGTTAATCCGTGCACTAGGGTATTCCGATGATGTTATTGATACCCAAAGGAAAATGACTATAAAAGCATATGATGAGGAAGAAAGATCATCTAAGGGATTAATTGTGTTACCCATTCAAGTGGGGCCAATGATGAAACACATAGCATGTCAAGTATTGGAAAAAGAGTTAACATACAACATACTCTTAGGATGACCATGGATCCATGAAATGTAGGTCGTACCTTCAACATATCATCAATGTTTAAAGTTCCCAATAAATGGACAGGAGGTGACCATACCTGCTGATTATAATCATCCTCAAAATTGTGACACACTTAGAATCTCTCAAGATACCTTTGTGCCTCACAACAGGGAAGCATCCAGTTCAAAATCATCCAACGAAGAAAAAAATCCAAGTATCACCACCAAGTGGGTAGAGAAGAAGGATAAAAAAAAAGAAACAAGTCCTGTTGAAACTCAATCAATAGATAATCCTAATCCACAAACTTCTTAATCAAAAAAATTTCAAGTGCAAGTCCAACTAATAGACAAGGGAATGGGGCAATATTCTATGGAGAAATCGCTTAACCTTTCATAGTTAATGCCATCTCCTAAGACATATGGTCAACCATCTATGATCAAACATCAAACATCATTACCAGTCATAGTTCTTGAAGAATTTTTTATCAAAACTGGTACCATAGAGGACGAATCAGACAACAAAGCAATCCTGGATTGGCTATACAAAGATGAGGAACCCTCGACATCAAATATCAGTATCAAAAATGTCAATATCAACACCGACAAATATGGCAAAGGCAAAGCTATTCTAGAAAAAATGGGTTATGAGGGACAAGGACCTGTTGGATTAAGGAAGGATGGAATCATAGAGCCTATTCAGTCCCTTACTCTCCAATCAAAAGAGAAGACAAGACTAGGATACTTTGAAGAAGAAAAATAGGAACTAACAAGGAAGGTTGTAGAAAGAATCCTTCAACTTAGGGATAGCTTTGAAACAGATTCAAATGAATATGAGTGGGATCTATGTTTCAATGTATCTTTCATCGATATTCAAGTTGATGTAATCCAACAATATGCACCTACGCATGAAGAGGGACAAGGCTCTAGGTCTAGACCATTCATAGTAGGATCACTAAATATCGATGACTCAAGTGGGGACGAACAAACCTCGAGTGAACTAGACGATCTTGAAGAGGGTACCATCATTGACCTCAATATTCCAATAAACAACTATGGTGAAATGGCTGTCCAAACCCTTACATCCATCAACCTAAATGAATCCGATGACCTCATGCCATTAATCCATCCAAAACTCATTGACTAGGAACCTGTTGAACCTCTGACTGTACCAATATTTGCAGATGATGATGCCATCGTGAATTTCCTATGTCATGAAGAATCTGGTACGAAATCTATCTATAATACTCATAACAATGTGAATCGGCAGGAGGGTGTCAAATCTTCCAGTTGCAAAAGTAAAAACAAGGAAAATAGATCTAATGGTGAAAACCATTCTATGACAGCATTAGATCTAGAAAAAGATAAAATAAAGAACGTATCTAACAGTGAAAACCTCTCTGAAGCATTGAAAGATGGAAGATTTGACACTCTTCCAGAACATTATCATGAGTGATCATCAGTCTTGGTAGAACCAACACAGTCTGTTAACATCGACACTGAAGAAAAAGAAAAAATCCTACATCTGGCAGAATCCATGACATATCAAGAGAGACCAGAATTCATCAAGTTCTTTACAGAAAGAAACATCAACTTTGCTTGGTCATATTTTGATATGCTAGGCCTGGATCCAAATCTACTCATGCATAATTTGTCTTTGCCTATAGGAATCAAGCCTATGAAGCAAAAATTAAGAAAAATGTATCCTCATATCGCATTAATGGTTAAAACTAAGTTAAAGAAATTGTTGGATGTTGGATTCATAAGGTCTATAGACTATGTCAAGTGGATATCAAACATTGTACCTGTTTCAAAGCTGGACAATAGCATCAAGATATGTACAGATTTCAGAGACCTAAATAAAGCATGCCCAAAGGATGATTTTTCGTTACCTAATATAGACATCATTGTGGACTTGACGGTAGGGCATGCCATGTTGTCAATCATGGACGGTTTTTCGGGATATAATCAAATTGAAATAGCTCCAGAAGATCAAGAAAAGATGTCTTTTACATGTCCATGGGGAACTTTCTACTGGAATGTCATGCCATTTGGTCTGAAAAAAGCAGGAGCCACCTATCAAAGAGCAATGATGACAATATTTCATGATATGATGCACACCTTATGGAGGATTGCGTGGATGATATTCTGGAAAAATCTTCACACAGCTAGAGAAATTCAATGTCAAGTTAAACCCCAAGAAGTATGTCTTTGGGGTCACATCAGCGAAACTATTGGGGTACATTGTCTCGGAAAAGGGAATTGAAGTGGATCCAGCAAAATTCAAGGCAATAATGGAAATGCCACCTCTTAGAAATATTAGTCAACTCAGATCACTATAGGGAAGGCTCCGATCTATCAGCTAGCAGACAAGAGTCATCCTTTTAATCACCTTTTGCATAAAAATGTAGTTTTCAAATGGGATGAGGGGTGTGAGACAACATTTGATCAAATAAAACAATATCTCATGTCACTGCCTATTCTCATGCCACCAACCGAAGGGAGGCCTTTGATATTAGACATTGCAACAATGGATATATCTTTAGGAGCATTATTGGCACAAGAGGACTATGAAGGAAAGGAACACGCCATCTACTATATCAGCATGACATTAAATGGCTACGAAATAAACTACACTTTCATAGAGAAATCATGCTTGGCAGTAGTGTTTGCTACTCAACAACTGAGACATTATATGCTGACCCATACAATTAGGTTAATAGAAAAGATTGACCCCTTAAAATATCTACTCAGTAAAGCTGCCTTAACAGGTAGATTGGTAAAATGGGTCATGCTATTAAGTGAATTTGACATTCAATATGTGGAGAGAAAAGCCATCAAGGGTCAGTCAATTGCTGAACAATTAGTTGAGGCTCCTCTACCAGATGATCGACCGATGACAATGGAGTTTCCGGATGCAGACATTCTGACAGTGATGCCCCAAAAATGGGTATTATATTTTGATGGATCATACACACAGCGCAGATCTGGAGCAGGGATTTTGTTCATCTCTCCCCAAGGACATAGCATTCCGAAATCATATAGGCTGATGTTTCAATGTACAAATAATGTGGTAGAATATGAAGGCATTGATCATTGCGGTCAAGATAACAATTGAATGGAGAATCATAGACCTACAATTATATGGAGACTCTCAACTAGTCATTTATCAAGTAAATGACGAGTATCAGACCAAGGATGAAAAGTGGATGCCTTAAAAGCAGCAAATAGATGATCTAAAGTAGTTTTTTGTCAACATCAAATTTGATCAGATTCTAAGGGCGAAGAAAAAAGCTGCAGATGCCATGGCCACAATCGCTTCACTATTACAATTGCCGAAAAAACAAGGTTGTTATGAGTTTATGGTAGAACAAGTATCATGTCCTTCCCATAATAATTTGGAATCCACTACCATATGACATATAGAAACCTTTGAAACCTCCATCTGTGAAAAAACCTATGCGTGCCTAAAAGACAATAGCCTTCCTCCCAATCTTTCTAGGAACCAAAAACGTAATTTTATCCGCCAATCCTCCCGACATACTTTAATTGCTGACATCCTATATCGTCGAGGTCTTGATGGTACCTTACTTCGATGTTTAGAACATGAAGAATCTAAGATGACCCTACACGAAGTTCATGAGGGTATTTGTGGCACTCATTCGAGTGGGATAACTCTATCCAATAAACTCCTTTGTTTGGGATATTATTGGCCATACATGGAGAAAGAATCCTATCAGTTTGTTAGGAAATGTCAACAGTGTCAGATTCACAACAATCTGATTCATGCACCGGCTCAAGAACTGCATCCCTTTACATCAACATGGCCCTTTTGTCAATGGGGACTGGACTTGGTAGGAAAGATACATCCCTCTTCATCCAATGGACACAAGTTCATTATCACAGCTACAAAATATTTCACAAAATGGATAGAAGCAGTGCCTCTTACAACCATCACCGGGAAGCGGATCTCCTCTTTAATCTTGAATTATATAATATATTGGTATGGAATTCCTCAATCCATTATCACTGATAACAAATGATCTTTCAAGAATCAAGATGTCCAAGAACTATGTGAGAAGTTCCATATCCAACATCGTTTTTCAACACTATACTATCCTCAAGGGAATGGCCAAATAGAGGCCTCGAACAAAATGATTCTAAAATTTTTCAAACCTTATCAGAGTAAATGTCATGTTCAACTCAATCCTGCACTATGGGCCTATAGAACCAGTATCAGAACACCAACATGAGCTACACCATATGCCTTGGTATATGGATCAGAAGCCATATTGCCCATCGAAGTAGAGATTCCATCCCTTCATGTATCACTCAGAGGAATCATTTCAGATGAAGACTATAGGGTATCTAGACTGCAGGAACTGGAATTGTTGGATGAGCGTCATCAACAAGCTGTTAATCATCTAACGGTTTATCAACAGGGAATTTCAAGGAGTTACAACCAAAGGGTAAAACCGAGGGTCTTTCAGGTTGGTGATTTAGTACTAAAGGAAAACTCTAGGAATTAGCAAGACAGGGAGAAGAAAGGGAAATTTGAGCTTAACTGGCTTGGTCCTTTTGTTGTCATATCAGTATACGGATTAGGAGCATATCAACTATCAACGTCAGGAGGAGACTTTTTTGATGAACCTATCAACAGTATCCATCTCAGAAATTTCTATACTTGAATCTCCTAGTGCACAGGTCAAACTTCTAAAAATGGTAGCAAACAGGCATCTTGGCAATAGAAAATACAATATATATATATATATATAGAAAATACAAAAAGAAAGAAAGAAAAAGAGAAAAATGAGAAAAATAAACAAAACAAAGAGTGTAATCAAAACATATGATGAAAACCTGGAAATAGGCGTCATATGTGATTCTAAAGATCAAATTTCCCATCTATTTTAATACATATCGAGATCAATAATCTAGAAGTCAGTACCATTTTCATATCATGTCATTAGTCTTTCCATCATTGCATCCATATCAAAATCATTTCACATAGTCAAGTCTCACTCCAAAGCTTGGGGGAAACATCTGGATATCACTAGGGGAAAAAAAAACATCGGTTTCACCAAAGGGAAACAACAGTATGATAAGAAAATTAAAACAATGATCAAATTGCAACATCAATCATCATCAGAAGGGCATCAAACATCAATATCATATCAAAAATCCAAAAACATGTCAAAAAGTCAATCTGGAAGGGAAAAATCCAAAAACATGATTCTGAGTTAGTCAAACTACGTGGTCTCTATGTGTTTAATGTAGGCAAGGCTAATCTTTGATCAGCCCCCGAGACCCCTAAGATAAGTTAGTAGGTTAGGTCTTTGGTCAAAATATCGACAAACAAAAACATCAAAAAAGTTAGGATGGATGATCTAATCTGAATAATGATTTTGAAACACAATAAGTAAAAGGTGGATAAGTTGTATTTTTGATTGATATTATCATTTCTTTGGAGTAACTCAATGATGTATTGCACTAGAGAAACAAGGAAGAAGAATGATATTTTTATTTTTTGATGTCTGTAAATTAATCATATGAATGTATGAATTGTCGGGGGATGTGCTATGCAAATGTATCATCGATGACATTTAGAATTCACACATTGAAATAATTAATCATTGCCTGTTTACGCAATGAATTCTCGGGTCATCTCGGTTTAATTATATCTAGATGCTTGTGTTCTCTTGCAATATCAAAAATCATGAAAGAAGTACTCAGATCGTCATTGGCCTAACACACACCATTAACGCCTGTACTCACTTTCAACATTCAATAAAAGCTTTGTGATGATACCAAACACAAAGTATTGTTAAAATGACAATGGTTTGCATATAGTTGCATGTTAAAATTAGATTGCATTCATCATAAATTCATTATATGTAGAGTATTTTGTTGCATGATGGGTTCCAATTAATGACTATCTTTTATACGAATGTGGTTGAATATACTTGACATCAATCAAAATCATCAAAAACATATAAAATTCATCATCTCATCATTAAGTTTTCCTCATTTCATCATTCATGCGTTTTACATCAAATAAATTATGCATTAAATTGTACCATAAATACATCATTCATTGTAAGATCATCATTTTTATCATTATCACATTTAAAATAAAAAGCATTTATCCATCCATCCATACATTTTTATCACATTTGAAATAAAAGCATTCATATAGATCATCATTTAGAGATTCATACATCACATCATACATCTAAATATCATATAATCTGCATATTCATTTCCATCATTTTTTATCATCATCACATTTAAAATAAAATGCATTTATCATAGCATCATTACATTGAAATAAAAGCATTCATATAGAACATCATAGAGAGACATTATCACATAACAAATGCATCCATCACATAGAAATCATAAATCATCATGAGATCAAATCAACTGCATCTTGTATATATATCATCAATTTCAATTATACAATGAAGTCTGAAACAAAGGTACATCATCCCAAAAATGAGCTAACTCAAAATATACATCATATCTCAAAAAGAGTATCTCAAAATCACAATAGCATATATGATCTGCTACTGCTAGAATGTGCGAGCCCAACAGGACCAGTACCACCATCACCCCCGGAAGGACTAGGATCTCTAGGATCTCTCTGTGTAGGCTGTGTCACACCCTCACTCACTGTCTGAGTATGAGTCCAACCAGATCTTGACGGGGCATAACTGACTCTGCGATCAATAGGAACTGCATCATGGTATCTATCCCTATAGAACACTACCTCTCGGCCAACTCAAAGAACATCTCTCATATACTCTGCCACGGAACTACCATCGGCTACTCTTTGGAGTGTCTCAGTTGTCTCCTATGCCCTCTTGGCAATCTGTCAGGCACTGTCTCACTCAGCTGTCAAGGTGGCAACCTGAGTCTGAACAGCGGCCAACTGTCCCTGTACCTACGCTAATACCTGAGCATGGGCCTGAGCCTGAGCCTGCATCTGAGTCTGTGTCTGAACAAGAAAACCCTGAGCCTGTACCAACTGTCCCTACAGTGTCTGTACCTGTGTTTGGAGACCTGCAATCTGTCTCTAGTGGTCAACTGACGGTACTACCACTGCTCACCTCTTGTGAGGCCTACTAGATGAAGGACCAACACTAACTGGTCCAACCCCTCTGCCACCTCCATCGCCACCATCACTATCATCCCCACTGCTACTATCACCACTGCTACTCTCATTATTGCTACCTGATGTAGTATCACCCCCACTATCCTCTGAACCCTCGGCATCCTCCTCCTCAATGAGTAACGGTGCTGGCTCGTCTAGAATAGTGATGCGTGGATGCGGAGACAATGCCAAAAATGCAACGTACTCCTCTGTAACTGGTGCCTCAGCAATATCCCTGCGCATGTCCCAGGGTGACGACTATAGTGCCCTATACCCCTCTACAATGGTCTTGTATGACAAGCATGGCCCCCAATCAGGTACATCACTTTGTCGTCGGGCATATTGGGCTACTCCCTGTGGCATACACTAAACAATATCATACTGTCTGTACACCCGCCGTAACAAAAATCTCTCTAGGACAAAAGGTGTCCTACCAATCAAGTACATCAAATCACAAAGATATCCGAGAACTGTATCCTCCTCATCCCACTGCTCACAATCTAAGTATGGCCGCTAGACAATGCTCTCCATATCATCAAAAACTCATCTCCAATGCTCCAACTTACCCATCTGAGCCTGGGTAAGTCTGCCTCTATACCAAAACACATATAGTCTACCTGTCGATCTGCCCAAAACACATATGGTCTACCTACTGGTCTAAAAATGCTCCCATGCCCACACTTGTAACAGGGTCATCCCTGCTGATAAACTCCATGCCCCCAAGTAAACCACGAAATGAAGGTCATGGTAGAGATATGCTAGCATACACATCCCCCACACATATCTCATACCATGTACGACCATGCTCTCCAAAATCCGGCCCCAACCCACAGAGAATCCCTTTGACCTGCGATCAAGGAAAAGGAAACCTCCAATGAATCCAACAAGCACTGCTGGTAGTGAAGTGTATGCATTAGAAATCGTCCTCCATCAGACACTCAGACCTATAATGTGTTGATCCTGAAACACTCTGCGGAGAGCATCTCTCCCTCCAGCCTCGTGAGAATCATATACTACAATCTCCCCCATGAATGGAATCCGCAAAATCCGCCACACATCCTAGGGTGTGACCGTCATCTCACCAGTGGGTAAGTGAAAGGTGTTGTGGTCACTATGCCACCTCTTATCCAAAGCAGTAAGAAGACCTCGATTAATCTTAATCTGGGGCATGTCAAGCAAACTCATAAGGCCACATCGATCTATGACCCGAATCTCATCTGGAGTCAGATGCGGTATCAACTCGGTACTCCAAGGAAAATGCTCTCGTTTCTGGAGATTACCTAGGCGCTCCTATCATCATATCACAATGAAAAATATACAATCAGTACACTATGTCAAGAAATCAAAAGTCATTCTACTATTAGGTCTAATCAAACTTTGGTATGAATTTTCGATCAAAATTCAAGAACAAACATCAACAAACCTCACCTATCATAAGGTTCATCAAACATTATCTAATCTCACCTATCATGAGGTTTCTCAGATATTGAATCATTTCCTTGCCTATCATGAGGATCATCACAAATAGGATTTCTTCTCGTCTATCATGAGAGTAAGTTTTATTTAAATTAAATAGAATCAAACATCAGGAATTTGGATTAATCAATCATATGAATCCGAAGAATGGACATGATCAGAATTGACGAAATCAACATTAACTAAGTCAAAATCTACAATTCTAATATGGATACGCTAAAATAGACATCCAAAGCACTACTTTATCAAACGGATGCGCTAAAACAGGCACCCAAAGTGCTATTTTATCCGAAGCACTATTTCAGCACTCTGATGCGCTATAACAGGCATCTGAAGCGCTACTTCACCCTAAGCATTGTTTTACCGCATCGATGCACTAAAATAGTCCATCAAAGTGCTATAACAGACCATAGAAGCGCTAATTTACAAAATCAAAGTGCTAGAATATTCTAGGCACTGAAATCCGGCATCGATGCGATTATTCTAACCACCTAAGCGCTAAGATCATGAAAGCACTATACTATCCCATGAAAGCGCTAGAGAAAATAACGCAAGCACTAAATCTCAAAGTGCTACTAGAGCTAATGGAAGCACTACAACGCGACTTGAATGCGCTAAAACTAAGTAAAAATGCCAAAAGCATAAAAAAAAATACATGAAAAAAATGAGGAGGATTATGGGTACATACCGGAGGTCCATACGCGGTCGACCGCTGGTGACGTTGAACTCACTTGAAACGGCGAGTATGGTAAGAGATTGGCATCTTGCTCTAGCTAGCTGAAAAGTCTCTCTCACAAGAATTTGAAACTCAAAAAAGTACAAATGACATTTTGAACCTTATATAACTTTGAAAAAGGGATTTTTGTGGGTTTTAAAATATATTTTGATTAATTTTATCCGTGAAATCAATTGAAAGACATCTGCGGGCTGTATTTTTCTTCACCATTGTCGGGAGATAAATTATTTCTTCATCAAATCTTCATCAAATCATCAAAAAATCATAAAAATTTCAAAAATTCTAAAAAAACATCAAATCATTAATTTATCTCCCGAGGGGGCATATTATTGGCAATCATCTGAAAATCAATATATGGGGCATGTCTGGGGCATATTGAATTTTTATCATCAATCTTGGCAGTAGTAGCAAAAAATTTCTTCGAAGCAACGCATAAACACATCACTTTGAAGAGGGGCAAAATGCATACACCTAAAATTGGTCTCGAGAATTCTGATTAATTAAATACAAATCATTTGATTAATTATCCTATTTTTCCTCTACTATTGAATAAATAAAATTATTTATTTATATAGTTCATGTTCACATTCACATTTAAATTCTTCTAAATATCTCATCTTAATTAAATAAACAAAATTAAATACTTTGTTTGATTTAATTATCAATTCACCTATTTTATTCTATCACATCAATCTTAAATTAATTAAATAAAGATTAAACACTTTATTGATTAATTGCCATTGTATACACCTGAAATTGGTCTGGAGCATCCGATTAATTAAATACAAATTATTTGATTAATTATTCTAATTTCCTCTACTGTTTGAATAAATAGAAATATTTATTTAAATAGTTCACAATCACACCACATTTAAATTCTTCTAATATCTCATCTTAATTAAATAGACAAAATTAAATACTTTGTTCAATTTAATTATCACATCCCTATTTCAATCTATCACATCAATCTTAAATTAATTAAATAAAGACAAAACACTTTATTGATTAATTGCCATTTTCTTCTAATTTAATAAACAACTATCCTATAGTTCGTTTTATTAAATTATTTATCTCCCTTTTCCTAATTTAAATAAATCAAAAATATTTGAATTAGAGCATAAGAAATATTCCAATCTACATTTCCTCAAAAATGAATTAGATTTCCTATGTCTAATCCATGTCTAAAATATGTCAAAATTAATTGATTGAAACTTCACAGGAAGTTTTGGAGACAAATTGGAGACAAATTCGGAATTTGATCTCTCAATCCTCCTCCATCAATTATTCCTCTTCTCTTGCCTGGTGTTTTCATGGGTAGAGACAATCTCCATTTTTCTCTCAATCTCCCCCATCTCTCACCATTCAATTCTCCAGATTGAATCCAAGCCTCTCAAATCTTTTCCTGTGCATTTCTACAGCCAGGAATTCTATAAATAAAGCCTCATTGAACCAAGAAAAGGATCCAGATAATCAAGCTTTTGCACTCTTACTCTGCAGGAATTCAAGCATCAAGCAACAAGCACTCAAGCTTTCAACCATGGCTGCCTCCTGTAGCTACAATTATCTGTTTCATGTCTATATCATGCTAGTTTAATTGATTTATCATCTAGTATTGCATTAGCATCATCTCATTCTTCAGATAGTCATTTTAACAGTCCTATATGCTTAAACAATCTGAGAGCAATTTAGATTTAATAAATCTTTGAGGATAGAGAACAATATGACGCTTTCAATTGATTATTGTTTTGAATTGATTCAATTTGTTTAATCATTGATATAATGTCTTATTAAGAAGTATTTTAACCTTGTCTACTTATTCACACTTATAGCCATTTATTCTTCTGTTTAATTTAATAAACAACTTCTATAGTTTGTTTTATTAAATTATTTATCCCTCTTTTGCTAATTTAAATAAATCAAAAATATTTAAACAAAGGCATAAGGAATATTCCTCTATATTTCCTCAAATCAAATTAGATATCCTATGTCTAATTTATGTCAAAATCATGTCAAAATTAATTGATTGAAACTTCACAGGAAGAATTGGAGACAAATTGCAAATTCTTCTCTCAATCCTCCTCCATCAATCTTTCCTTTTCTCTTGCCTGGTGTTTTCATGGGTAGAGACAATCTCCAAAGTTCTCTCAATCTCCTCCATCTTTCACCATTCAATCCTTCAGATTGAATCCAAGCCTCTCTTTTCCATCCCCGTGCATTTCTACAACCAGGAAATCTATAAATAAAGCCTCATTGAACCAAGAAAAGGATCCCAGGTTATCAAGTTTACTCTGCAGAAATTCATCAAACATCAAGCATTCTACATCCAAAATCAATTTTTCATATCATGGCTACCTCCTATAGCTACATTTCTTAGTTTTCATGTCAATTCATATTGCATTAGTTTCTTTTGACTATATACATATCATCAGCATCCTTCTCGTTTTCTAAATTGTCATTTTAACAATCATAGTGCTCACATGATCTGAGAGCCATGGTGATTTAATAAATCTTTGGAGATAGAGAGCAATATGACGCTTTCAGTAGATTATTGTTTTGAATTAGTTCAATTTGCTTTGTCTTTGATATATTTTCGTATTAAGAAGTGTTTTATTCTTTTCTACTTATTCACACTTACACCTTTAACACTTGGCAATTTGTCTTATTGAAGGAAACCATCTCCCTGATTTCCTCTAACCTCCTGATGCTTTGTTGTTGATGCTGCAGGATCACAATGTCGATCGTTTGTTATTGCCACATCACCTTGAAGCTTATAAAATCTATAAATGCAGCCCTTTTCTACAACTTTTCAACAAGGAAAGATTTGGACAAGCTTATGCTACTGAATTTTAGTGCATTTGAGAAAATTTGGAGAGAATTTTAGCTTAGTTTTAGTGTTATAATGGCAATTTCATTTTGATAGTTTAGTTCATTCCATCCTAGGATCATCTAGTTTTTATGCATCAAATATTGAAAATTCAAAAACATAGGCATGTAGATTTCATTGTAGCATCTCATATCTTTTGTTTTCAATATTTGCAGGTTAATGTGCAACAATAATAAGATCTAAGAGCATAATTTTGAGGATTCATTAGGATTAGAGAACCATGGAATGAATTAGAAGGATAGTTATAGCTTCATTTATGCTATTTTTTTATTTCCTTTTAAGTAATACATTTCATGAAGATGTGTTATACTGACATTGCAGGACATATTAAATACCACATAGTTAGATTATATATTTGAGTTCCAAAAAGATGCTAAAATGATTGATCAACTTGGAAAACATTTTTAGTATCAATGAACAAAAAATCAAGATGCATAAATATATGGTTATTAAGCCTTAACCTGACTAATATTGTGAACTCTTCCTAGGTAAGAGTATCTTTCTATCTAATACATTACATAATGGTTTCAAATATATATTTGTGACTTTATCTTAAGATTTTAAAGATATATGTGTAGGCTTAGTCCTACGATAATCTCAAATTGAAAGATATGCATATCGTATAACATACCTTTTTTATTTATTCCCTCGCATGACCTGTGTGAAAAGTGTAAAACTTGATGAATCCTCACATTGAGCCATTAGATCAAAAGGATCTCAACAATATGATCAAGGATAAGGGAATTATTCTACACAAGTTTTAAATATTTTATGAATTTAAAAGAAGAATGGGGAATTTCACTTGTGTGTGGATTTTTGTGATCTAAATTATGTTGAACACTCAAATATCACTATCTCATTTCACTGATGAACTACACCTATATAAAGTGGCAAATTTGACCATGCTTTCTTAGTTAGATGTTCTTTCAAGGTACAATCAAGTTTGGTTCAAGGATAAATACTAATTCAAGACAACATTCACTACCAAATGGATTATCTTTTCTTATCTATGAATACCTTTTAGTTTGAACATGCAAATTTTAGAAAAATATGGATGTTATCTTGAAAGGTATCATAAATGAGTGTATCTTGGTATACTTAGATGACATTGTGGAATTATCTAAACACAAAATAAGATCTCACTCATTTGTAAGAATTTTTCCAATGATATCATAAATTTGGAATTCGCATTAGCCCAACGAAATTCATTTTTTCCATTCTAGAAGTTAAGATTCTAGCACATATAATATCTAAATAGGGATTAGTGATATATCTTGATTGTGTGAGGGTCATCAATGAACTCCCATTTTCCCACATTAAGAGAAGTCTTCAGTCTTTCCCCAAAAATATTTTTGCTAAGAAGTTTATTTCTAATGCCATTGATCTTGAAAGAGGTCCATCATGTAACTATTAAAAAGTATGTTAACTTACTATATCCTCCCAAATCAAGGGAATTTTTTTGAATCAACACTAAATCCATCACAAAATTTATAGATCATGATCTTGTACTTCTTGAATTATTTCATCTCTATGGATTCAATATAGAATCATCCCTTTTCTTTGATGATATCCCTTCAAAATAAACCCCTACTCCTTCACAATATTTCCTTTAGTGGGATGTTCCCTTATCTCCACTTTTTTGAATCCTACATGGGATCCTCAACTCAACATCCCTTATATCTACTTTATCGACTCCTACATGGGATCATTTCTCTTAAATTTCATGGAAATTTGAATCCCTTCGCAATTTGGAAAATTAATTTTATGGAAGGGCACAATAGTAGTCACCGCAATGTGCTACTCTTGGGATTGAAATAGTATTTAACCCAAATTCATAAGTCATACATTTTGGGAGTATGATACTAGTCATAAATCAACCAATGTAGGACATGTATCCTAACAATTAGCTAGTGGGGTTTTTTTTCCTTCACATCCCTAACAAGAGTGTAGTTAAACTCCATTGGGAGGTCAACAAAGAGTTTTAATCTAATCCATATGAAACTAAGTGGAAGATAAAATAATTTGGATCAAAAAATAAAATTGGTTAAGTAAATTACTTAAAATAGAAATTTTTATTTCTAAAGAGAGGAAGAAGGTGGCCACTAAAATTATAAATAACCATAAGAACTTCGAAGAATATATGAATGAGAAGAACAAAAGGATGAATAACCTACTCATGAAGAGCCTAAAATAAAATACATCACCCTATAAATAATAAGAATGATCAAAGAGAAACATGAAAAAGCTTACATGATTCCACCACTATGATCTTAGTCTTATATGACCTTTACTTAGCCACCCAATAGATGATTATTGATTCTATCTTTAATCATTTAATAAAATTTTGTGACCATAAAATATCTTATCTAATATTTTCATGAGAATCTTAAAATTTTACCCAAATTGAAGGAAATATATGTTATTTGGTAAAAGAAAGTACACAAAATTTAGGACTTATTGCACACTATTCCACAAAAAAATCCTTATCAATGTAAGGGTCATCGATCAATTCAATGCATCTATGATATTTTCTAGGTGATCACCTACACAAATTTTATCAAAAGCTATCTAAAAATATCTAGATATTTAGGATGGGCCTACTTAGTGATTGCCACTAACTTTTCCCACAAAAGTTTTCTCCCCCCTTATAATCATGCCACCAATTCTCTAGCCTTTATTGAAGTCTACTAAGAACTCCTCGCCTATAAAGCTTACAAAGTGGATTTAAATTTTAAATATTTTCTAGCCCCATCTATCTTTTAATAATGTTGGAGGTAGAAATCAACACCACAATTAGGATATGTTGAGATTTCTTGTTCCTTTTCATTAGTATTTCCATTGAGATCAATATACTTAAGTAGATACCTTTTCCACAAAGAGGTGTGTGGTATTGGTCACCTCAACCAATGCTTTTCTACAATTATTACATTCCATAATTATTTGGTATTGATTGAGTCTATCTTAAGTGACTCCTTATTCCCTAATAAGGTTTAGGTTCTTCTTGGAACATACATCTAACTATTGGGACCCACCATCAAAATATGTAATGATAAGGAAGTACCTAATATTTCTTATAACCAAAATATGTGTTTTCTAGCTTCTAGCTATCACAAGGACACTGACAAGTGCAAAATGTGGTGATAAACTTTCTCAATTAAAAATAAGGTCAAAATATAATTATATGTATCAAACAATCAAGATCTATGCATTTACAATAATAGCAAGGTAAGTGCAATCACCAATCACTTTTTTCTCAAACTAAGAGATAGCCAATGTATGCCTTTTCTAAGTCGTCATGCACCTATTTATTAGATAGACCAACAATACATTAAAGTATAGTAGAAAAAAGTATTTTTTCTTCTAATCTTGTGTGATCTATGAGGGAAATGAATAAATAGTCTTATAGATTCAAAATATTCTACCTTTTATTATCTTGATTAGAGTTGTGAGTGGAACCTCCAATGTCTATACACGAGGACCTAGTTTCCTATCTCTTTTCACATCTATGTCTCATTTGGGATATTTCTATACATAGCTATCAAAATAACAACCACAAACATCTCAAATATTAGGTATGTAGATAAGGATGTTTCTTGGAACCTTTCAATTGTTTTACCCTTTTTATCATCCCCTAGTTGATTCTCACATTGTGTAGCATGAACCATGCATTTCCACTTCAATATCAAGATATTAGATATAGTTACCCAACTCAACTAATAGGATTCTAGAGTTGTTAATATTTAAAGAAGTATGAACACCCTCTGGGTTTAATTTGGGTTTCATCACCCTAGAAATGAGCTTAACACTCTTTGATATCTTAAAAAGAAACAACCCATTGAGAGCTTCCTATCCAAGGGGTTTAATTTTCCCTTATGAGGCATTATTGGTCACCTATTCAATCTAACCTCCATGGGTGTTTTCATTCCATTTATCTCTTCCCCTTCCTATTAATGTAGGTCCCACTCTCAATTTTTTATTTCTCACAGTATTTCCATTCTTATGGTGACTTTATAGCTCAAATTCATTATGATTCAATAATATAGATGATATTCTTCCTTGTAACAATGCCACTACAAGTCTTGCCTAACTCTCACCTCATTTCCTCTTCATAAGTTTTCAATGGTTGCACTCCAAGTTGGAATCCTCCTAAATATTCTATCCATCAATATTATAATGATATATGATAATTTCTACTTTCACACCACCCTTATTATAAATATCAAGCCTAAAATTATGGTGGATCTTACTTCAAAAAAATTGAAGCCCTTTCTATGTTGTCAACCTCCTAGATGTGCAAATCATTGATTTAAAATATCTCATGGTCTAAATATTCTTAGCTCCCCCCATTTTAAATTAAGCTAAAACATATTTTAATATCTTCACATGAAATCCACCTCGCCTTCTTGTTGGAGTGAATATGACACTAAGAGTGGGGGTGAATCAGTGTCTTAACCCATTTTTAACTTTTTCCAAAAAATAAAAAATAGAGATATATTATGCTCTCAATATTTCAATGATAAATGCATTCATGAGTTGAATTCAACCATTAAGTAACTGAAATAAGAAGTATCACAGTAAAATAATGAACATTACAGCATTATCACAATGAAGCAAAGAGACCACAAATGAGACCATGAGACAAATGATTTGTCGAGTGGAAAACCCTTATGGGGTAGAAAAACCACTCCTAAAATGCTACCATATTGGCTTATCTTTTCAAATCACTATTTGCAATGCCTTACAGGAAAATTTCAGAGCACCCACTCAAGGAGTAACAATCGGAAAACCCTTATGGGGTAGAAAAACCACTCCTAAAATGCTACCATATTGGCTTATCTTTTCAAATCACTATTTGCAATGCCTTACAAGAAAATTTCAGAGCACCCACTCAAGGAGTAACAACCCATTATTTAGAAACACTCATTTCAAGGATTGTAACGCCCCGCCATGCAACCCTAGAGGAAGTTGCAATCAACTACTTAAACAGACTAATTTTTTTTTTTTTCAAGTACAATTAACATGCAAGTTCTCCACCCATTGCCAGCAACCTCTAAGGTTATGAGACAAAGGTTATTTAGAACCTTAACAAAAAACATGAATCTAAACCATAACATTTATTTACTTAAGAAATTAAACACATACATTCCAAACAACATAAATTACATTAAAGCATAATAGGTAACTTTCCATTTCATTTATCGATAATTAAATAATAAGATTACATCTCTCATTCCCCGAATGAGGAAATTCCAATTAACATGATTACAAATTACAACTTCCATCTCGATAACAAAGAGGGGTAATGAATTACAAGAACAACTAAAATGAAATAAAGCAATAATTGAAACTAAATCCCACGAGCTCTCCAACTAGAAATCCTGTCCACACGAACATGAAGAAAGTGCAACGGATTAAGGTGCATGCCACCCAACCAAGTGGAAACCAAAGGCCCACCCCCCGTGCTAGGAGATAGTAACAAGGAATCCTAGCCAAGACCATCTACCTCTAGACACAAGCTAACACAAAACTGAACCAAACTGAAACAACCAAACACATGTACCACACAAGTACATCATACGTACAACTCTAGTACCACATAAGTACAACTCTAACATGGTCACATTGCTTCCAGATATAAAGCAGATCAAGTATGTTAAGAGAACCATACACATAATAATTGAATACCAACTATAGTCACATTAGGTATGATAAGGAAACCATACCCATAAAATCAAGTACCAACTGTTGTCCTAGACAGAGTGTCATCACACAGCTCATCATGGGTTTTCCTCTTGGAATCTTCATAGGCTTCGGCCCCCACTATGGGTTATCCTAGTGGCCTCGTCCGAATCCCAGCCCCCATACTCACCCATGCGGAATCAAATACCTTTCGTATAGACAAGATAGATGACCTTGTCATTCCAGGCCTTCCCACTCATCCCAAGTCTAAATGAGCACTTGTGTCTATGAGTGAGGAATAATTATCTTGATTAGTGAGAAGTACCACCTAATCTTCTAAGTTTTGTTTTAATTATCACTTGATTAAACCACCTCTGAAGGTTATCCAATTTACCTCTTTGGGCTTTGGACCCTACAAAAGCCACTCTTCTACTTAACAACACACATACCATCCAACTCCAAGGGTAACAAAATACAAACAAAAAAGATACCACGACCACTCCTTTCTCAGGAGGCAACATAAGTTCAAACCCTCTCCAAACACTGAAGGTAACAAGGTAACAAAGTCACTCATGACAAGGAGGCACAACTCACGTAATCCACTCCTAATCCAAGGAGGTACAAAACATCCCCATTCGTGGAAACCGGGTAATAACAAATAACTTCCCATGCACTACCCAAGGGATTCACAACAGGGTGACTAACATAATACGACAACCCACATAAAATAAGATCCCCATCTAGAAGACTTAATAAACTTTATAACACAATTTTCCCCATACGATAACTGAAACAGTTCACAAACAAGACGAGCAAGATGATAGGAATAGATCTACTTTTGATTTACTAAATCCATTTCCTCATTAACATTCTGTAATTCATTGCTATAATCAAACTAATTTAATAATGTCTCTTTCAGACATAGATGAAATGAAAACACAATATTTAATTCCCTAATTGCTTTTAATAAATATAAAATAAACATTTATTTCAATTGTTCAGAAAATAACATTTTTAAATAAATAAATGCTTCCTCTCTTCGACAAAATCATTCTCAAAACAATTAACTTATCTTAAATAAAACAAATTATTTAACATCAAATGTAATATTCCATCTAATATATTATTCTAAAATAAAATCAATAGTTTGACTGAGAGTACAACGTTTTCATTTCCACAATTACATTTAAACCATACGATTAATTTATATCAATATTTTAATATATGCATGAATTAAATATTTATATGCATATATCAAAATTAATAATACAAAAAATATATATATATATATAATATATATATATATATATGTTTAACTACCTAATAATAATCTATGTTTATATTTTAATATTAAATTATATAATATTAAATATTAATATATATATCTTTTATCAACATATCAATATATTAATATTTTATTATTATAAAATCCAATATTAAAATAATTAAATATTTTATTATTATTATATATTTTATATATATAAAAAATGAACTTAAAAAAAACAAACGCCAACGTTCTTCCTCAGGTCGCGCACCCTTATTTTGAACTGGGGCCACGCAAATTTCAAGGTGGCCAAGTATTTTGGGCCACGTGTCACATTTTTGAGGGTTACGGCTAGTTGGGCGGCCACGCATTTTCATTGGCCGCGCGCAGGAGGGTTGGCGGCGGTTTAGGGTGGGGTGATCGGTTGCATCCGCAGTCGGCCCCCACAGTTGGGCATGGTGGTGTAAACACTGTTGACCCAACTGTGGGTGTCGGTTGTGTATGCAGCCGACCCACAGTGGCCGAGGGAGTCCGTGTTGGGCGCGACTCTCTCCCCACGCGCCTCCCATGGAGCGTGGTGGGGAGATGAGCCCCCAGCGCCTCCCCAAAATATATATATATATATTTTTTTTCAATACAATAAAAAACCGCAGATTTCAAATCCGTTTCTGGTTTTTTTTAAAATAATTTTATTTGCAACAAAAATTTGCCAGCATAACCCTACAAAAAGGGAAATTATAAAAAATATGCATACAAGGTTTCATTTAAATTTTGAAGCAATCTTTCCTTAAAGAGAGAGGTGTTCTCCAAATTTGAAAGCAAGAATCTAAATGGTTTTATTTTGCACACAAACAACAAATTACAAATAATTTCCTATTAACACATAGACCATTGAATCTCAAAAAGAAACTAAATACAAAGATATGAACCTATTTTTTTTTTTTTTGAAGTTGAGAGAGAAGATCCTAATGATGCCTTGATTCCCACTTCAGCTCCACAGATTCCTTAAGCTTTAATCCAAAACCCACAAAGTTGAAAAATTTCTTCCTCTTTCTAATTCAATCTTTCTCCAAAACGCCATGATCCAAAATTGTGAAGAAAAATTGAATAATAAAGAAAATTCTCCAAAAAAATCCTACAACCACCCTCATCAATTTCTAAAAATAGAATAGTAAATATCTTCCTCTTTCAATTTTGAATTCAACCTTCTAAAAAAAATGCAATTTAAATCATTTTCCTTTATTTTTCAATTCCATCTTTTCTATTATCCACTTTCACACAAAATGCCCATAAATTTCAAAATGCATAACTTAATTTAATTTAACACAATCAAATTTAATTAATTAATAAAATATATCTTAATCCAAGATTAAATTATTTTGTTAATTAAATTAAATTAATTAATAAATTAAACATCTCTAACATTATAAACCGATTAATTTAATCAATAACTTTAAATACATAATGCCATTAATCACCATTTCCTAACTTAGAATTTAAATTGAAATCAAGGCTAGATGAACAACATTAAAGCAACTTAACCCGACTAACACCTGACGACACACTATGACTAAGGTGACGACTTGGCACGGAAAACTTAACTACTATCTCCCAATCAAATATCGTTGGGCAATGGACACGCTCAAACCTGTGAAACCAGGTGGAGTTGATGTCCTATACCTATCAACCTACGAACAAAGAGTATATCCACATGCAATAATATATCATAAATAAGGCACACCATGAAGAGGAAATCACGAAATCATAGGGCGCTCACAAGTGAGTGATGTGATACCGTCCCCTTCACCAATACAATGTAACTAACTGACAAATCTAACATATTAATATAATCCAAAGCATAAACATCATTAATTCGAATATCCATTTATGTTAATTCAAAACATGACATAAAAATAACATCATATTAAAATGCCATCACATCAAAAGATAACATTAACGTCGCTTTATGGATAGCGAACAAATAACAGTCGGGTACCATAGTCAAGGTACTAACAAAAAGTACAGCATAAAAGAGCAGAACACTGTTCAATCAAAAAGAAAAAATGGAGGGATATTACATCCTCCCCCCCTAGGGTTAGGCTTACTCCTGGAAGCCTACAAACTAGTAGGGATATAACTCCCTCATACAAACTGCATACAAATCAAAACCTCGACCCCTGCGGACGAGCATACTGCACTGGACGACCAACTCTAGAAGTCTCAACGACAGCTCCCTGATACCC
Organism: Sequoiadendron giganteum; assembly: GCA_007115665.2. Lineage (NCBI taxonomy): Eukaryota > Viridiplantae > Streptophyta > Pinopsida > Cupressales > Cupressaceae > Sequoiadendron > Sequoiadendron giganteum. The sequence goes on from CM021103.1 coordinate 608,742,793, forward strand.
AAGCTGACGGTCATCAACCACAGCATAAGCTCAATGAGATATACCTGCATCACCAATTGTCAGCTCAAATGTCGTTGGTCCTTGAGAAAACCCAGATGTGCCCCTGTTGGGACACATTCTAGCTATGTGACCCTGTTGGCCACAAGCAAAACATCTTGTACCTCTGCCATAACCTCTACCACCAGATGGTGCGCTAGACTATTGCGCACTATCCTTGAAGGTAGACTCTGAACTCTGAGCTGGCCGATCATAGCTGAAGCGTTTTGCATGCCTCCAGTTCTAGTTCCTCCTAGGTGAAGAACCACCATCATCCTGACATGGCTGAAAGTCCTTATGCTTCCCAAGTGCACTCTCCTCCTGCAGACCACTCTGAGATGGTCCCTGCTGAGATCTAGAAGTTACACCTCCCTGAGGGTGACCTCCTCTAGCACTAGATCCTATTGCTGAACTGCTACCAATCTGTACCCCCATGTGACCTCCTAGTGCCATGGTCAGATTCTCCTCAACAAGATGTGTTTTCTCCACTGCCATATCCATGGTCTTGGGTTCGAAAACCCTCACACCATCGCAAAGACGAGCATTTAAGCCCCTGAAAAAATGATGCACTAACATACTCTCATCGTCACCAATCCCTGCATACTTTTTGAGCTCATAAAAGCATCGCTCATATTAATCAACAGATAAGGCCATCTCGCGCAAGGCATGAAACTCGTCGCCTCAACGCTGATGCCAATGCTCAGATAGGAAACGAGCTCTGAATCTCTCTAGGAAGATCTCCCAGGATACTGAGTGAATCTCAATATGGAGCTTCTGCTCCTCTAGTCTCCACCATGTGGATGTGAACCCTCTCAGCTACATGATAGTGTAATGAGCTTTGGTGTTACTGCCATACGGATGCATGGAAAAACACCTATCCAGGTCTATAAGCCAAGTCTCCGCCTCTAAACCAGTACCTAATCCATCATATAATGGAGGATGTGCCCTGAGTAGGTCCCTCATGTGTGACTCGGACTGGGGTGGAACTTCCCTCACAACCGGATTAACCTGAACCTCTAGCTGCCTTGGACAAAGGAGTACCTACGCCTCCTCAAGCGCTCTACGCGTAGCCTTAATCCCTGTTGGATCCTACTGATGATCCCTCACCCCTGGTGCATACTGAGATGCCTGATGTTCTTCCTAATATGAAACAACTGATACACGAGGAGGAGAGTCATGCTGACTCCTACCACGACCACCTATACGGCCATGACCATGCCCTCTACCTCTTTCGCGTCTAAGAGGTATAATTATGCACAGACACATCAAGGTATTAGGCAAGGTACACAACTTAAAAGCCTACACAACTAAAAGCTTAATGGCCCCATCATAATCCCAGAGTACCCAGTGTTTAAACCTAGGCTCTGATCCCATGTGTAATGCCTCGCCATGCAACCCTAGAGGAAGTTGCAATCAACTACTTAAACGGACTAATTTTTTTTTGTTTAAGTACAATTAACATGGAAGTTCACTACCCATTGCCAACAACCTCTAAGGTTACAAAACAGAGGTTATTTAGAACCTCAACAAAAAACATGAATCTAAACCATAGCATTTATTTACTTAAGAAATTAAACACATACATTCCAAACAAGATAAATTACATTAAAGCATAAGAGGTAACTTTCCATTTCATTTATCTATAATTAAATAATAAGATTACATCTCTCATTCCTCGAATGAGGCAAGTCCAATAAACATGATTACAAATTACAACTTCCATCTTGATAACAAAGAGGGGTAATGAATTACAAGAACAACTGAAATGAAATAAAGCAAGAATTGAAACTAAATCCCATGAGCTCTCCAACTGGAAATCTCATCCACAAGAACATGAAGAAAGCTCAACGGATTAAGGTGCACATCACCAAACCAAGTGGAACCCAAAGGCCCACCCCCCATGCTAGAAGATAGTAACAAGGAATCCTAGCCAAGACCATCTACCTCTAGACACAAGCTAACACAAAACTGAACCAAACTGAAACAACCAAACACATGTACCACATAATTACAACTCAATACAACTCTAATACCACATAAGTACAACTCTAACATGGTCATATTGCTTCCAGATATAAAGCAGATCAAGTATGTTAAGAGAACCATACACATAATAATCAAATACCAACTATGGTCACATTAGGTATGATAATGAAACCATACCCATAAAATCAAGTACCAACTATTGTCCTAGACAAAGTGTCATCACAAAGCTTGTCATGGGTTTTCCTCTTGGAATCTTCATAGGATCTGGCCCCCACTATGGGTTATCTTGGTGGCCTCAACCGAATACCGACCCCCATACTCACTCATGCGAAATCAAATTACTTTCGTATAGACAAAATAGATGACCTTTCCATTCAAAGCCTTCACACTCATCCCAAGTCTAAACGAGCACTTGTTTCTATGAGTGAGGCATAATTATCTTGATTAGTGAGAAGTACCACCTAATCTTCTAAGTTTTGTTTTAATTATGACTTGATTAAACCACCTCTGAAGGTTATCGAGTTTACCTCTTTGGGCTCTGGCCCCCATGGAAGCCACTCTTCTACTTGACAACACACATACCATCCAACTCCAAGAGTAAAAAAGTGCAAACAAACAAGATACCATGACCACTCCTTTCTCAGGAGGCAACATAAGTTTAAACCCTCTCCAAACACTAGAGGTAACAAGGTAACAAAGTGACTCCTGAGAAGGAGGCACAACTCACGTAATCCACTCCTAATCCAAGGAGGTACAAAACATCCCCGTTCATGGAAATGGAGTAATAATAGATAACTTCCCATGCACTAGCCAAGGGATTCACAATAGGGTGACTAACATAATACGACAACCCACATAAAATAAGATCCTCATCTGGAAGACTTAATAAATTTTATAGCACAATTTTCCCCATACGATAACTGAAACAGTTCACAAACAAGACGAGCAAGACGACGGGAATAGATCTACTTTGGATTTACTAAATCCATTTCCTGATTAACATTCTGTAATTCATTGCTATAATCAAACTAATTTAATAATGTCTCTTTCAGACATAGATGAAATGAAAACACAATATTTAATTCCCTAATTGCTTTTAATAAATATAAAATAAACATTTATTTCAACTATTCAAAAAATAACATTTTTAAATAAATAAATGCTTCCTCTCTTCGACAAAATCATTCTCAAAACAATTACCTTATCTTAAATAAAACAAATTATTTAACATCAAATGTAATATTCCATCCGATATATTATTCTAAAATAAAATCAATAGTTTGACTGAGAGTACAACGTTTTCATTTCCACAATTACATTTAAACCATACGATTAATTTATATCAATATTTTAATATATGCATGAATTAAATATTTATATGCATATATCAAAATTAATAATACGAACAATATATATATATATATAATAATATATATATATTTTTAACTACCTAATAATAATCTATGTTAGTTAATATTTTAATATTAAATATTAATATATATATATATATATCTTTTATCAACATATCAATATATTAATATTTTATTATTATAAAATCCAATATTAAAATAATAAAATATTTTATTATTATTATATATTTTATATATATATAAAAGATGAACTTAAAAAAAACAAACGGCAACGTTCTTCCTCGAGTCGCACGTCCTTATTTTGAAGTGGGGCCACATGGATTTCGAGGTGGTCGGTTGTTTCAGGCTGCATGCCACATTTTTTAGGGTTAGGGTTGGTTGGGCGACCATGCATTTTCATTGGCCGCACGCAAGAGGGTTGCCGGCGGTTTAGGGTGGGGCGGTTGGTTGCATCTGCAGCCGGCCCCCACAGTTGGATATGGCGGTGTAAACACCGCCGACCCAACTGTGGGTGTCGATTGTGTATGCAGCCGACCCACGGTGGTCGAGGGAGTCCGCGCTAGGTGCGACTCTCTCCCTACACACGTCCCATGAGGCGTCATGGGGTGGTGAGCCCTAGCGCCTCCTCAAAAATATATTTTATTTTTTTTCCAATACAATAAAAAACGAAAATAAAAAATCGCAGATTTCAAATCCGTTTCTGGTTTTTTTTAAAAATAATTTTATTTGCAACAAAAATTTGCTAGCATAACCCTACAAAAAGGGAAATTATAAAAAATATACATACAAGGTTTCATTTAAATTTTGAAGCAATCATTTCTTAAAGAGAGAGGTGTTCTCCAAATTTGAAAGCAATAATCTAAATGGTTTTGTTTTGCACACAAACAACAGATTACAAATGATTTCCCATAAACACATAAACCATTGAATCTCAAAACGAAACTAAATACAAAGATATGAACCTAGTTTTTTTTTCTTTTGAAATTGAGAGAGAAGATCTTGATGATGCCTTGATTCCCACTTCAGCTCTGCAGATTCCTTAAACTTTAATCCATAACCCACAAAGTTGAAAAATTTCTTCCTCTTTCTAATTCAATCTTTCTCCAAAACTCCATGATCCAAAATTGTGAAGAAAAATTCAATAATAAAGAAAATTCTCCAAAAAAATCCTACAACCACCCTCATCAATTTCTAAAAATAGAATAGAAAATATCTTCCTCTTTCAATTTTGAATTCAACCTTCTAAAAAAAAATGCAATTTAAATCATTTTCCTTTATTTTTCAATTCCATCTTTTCTATTTTCCACTTTCACACAAAATGCCCATAAATTTCAAAATGCATAACTTAATTTAATTTAACACAATCAAATTTAATTAATTAATAAAATATATCTTAATCCAAGATTAAATTATTTTATTAATTAATAAATTAAACATCTCTAACGTTATAACCCAATCAATTTAATCAATAACTTTAAATACATAATGTCATTAATCACCATTTCCTAACTTAGAATTTAAATTGAAATCAAGGCTAGATGAACAACATTAAAGCAACTTAACCTGACTAACACCTGACAACACACTATGACTAGGGTGACGACTTGGCACGGAAAACCTAGCTACTATCTCCCAATCAAATGTCATTGGGCAATGGACATGCTCAAACCTGTGAAACCAAGTGGAGTCGATGTCTTGTACCTGTCAACCTGCGAACAAAGAGTATATCCACATGCAATAATATGTCATAAATAAGGCACATAATGAAAAGGTAATCATGGAATCGCAGGGCGCTTGCAAGCGAGTGATGCAATACCGTCCCCTTCACCAATACAGTGTAACTAATTGACAAATCTAGCATATTAATATAATACAAAGCATAAACATCATTAATTTGAATATCCATTTATGTTAATTCAAAACATGACATAAAGATAACATCATATTAAAATACCATCACATCAAAAGATAACATTAACGTCGCTTTATGGATAGCGAACAAATAATAGCCAGGTACCATAGTCAAGGTACTAACAAAAAGTACAACATAAAAGAGCAGAACACTATTCAATCAAAAGGAAAAAATAGAGGGGTATTGCATCCTCCCCTCCTAGGGTTAGGCTTACTCCTGGAAGCCTACAAACCAGTAAGGATATAATTCCCTCATATAAACTGCATACAAATCAAAACCTCGACCCCTGTGGACGAGCATACTACACTGGATGACCAATTCCAGACATCTCAATGACAGCTCCCTGATACCCAGGCTAACGGTCATCAACCATAGCATAAGCTCAATGAGATCTACTTGCATCACCAACTATCGGCTCAGATGTCACTGGTCCCTGATAAAACCCAGATGTGCCCCTGTTGGGACACATTCTAGCTATGTGACCCTGTTGGCCACAAGAAAAACATCTTGTACCTCTGCCATAACCTCTACCTCCAGATGGTGCACTAGACTGTTGTGCACTATCCTTGAAGGTAGACTCTGAACTCTGAGATGGTTGATCATAGCTGAAGCGTTTTGCACGCCTCCAGTTCCAATTCCTCCTAGGTGAAGAACCGCCATCATCCTGACACGGCTAAGAGTCCTTACACTTCCCAAGCATACTCTCCTACTACTGACCACTCTAAGATGGTCCCTGCTGAAATCTAGAAGGTACACCTCCCTGAGGCTAATCTCCTCTAGCACTAGATCTTGCTGTTGAACTGCTACCAATCTGTACCCCCATGTGACCTCCTAGTGCCATGGTCAGATTCTCCTCAACAAGACGTGATTTCTCCACTACCATATCCATGGTCTTGGGTTTGAAAACCCTCACACCACCTCTAGGATGAGCATTTAATCCCCTAAAAAAATGATGCACTAACATACTCTCATCGTCACCAATCCCTGCATACTATTTGAGCTCATAAAAGTGTCGCTCATATTGCTCAACAGATAAGGACATCTGGCACAAGGCATGAAACTTGTCGCCTCAAAACTGACACCAATGATCAGATAGGAAACGAGCACTGAATCTCTCTAGGAAGATACCCCAAGATACTGAGTGAATTTCAATATGGAGCTTCTACTCCTCTAGTCTCCACCATGTTGATGTGAACCCTCTCAGCTACATGATAGCATAACGAGCTTTGGTGTTACTGCCATACGGATGCATGGAAAAACACCTATCCAGATCTATAAGCCAAGTCTCGGTCTCTAAACCAGTACCTGTTCCATCATATAATGGAGGATGTGCCCTGAATAGGTCCCTCATGTGTGACTCGGACTGGGGTGGAACTTCCCTCACAACCGGATTAACTTGAACCTCTAACTGCCTCATACCAAGGAGTGCCAAAACCTCCTCAAGCGCTCTACGTGCAGCCTCAATCCCTGCTAGATCCTACTGATGACCCTGACCCCTGGTGCATACTGAGATGTCTGATGTTCTTCCTAATCTAGAACAACTGATACACAAGGAGGAGATTCATGTTGACTCCCACCACGACCACCTATACAGCCACGACCATGCCCTCTACCTCTTTCACGTCTAGGAGGCATAATCCTGCACAGACACGTCAAGGTATTAGGAAAGGTACACAACTTAAAAGCCTACACAACTAAAAGCTTAATGACCCCACCAAAATCCTAGAGTACCCAGTGTTTAAACCTAGGCTCTAATACCATATGTAATGCCTCGCCATGCAACCCTAGAAGAAGTTCTAATCAACTACTTAAATGGACTAATTTTTTTTTTGTTTAAGTACAATTAACATGCAAGTTCACTACCCATTGCCAACAACCTCTAAGTTTGCGAGACAGAGGTTATTTAGAACCTCAACAAAAAACATGAATCTAAACCATAACATTTATTTACTTAAGAAATTAAACACATACATTCCAAACAAGATAAATTACATTAAAGCATAAGAGGTAACTTTCCATTTCAATTATCCATGATTAAATAATAAGATTACATCTCTCATTCCTCGAATGAGGTAAGTCCAATAAACATGATTACAAATTACAACTTCCATCTCGATAACAAAGACAGGTAATGAATTACAAGAACAATTGAAATGAAATAAAGCAAGAACTGAAACTGAATCCCACGAGCTCTCCAACTGGAAATCTCATCCACACAAACATGAAGAAAGCCCAACGGATTAAGGTGCATGCCACCCAGCCAAGTGGAACCCAAAGGCCCACCCCCCATGCTAGGAGATAGTAACGAGGAATCCTAGCCAAGACCATCTACCTCTAGACACAGGCTAACACAAAATTGAACCAAACCAAAACAACCAAACACATGTACCACACAAGTATAACACAAGTACATCATATGTACAACTCAATACAACTCTAACATGGTCACATTACTTCCAAATATAAAGTAGATCAAATATGTTAAGAGAACCATACACATAATAATCGAATACCGACTATGGTCACATCAGGTATGATAAGGAAACCATACCTATAAAATCAAGTACCAACTGTTGTCCTAGACAGAGTGTCATCACACAGCTCCTCATGGGTTTTCCTCTGGGAATCTTCATAGACTCTGACCCCCACTATGGGTTATCCTAGTGGCCTCAACCAAATCTCGGCCCCCATACTCACTCATGCGGAATCAAATACCTTTCGTATAGACAAGATAGATGACCTTGTCATTCTAGGCCTTCCCACTCATCCCAAGTCTAAACGAGCACTTGTGTCTATGAATGAGGCATAATTATCTTGATTAGTGAGAAATACCACCTAATCTTCTAAGTTTTGTTTTAATTATCACTTGATTAAACCACCTCTGAAGGTTATCGAGTTTACCTCTTTGGGCTTTGGCCCCTACGAAAGCCACTCTTCTACTTGACAACACACATACCATCCAACTCCAAGGTTAAAAAAGTGAAAACAAACAAGATACCACGACCACTCCTTTCTTAGGAGGGAACATAAGTTCAAACCCTCTCCAAACACTGGAGGTAACAAGGTAACAAAGTCACTCATGACAAAGAGGCACAACTCATGTAATCCATTCCTAATCCAAGGAGTACAAAACATCCCCGTTCATGGAAACCAGGTAATAACAGATAACTTCCCTTGCACTACCCAAGGGATTCACAACAGGGTGACTAACATAATACAACAACCCACATAAAATAAGATCCCCGTATGAAAAACTTAATAAACTTTATAACACAATTTTCCCCATACGATGACTGAAACAGTTCACAAACAAGACGAGCAAGACGACAGGAATAGATCTACTTTGGATTTATTAAATCCATTTCCTCATTAACATTTTGTAATTCATTGCTATAATCAAACTAATTTAATAATGTCTCTTTCAGACATAGATGAAATGAAAACACAATATTTAATTCCCTAATTGCTTTTAATAAATATAAAATAAACATTTATTTCAACTATTCAAAAAATAACATTTTTAAATAAATAAATGCTTCCTCTCTTCGACAAAATCATTCTCAAAACAATTACCTTATCTTAAATAAAACAAATTATTTAACATCAAATGTAATATTCCATCCGATATATTATTCTAAAATAAAATCAATAGTTTGACTGAGAGTACAACGTTTTCATTTCCACAATTACATTTAAACCATACGATTAATTTATATCAATATTTTAATATATGCATGAATTAAATATTTATATGCATATATCAAAATTAATAATACGAACAATATATATATATATATAATAATATATATATATGTTTAACTACCTAATAATAATCTATGTTAATATTTTAATATTAAATATTAATATATATATATATATATATCTTTTATCAACATATCAATATATTAATATTTTATTATTATAAAATCCAATATTAAAATAATTAAATATTTTATTTTTATTATATATTTTATATATAGAAAAAATGAACTTAAAAAAAATAAACACCAATGTTCTTCCTCGAGTCGCATGCCCTTATTTTGATGTGGGGCCATGCGGATTTTGAGGTGGCCGGCTGTTTCGGGCCACGTGCCACATTTTTGAGGGTTAGGGTTGGTTGGGCGGCCTCACATTTTCGTTGGTCACGCGTAGGAGGCTTGGCGGCGGTTTAGGGTGGGGCGGTTGGATGCATCTGCAGTCGGCCCCCACAGTTGGGTGTGGCAGTGTATACACCGCCAACCCAACTATGGGTGTTGGTTGTGTATGCAACCGACCCACAGTGGTTGGGGGAGGCTGCGTTGGGCGCGGCTCTCTCCCCACACACCTCCCATGGGGCGCGGTGGGAAGGTGAGCCCCCAACACCTCCCCAAATTATTTTTTTTATTTTTTTTACAATACAATAAAAAACCACGGATTTCAAATCCGTTGTTTTTTTTTTAAATAATTTTATTTGCAACAAAAATTTGCCAACATAACCCTTCAAAAAGAGAAATTATAAAAAATATACATACAAGGTTTCATTTAAATTTTGAAGCAATCTTTTCTTAAAGAGAGAGGTGTTCTCCAAATTTGAAAGCAAAAATCTAAATGGTTTTTTTTTGCACACAAACAATAGATTACAAATGATTCCCCATCAACACATAAACCATTGAATCTCAAAAAGAAACTAAATACAAAGATATGAACCTTTTTTTTGTTTTTTGAAGTTGAGAGAGAAGATCCTGATGATGCCTTGATTCCCACTTCAACTCCACAAATTCCTTAAGCTTTAATCCAAAACCCACAAAGTTGAAAAATTTCTTCCTCTTTCTAATTCAATCTTTCTCCAAAACTCCATGATCCAAAATTGTGAAGAAAAATTCAATAATAAAGAAAATTCTCCAAAAAAATCCTACAACCACCCTCATCAATTTCTGAAAACAGAATAGCAAATATCTTCCTCTTTCAATTTTGAATTCAATCTTCTAAAAAAAAATGCAATTTAAATCATTTTCCTTTATTTTTCAATTCCATCTTTTCTATTTTCCACTTTCACACAAAATGCCCATAAATTTCAAAATGCATAACTTAATTTAATTTAACACAATCAAATTTAATTAATTAATAAAATAAATCTTAATCCAAGATTAAATTATTTTATTAATTAAATTAAATTAATTAATAAATTAAACATCTCTAACGTTATAACCTGATTAATTTAATCAATAACTTTAAATACATAATAACATTAATCATCATTTCCTAACTTAGAATTTAAACTGAAATCAAGGCTAGATGAACAACATTAAAGCAGCTAGATGAACAACATTAAAGTAGCTTAACCCGACTAACACCTGACAACACACTATGACTAGGGTGACGACTTGGCACAAAAAACTTAGCTACTATCTCCCAATCAAATGTCGTTGGGCAATGGACACACTCAAACCTGTGAAACTAGATGGATTCAATGTCCTGTACCTGTCAACCTACGAACAAAGAGTATATCCACATGTAATAATATGTCATAAATAAGGCACACCGTGAAGAGGAAATCATGAAATCGCAAAGCGCTCACAAGCGAGTGATGCGATATCGTCCCCTTCACCAATACAGTGTAACTAACTGACAAATCTAACATATTAACATAATCCAAAGCATAAACATCATTAATTCGAATATCCATTTATGTTAATTCAAAACATGACATAAAAATAACATCATATTAAAATACCATCACATCAAAAAATAACATTAACGTCGCTTTATGGATAGCGAACAAATAACAGCTAGGTACCATAGTCAAGGTACTAACAAAAAGTAGAACATAAAAGAGCATAACACTGTTCAATTAAAAGGACAAAACGGAGGGGTATTACAAGGAGCACCAACCCCTCATTTTTGAAACACCCATTTCAAGGAGCACCAACCCCTTACCAAATCTTAGAACAATAATACATCAGAAGGTTTCTTTGTTTCAATTCTTTAACACCTAAAAATGCCTTACATTCTAATACCCCTAATATCCTAAAGGTTCACAATTGAACCTTCGAAATACCAGACATATCAAAGATGAAAGCCTATCACTCTGCATTATGTTTGCAGATTTACAATTACAGAAGTTTTCACTTGTATTTTTCAAGAATAATCAATCAACCAAAAAAACCCTTAATCAAAAACTGTATCTCTCTCTTTTACAAGATACACACATTCCTATTTTTGGAACCTTCATTGATGGTTTTGATAAGAAAAAATCCCATGTCCGTTATTTTCCAAGAACCCTGAATACAATAAAATCTGCACCAATCATATCATATGTTCCAAGAATACTAAAATACAATAACAATATGCATCAATAATATCATCTATCTTTTTCAAAGTGTTTTGATAGAACACAATACCCTTATGGATCTATTTTCACAAACCCATATTTAGTGACAGGTGGAAACAATATTTTACCAAGGCATCTTTTTCCTTCACAACACATTTTACCATGCTGACAAAAACAAAACAACTATCACTGCTAATGCCTGTCAAGAATTGTAACCAAATCCATATCATCATGAACCTAATACACAAAAGGCTTGAGAAAACAAACAACCCTTTTGGAATCCTGATAATGAAGAAAAATGTAACCGACTTCAAAGCATTCTATTCTGACACAAGATTCTCAAGTAACCCACTTATCCTTTTTCAGATTCGAGCAAAAGAACTAGTAACAACCTTTTTTTTAAAACAAACATCAAATGATGGAAGAGATACCTAATCAAGCAACAAGATAATCATATAAATACCAAAGAGATTCAATGCCAACCACCATAGCTTCCCAGATTTGTAACTCCCTTAACCTCTATCGACCATATTAGAGATTTACAATAGAAAAAAAATTACCATGGTGGCGGATAGGGTTCCAAACCCTAGCAATGAGAATACCAAAATGACTTTGCCCTATTCAATCTATCTTTTTCTCAAGTCATTCGATGACTTTTCAAAACTTAATGATTCATTGAAGTTCGAGGAAACAAATACTATAATAAACCACATATTAAAATGCTTATGAGTCTATTGTCACACCATTTGCAAAAGAAGTCAACAACATAATTACCTTGAATATTTATTCCTAATTGTCGCTTCATATTAACACTTAATAACCTTTATTCAATGTCCAATCATTTTCAAAAAATTGACAAGGATAATGAGAAATGAAGGTTGTTAAAAGCACACATAAATCTACTAAGGAGTATTATCAAAGACTTTACACAAAGTCGAATTCACTATCACCACAAATGAAAGCGTAGGGAAACCTGATAGGGTTTAGACCCTTTTAATGTTGATGTCGAGATCATAATGCCAATCAAAATACTATCGATGTCACTGCCATGTGATTTTAAACAAGGTCAACCTTTTTTTATAAATGGATTTCAATGAGACCCGATAAGGCTTATTTTATATGCCTTCTTTGATGCCCAATCACATTACAAGGTGATTGTTAATAAACAAATCATATAGTAGGACAAAAGTATATTGTTAATACCATCAAACAAATGACATTTCCAGAGCCCAGTATGTATCCAATGCTTCTAGGAAATATGAGTTCATAGAATGTAACAAGAAGGCTTTAGAGCCTTTAGAAAGACATTAGTATACAAATCAACCTGAGATACTACAAGAGCATACAATATAGAGTCAATATTTCCAAGCAACCAAACTAATCCACAATGATGTCAATGATGTCAATAAGCCAAAATATAATGCACTAACATATCATTCCTGATAACAACCAACTGTATATAACTGAACTTGAATCATCAAGAACATGATCAACCTGAAGCATAAAGATCTTAGGACCTGTCAAGATAACAATGACATATATATCTGAAGCAAATGCATGCCCTGTCACAATGAGCACCATGTCAAATATCAATACCAACATGTAAAATTTGAAACTTGAAAGTGCATGCCATTAACCATTTGAATCACCATATGAACCAACTGTAATCATCATGTATCAAAACAAGCTGAAATCTGAAACTGAATGACATGAGAAGACCATGTGAAGTAACTGACATCATCAAGAGCCATCAAGTATGTATCATGTCAAGACAACAGAATATGAAGAGCACAAAGATCTTGAAGCAGTCAAACCATGAGACTCAAATCAAGCGGATTTGTCATCAAGGACAAACCATGATCACAACTAAAATCCAACACTTCTTAGTGTCCTTTGTGCTTTCATCAAATTTTATTGGCCCTTCTACCCAATTGGTGCTAATTCAATCTGGCATGCTCCATCCCACATACAACACGATCACATTGCTTTAAAGTGGCCATTGATTTCTTGACATATCTTAATATTTTATATGGTTAGTCAAGGTTGTATCCTCTTTAGACCATATGGGTTTTTATTCTCTAGGGTAATAGGTGGAATTTGCATATTTAGGAAACCATCAAGGTTTGAAATATTTGTATCCAAAGTTATTAACTACTTGGATTTACTACTTCTTATCCATCAATCTAGTGCTAGTTGAAGATCATCTAAAAATATATATTTCTTCTTTTGAAATATTTCCCTCCTCCCTCTTCTCAATTCTTTTTTTCTTTTTAAATGTTCCTAGACTCCTTCGGTTTCCTTTCAATATGAAGATTCTTGGAATTGTATAAATACAAGCTATGCCCTCTAGTAAATATATTTTATCTTTTTAATATATAATTATCTTTAAAATTCTATGTTAAGAAGTTAATTGTTCATGATTTTTTTATCTTATATAAGATGTGAATACATTTTAGTGTGTTATTCTTTCATATTTCTAATCTTGGAGAGTACCCCTAATTTTATCTACATTCATATATGCACTTTTCTAATTATGATTTAAAACAAAAGTGAATTATCTATGTACATTCAAATATTTGATGCCCATAAATGTTAATTTTATTTTGTGCACAGGTAGGTTCATTAACATAAGTTGAGGAAAAATTATGTTCAAACACAGGTAGCTCAAGGTCTCTATGACCTCAAGAATAGGCCCCTACCTTTGGTTTAGGCAAAAGGGACTAGGCAGGGTCTCAAAAAACTCCTCCCACCAAAAATTAAAAAAAATCCTCAACTCATATCTTAATTGAGGAGGTCAATCTTGATATCATTGAAATATGGAGGAATCCAAGGATGGGGATGTGAAGGAGGCCAGTGGCTCACAACTCAGAAGATCTAATAGACTTGCAGGTCAACCAAAGTCTGCTGGCAAAGAAGTGATGCAGGATGCTCTTGAGAAAGGGGAGAGTTTTACTAGCGATGAGGATGATGATGATTTTGATTCGAAAGGCTCTAACAACACCAGTGATATTTTTTCATGAACATGGTTAGCGTTGGCACTGCCCCTTTGGACCTTCCTCATGTGACACATAATTGCCCCCAACTATGGCTACAGAGCTCACTAAACTTAAAGGGAAGGTTTTGGAATTGGAGAAAATATGGCGAGCCTTTCCAAGTTTAGTTCCAAAGTTATGCACAAATCAGACACCACTCTCTATATGATGTAGGATTAGGAGTTGAATAAGGTTGGTGACAAGGACATGAGTCACAAGGAACTTTACAATTTTCTTACTAAATATTGGGGCCAACTCTTTTGCTATGCCTATGTTTTATTTTATTTTTGTTTGGCTCTAGTGCCTCCTTGTTGTTTGTTGCTTAAGACTTTATGTAATGTGTTGTTAATGTGTTGTTTTTGGTCTATGGACCTAGTTTTCATCCTCTGAGTACTTTATTTTTTAGGCTAGCACCCTTGTTTTTATTATTTTTATTATCAAAAATATAAGCTGAGGCAAACTTATCACATGTGTGTGTTCATTTATAGAAAAGAGTTGGATGTACACTATAAAGAAAGATAAAAATAAAGAAATAATTTTGATTGGTGAAGTCATGGTTTCTAGATCTTTTTTTGGTTGACTCAGGGGTATCTTTGCGACACAATCCAATGCTTATTAACCCGCCTTACCTTGGTCTTACATTATGCCAAGTTGGGGTCGGAAAGGGGTGAGTTGAGTCACAGGGATATAAATTCTTCTAAAGAACTTTTGATCCAAAAGGTAGAGGAGAATGATGTTATGTTACTTAATATGAATGGATTGTTGGTGTATCAATCAACAAGTACACTAAAATCACATTATGATTTTTTTGTAAATTGGTCTCTAATTAATCAAAATATTCCAATCCAGACCCCTTTCAAAGACGATAAAAATGTATGAACTTCTCTTTCTTCTTTTTTAATTGACTCAAGAGTACCCTTACAACCCAACCCAATGCCCAACCCACCTTATCTTGGTCTTATATTCTGCCAAGTTGGGGTTGATAAGGGGTGTCATATTAGGGTGAGACTAGTCCCCTAAAAATGTATACAATAGTCTATAAACCACGTACATTGGTTAAACTCGAACTTCGAAGCCAAACCCAATACGATAAATAGGAGGGAGAGTGACAAATCTATACACAAAGATAAAAAATAAAAAAATGGCAAATAAATGAAACAAGAGAAAGATAAAAGATAGATAAAGAGAATGAAACAAATAGAGAGTGAGCAAGCAAGCAAGCGAGCGAGAGAGAGAATAAAGAGAAAAAAAATTGAGAAAAAATATAAAAATGGGCAAGGAAGATAGACAAAAATTGATAACTGAGCGGATGCGAAAAATAGATAACAAATAAAAGATAGAAAGACATATGGGGAGATAAAATAAAAAAATAATTTTGATTTGTGAAGCCATGGTTTCAAGATCATTTTTTTCGTTGACTCATGGGCATCCCTGTGAAGCAACCCAACACATAACCCGTCTTACCTTGGTCTTACATTATGCCAAGTTGGGGTCAGAAAGGGGTGAACTAAGTCATGAGGATATAAATTTTTCTAAAGTGGTTGTTGATCCAAAGGGCAGAGGAGAAGGATGTTATGTTACTTAATATGAATGGATTATTGGTGTATCAATCAACAGGTACACTAAAATCATTTATGGCTTTTTTGTAATGCGGTCTCCAATTAATCAAAATATTTCAATCCAAACATGTTATGTATTAAAAATTGAAAGAGAAAAAGAAAGATAAAGAGAAAACATGAAGAGAAGCAATGGACTTGACAAATTAGATACAAAGAAGTATAATAGGAAAATAGATATAAATAAAAAGGTATAAACTTTTCTTTCTTCATTTTTTATTGACTTAGGGGTATTCCTATGACCCAGTCCAATGCCCAACCCACCTTACCTTGGTCTTACATTCTACCAAGTTGGGTTCAGAAAGGGGTGAGCTAGGTCCACAGGGATATAAATTCTTCTAAGACACTTTTGATCCAAAGGGAAAAGGAGAAGGATGTTATGTTACTTAATATGAATGGATTTTTAATGTATCAATCAACAAGTACATTAAAATCAAATTATGATTTTTTGTAATTTGGTTTCCAATTAATCAAAATATTTCAATCTAAACCCCTTTCAAAGATGATAAAAAGGTATGAACTTCTTTTTCTCATTTTTTTAATTGACTCAAGAGTACCCCTACCACCCAACCAAATGCCCAACCCACCTTACCTTGGTCTTACATTTTTCCAAGTTGGGGTTGAGAAGGGGTGTTATGCTAGGGCAAAATAAGTCCCCTAAAAATGTATGCAATAGACTATAAGCCACGTGCATCAAGTGAACCCGAACTTCGAAGTCAAACCCAATATGATAAATAGGAGGGAGAGAATGACAAATCTACATACAAAGATTAAAAAATGAAAAAAATGACAAAAAAATGAAACAAGAGAAAGATAAAAGATAGATGAAGAGAATAAAACAAAGAGAGTGAGTGAACAAACAAGCAAGAAAGAGAATAAAGAGAAAAAAATTGAGAAAAAATATGAAAAATGGGCAAAGAAAATAGATAAACAAAAAGAGATAATTAAAAGGATGAGAAAAAATAGATAACAAATAAAAAACAAAAAGACATGGAAAAATAAAATAAAATAATGATTGGTGACTCAAGGGTATCCCCACGATGCAACCCAACATTTAACTTGTCTTACCTTGGTTTTACATTCTACCAAGTTGGGGTCGAAAAGGGGTGGGTTGGTTCATAGAGATATAAATTCTTCTAAAGCACTTTTGATCCAAAGGGTAGAAGATAATGATGTTATATTACTTAATATGAATTGATTGTTGGTGTATCAATCAATAGGTACAATAAAATTATATTATGATTTTTGTGTAATTTGGTCTCCAATTAATCAAAATATTATAATCCAAACCCCTTTCAAAGATGATAAAAGGTATGAACTTATCTTTCTTCTTTTTTTAATTGATTCAAAGGTACCCCTACAACCTAACCCAGTGTCCAACCCACCTTACCTTGGTCTTACATTCTACCAAGTTGGGGTTGAGAAGGGGTGTCAGACTGGGGTGAAACTACTCCCCTGAGAATGTATGTAACAGCCTGCAAGCCACATGCATCGGGTAAACCCGAACCTCGAAGTCAAACCCAAGACCATGGGGAACATACCCATGACTTAAACCTCCTCTGCTATTCATGTGGGCTCTAGGATGAACTTGATTTCTATTCCTTCTTAGAAGAGAGCATGAGGGTATGGAGATTGGTTTTTTGATTCAATTTTAGCATAAGGAATCCAATTACTATTTATGCCTCTAGCATCATTAAATGATTGAAAATATGTTATGTATTAGAAATTGAAAGAGAAATTGAAAGATAGAGAAAAAACATGAAAAGAAGGAATGGGCTTGATAAATTAGATACAAGGAAAGATAATAAAAAAATAGATATAGATAAAAAGGTATAAACTTCTCTTTCTTCATTTTTTATTGACTCAGGAGTATCCCTATGGCCCAACCCAACGCCCATCCCACCTTACCTTGGTCTTACATTTTTCCAAATTAGGGTTGAGAAGGGGTGTCACGCTGAGGCAAGGCTAGTCCCCTGAAAATGTATGCAACAACCTATAAGCCATGTGCATCGGGTAAACCCAGACCTCAAAGTCAAACCCAATACGATAAATAGGAGGAGAGAGAAAATGACAAATCTACATACAAAGAGATGAAACAAGAGAAAGATAAAAAAAATAGATGAAGAAAATAAAACAAATAGAGAGTGAATGAGAAAACAAGTGAGAGAGAATAAAGACAAATAAACGAAAAAAATATATAAAAATGTGAAAATATAAAAATGGGCAAGGAAAATAGATAGACAAAAAAAGATAACTGAGAGGATGAAAAAAAAATAACAAATAAAAAATATGAGATAATTTAAAAAAAAAAATTGATTGGTGAAGCCATTGTTTCTAACAAAAAATTTGGTTGACTCAAGGGTATCCCCATGACGCAACCCAATGCTTAACCCACCTTACCTTGGTCTTACATTTTGTCAAGTTGGGGTCGGAAAGGGGTGAGTTAAGTCACAAGGATATAAATTATTTTAAGGCACTTTTGATCCAAAAGGCAAAGGAGAAGGATGTTATATTACTTGATTTTTGGTGTATCAATCAACATGTACACTAAAATCACATTATAATTTTTTTGTAAATTAGTTTCCAATTAATCAAAATATTCAAATCCAAACTCCTTTCAAAGATGATAAAAATGTATGAACTTCTCTTTCTTATTTTTTTAATTGAACCAAAGGTATCCCTACGATCCAACCTAGCGCCCAACTCACCTTACCTTGCCCTTACGTTCTACCAAGTTGGGGTCGAAAAAGAGGTGCCACGTTGGGGCAAGACTAGTCCCCTAAGAATGTATGCAACAACTTGCAAGCCATGTGCATTGGGTAAACTCGGACCTCGAAGTCAAACCCAATACAATAAATAGAGAGAGGGAGAGAATGATAAATCTACATACAAAGAAATGAAAGAAGAGAAAGATAAAAGATAGATGGAGAGAATAAAACAAATAGAAAATGAGCGAGCAAGCAAGTGAGAAAAGAAAGAGAATAAAGAGAAAGAAACTAAGAAAAAATATAAAAAATGTGAAATATAAAAATGGGCAAGGAAGATAGATAAAAAGAGATAACTAAGAAGATGAGAAAAATAGATAACAAATAAAAGATAGAAAGACATATGGGGAGATAAAATAAAAAAATAATTTTGATTAATAAACCATATTTTATAGATTTTTTTTGTGTTGACTCAAAGGTATCCTCGCAACGCAACCCAATGCTTAACCCGCCTTACCTTGGTCTTACATTTTGCCAAATTGGGGTCGAAAAAGTGTGAATTGAGTCACAAGGATATAAATTCTTCTAAGGCACTTTTGATCCAAAGGGCAAAGGAGAAAAATGTTATGTTACTTAATATAAATGAATTGTTGGTGTATCAATCAACAGGTACACTAAAATCATATTATGTTTTTTTTATAAATTAGCCTCTGATTAATCAAAATATTATAATCCAAACCCCTTTCAAAAATGATAAAAAAATGTGAACTTCTCTTTCTTATTTTTTTAATTGACTCAAGGGTATCCCTACGATCCAACCCAACACCCAATCCACCTTACCTTGGTCTTACATTTTGCCAAGTTGGGGTTGAGAAGGGGTGTCACGTTGGGGCGAGAATAGTCGCCTGAAAATGTATGCAACAACTCGCAAACCACGTGCATCAAGTAAACTCGAACTTCGAAGTCAAACCCAAAACCTCATTTGCTATTTGTGTGGGCTCTAAGACGAACCTGACTTCTATTCCTTTTTAGGAGAGAGAATGAAGGTATGAAGATTGGTTTTTTAATTCAATTTTAGCATAGATAAGCCAATTACTATCTATGTCTCTAGCATTGTCAAATGATTGAAAGCATGTTATGTATTAGAAATTGAAAGTGAAAGAAAAAGAGAGAAAATATGAAGAGAAGAAATAGGCTTGATAAATTAGATACAAAGAAAAATAATAGGAAAATAAATATAGATAAAAAGGTATAAACTTCTATTTTTGTTCATTTTTATTGACTCGGAGGTATCCCTACAACCCAGCCCAATGCCCAACCCGTCTTACCTTGGTCTTACATTCTACCCAGTTGGGGTCGAGGAGGGGTGTCACACTGGGGCGAGACTAATCCCTTGAGGATGTATGCAACAACCTGTAAGCCACGTACATCAGGTAAACCCAAACCCAAGACCATGGAGATGTACTTGACTCTATTCCTTCTTAAGAGAGAGAATGAGGGTATGGAGATTAGTTTTTTAATTCAATTTTAGTATAGATAAGCTAATTACTATCTATGCCTAGATAAGCTAATTACTATCTATGCCTAGATAAGCTAATTGCTATCTATGCCTAGATAAACTAATTACTATCTATGCCTAGATAAACTAATTGCTATCTATGCCTAGATAAACTAATTACTATCTATGCCTCTAACATCGTCAAATGATTAAAAACATGTTAAAAATTTAAAAATTTAAAAAAAAAAACATGAAGGGAAGGAATAGGCTTTGATAAATTAAATACAAGGAAAGATAATAGGAAAATAGATCTAGTTATAAAATAGATAAAATGAGAAGTGAAAGATAAAGAATAAAAAAGGAAAATAAAAGAAATAAATAGAGAGAAAGAGGTAGGGACATGGTGAGACAACAAAGGAAAGGTTGTGAGAGAAGTCAAAAAATAAAAAGTAGACAAAAACGATAATATCAAAAATGAATAATTAAAGTTAAAAAATAAAAATAAAAAAAATAACGTGGAAATGAATAAATAAATAATGAAACTGACCAAAAAATATAACTAATGGAAATATATATTAAATAAATAAAGTGGAAAAAGATTACAAAAAATTCTTATGGAAATGACAAATAAAAAGAGGGAAACAAGAACACAGAAATATTGGTGAAAGTACAAAAGTAAAGTGTTAAAGTGAAAGAATGAGAAAACTACAAAATAAATGATAAATTCAAAAAAAACAAAGATAAAATAACTAAAGATTTAAGAAAAAAAAAAATACAGTAAGAAATTAATTTAATATAAAATACATGAATGAAAAAAGTAACATAGAGAAAGACAAAAAAAAAGAATGGTATATAAATAAGGAATGAGATAAGTTTATCCAAAAATTAGCAATAAAAAGTAGAGAAAATGAAAGTGAAACAACAAATAAAAAATTAATAGATAAAGAATAGTTAATAAAAAAGAAAAGCAATAAGATGAAAGAAAGTATTAAGTGAGAAACAATAAATCGTAGAAAACAAAATAGGAATAAAAAGAAGAGTGAAATAAATAGAGAGGTCAATAAAAAATGATAAAATAACCAAAAAAATATAAAAGAATAGAAAGATGGGAGAGGTAAAAAGAAAGAAGTGAGACAAAAAACACAAAGATAGATAAATAAAGAAAGAGAGACATAAAGAGGGAGAAATGATAAATAGAAGATAAAAAGTGAGAGGATAAAAAACAATATAAAAAGGGGAAGAAAGAGAATATATATGAGAAAGCGATCTAAATGACAACAAAAAATAAAAAAGAGACAAAACACCAACAAAAATGAGAGAGAGAGAGAGAGAGAGAACATAATAAAATGAAAAAAAAACATATAAAGATGAAAAAATTAAACAAAGAGAAAAGAGAACATAATAAAATGAAAAAAAGACATATAAAGATGAAAAAATTAAACAAAGAGAAAAGATAAAATGAAAGGTGAATGAATGAAAAAGAGAAAAAAATGTAGTAAAACAAAGAATGGGATAAACACCAAAAAACAAACAAAGCAAGAAAGAGAGAATTAAAAAAAAAAAGGCAAAACACCAACAAAACAAGAAAGGGAGAGAGAAAGAAGGAAACAAAAGACTTAATAGAAAAAAAAGAGATGAGAGAAGATAAAAGAGAGAGGAAGATGGAAGAGAGGTAAGCTTGAAAATAATGATAAAAAAAAAATTTAAAAAGAACAATATAAAGAAGGAAAATAAAATAGAGAAAATGAAAAATAGATAGAAAAAGATAGATAGAGAAAAAGAGAGAAAATAAATAAAGAATTTGAAAAAAAAAAAAGAAGAAGAAAATAATTTAACATAAAAAAGAATGAAAAAAGAAAAGATAAATAGAAAACAAAGAGAAGTAATATTAAAAGAGTGATAAAAAAAAGAGGTACATAGACAACGAATGAGAAAAATAGATATTAAAAAAATATAATAAATATAATGTAAGCTCGACAACAATTAAGGGAAAAAATGAATGATTATAAAATAAATAAATAAATAAAAAGGTATTGAAAGTGAAAAAATAGAAAAGAAAGAGAGAATTGAACCAAGAAAAAAAGAAATTTAAAAAATGAGAGGAAAATTAAAAACATTAGAGAAGTCAAAAAAAAAAAGATGGTTAGATGGAGAAAGACATAAAAACAAAAAGAAAGAGGGAAAAACTATACAAGGAAAGAAAGTACAAATTGAGATGTGCAATTTGTTCAATCACAATACTAAAAGAATGGAATCTCAAGTTAATACCATATTCAAAATAAATTAGTTATTTGCACTATTGGAAGCTATATAGACTTGGAAGAAGAAATATCAAGGTGTCATTTACTCTTAAAATATTAAAGTTATACTAATTTTGATTTCTTATCATGAAGAATGGTATCAAGCAACATAACATTGATAGCATAGTATTGAACATGATGGTGTGATAGTGGAACGTGATTATCATAACATATTGATAACTTTGTGTATGATTTTCTTGTACCATTTAAAAAAGAAAACAAAATGCTTGAACTACGTAGTCAAATGGGCAACAAAATTGTGGGATA
Source organism: Sequoiadendron giganteum (assembly GCA_007115665.2). Classification (NCBI taxonomy): domain Eukaryota; kingdom Viridiplantae; phylum Streptophyta; class Pinopsida; order Cupressales; family Cupressaceae; genus Sequoiadendron; species Sequoiadendron giganteum. Next base: position 608,765,825 of record CM021103.1, read on the forward strand.
GACGCTAAAGATTTGTTAACCCCTCTTTAGTAGATAATTATGTTCTTTGTGTATTGAAAACTATGCACTTAAATAAAATCCTTATTTTTTAATGTTCAACTATTACTTTGATTTTTCTTCCTTCTAAATAGTTGCTATCTATTTTGTATTGGTTGTTTTTGCTTGTGAACATTTCATTTTTTATTGTCTCATGAGCATCTTCTAATGTCCTGCAGCTGGCTATATGAATATTCACATTCTTTGCACGAGTTTCCACATTTTACATGTATGCCTACTAAGGCAATTGCAATGGCAACATGAAAAAATCCTCCTTTCTTTATCCTTTGATAGATGCCCATACTCAATCAAAATTACAGATAAAAGGTTTGAAGGATGTAGGAATTATAGTCACTGAAAATCTCATTTTTGCATTGTAGGTGATTTATAATCATGATGGGCAAGAAAAGAATCATGGGCAATAGATATGTAGATGCAGCACAATTTTTAGTAGTTTTGATTATTAGGGTCCAAGTGAATCTATCAAGCCAAGCAACGATACTCAAATTTTGAGCCAAGTGCTAGGTACACACAAATGAGAAATCCAATAGGGAATCAAACAATGAAAAATCGATGAACTCCAACAACACTGAAATCACATGTTTTAACACCAACAAATGACTATATGTGCTTGATAGAAATAGGAAGGACTTTATAATAGTAAATGACTTGATATCTTCTATGTCAAAGTTTGACAGAAATCCAATGTGACAAACATTAAAGGAAAAAATATTATATAACACCGAAGATTTTGTATTGATTTTGTAAATCCTAAGACCTATATCTTTTTTTATTTCTAAAGTGTAGTCTTAACAATAGATTAATCAATGCATAAGCTTAATGAATAGAGATTATTTTAGAATACCATCTCATATACAATAGTAAGTGTTACAACATATGTCTTCTAAAATTGTAGTCAATAATTTTTCTTTTTCAATCAATAAAACATCACTCTATGAATGGATATTATTTGATTACATTGATGTAAATGATAAATATAAAGATCAATAAATATCAAGACATTTAGCCATGCAAAGAAATGGAGAGATAAGAGTAAGGATAAAGTGACAACACACTAAAAAATTGATTAGAAATGCGCAAAATATAGTCATTAATTTTGGACACCATTCAAACATGGTGGAGGAACATTGTAAAGTAATGACACCTACCACATAAAGATATAAAATTGGTGAAAAAATAAATTGCATACCTATTAATTTTGGAAGTGCTCAATCACATTCTTCTCATCTTCATGTCAATCCTTTGCTTCTCTCTTGTATTTATTAAAAGAAAAATTATTATTGATTTTGCGTTATTTTATTTTAAATTTTTTATTTTATTCTTTCTTTTTCTTTTTATTTTAAAAATAAATGAAATCATTTTAACATATAATTTCATGCAAAACATTAATAAAAATTTGAGTATAAATAGCATAATAAGAAAAATAATTATTATTTATTATTTATATGTAAAACATTAATATAAAATTGAAGACAAATATTAAATTAAAATCTTTTTATGTAATGTTATTACATTAAAATTGAATCGCTTTCTAATGTCTCATGAGCAACTTCAAATATCCTGCAATTGGCTATGTGGCATTCTATAAAATATTCATATGCCTTGTCTATGCTTCCTCATTTTACATGCATCCTATAGATGCCCATACTCACTTAGAATTGCAGATAAAAGGTTTGAAGGATGTAGGAATTGCAGCAACAAGTTTTTGGGTCTAAAGTTTTTTCCGTTGTTGAGAGGGTGGTTATTTGTTGAATTTAATTTTTAAATTGCTAGGAAATTGACTAAGGAAACTATGCTTTTGTTTCATATATCTCAGTATTAGATTAGTTGTAGCAAAGGTTTTTTTGAGTTATTTAAATTAAATTTGTATTCATATTTTTATAAATAATTAAATTTTACAAGTTTTGTTAAGTCAGTTTTGAATCTATAGAGAATTATATTTTTAGATGTAATTCTGAACTAATCGAATGGATTTGCATGTTATTCTTCTTATGTGTATTTTATTAGATGACAACACACAAGGCTTCTCATCATTGAAAATGTTACATAGGTTTGTTTGTCATTGTCTTTTGTTATGGGCTTTCTAATGTGCTCTTTGAGTTATTCTGATTTATGGGTTTATGTATAACTTTGATTAACTTCTAAAAAAATTTGCTATATTTTGAACCCTGCAGATAAATTGCAGAGTAAAATTTGATTTATCATAAATAAAGACATGATTTTACTAATATTACATATATCTGAAACAAACCTTGCAATCAAGAATTTGCAAATTTTTAGGTCTAAACAGAGAGTGTAGCTTCCTTGTTAGTATCTTGTAACTATCTTATTTTGAATGATCTTAATATTGTTACAAGAAATACTATTTTTAGAACAGTACTTTTTACCATGTATACAAATATACTTGTGTATTTTACATTACTTATATCACTCTTCATTCTTATTTCCTCATTTATATTGCAGTCAATGAGGAGGCTAATGGTAGAAACACACTACCATTAAAATCATGAGACTAATGGTAGTGTTATACCATGAAAATTTCATGCCACCTTTGCATTCACATAAGCTCTTTCTAAGTGGCTAGCAAATTATCTTTAACATGAGTTTCTGTTTTAGCTATATAGTCACCAAGTTTCTGGAAAATGACCAACGCAGTTATGTTGGCTTAATATTACCGTAGTTGTGGGAAAATTTCTTCTGGAATTCTTCTCATTAATTTTCTGTTCATATTTTTACAAGTAATTAAATTTGACGAGCTTTATTAAGGCAGTTTTGAATTTAAAGAAAAAATTATTTTAAATTTAAAGAGAATTTTATTTTTAAATATTATTCTGAAATAAAAGATCTGTTATATTTTTCTTAAAGATTTAAGAAACTTTCTATCCGTCTTTAAATCAAAATTAACATATACAATGAAAATACAAAGTGTTTTGTTTTATTTTGGATTCTCCTTTAATATAAAGTTGCAGCTCATGATTAGCTTTGATACGTTTCTTCTAGAAAGCACAAACACTAGAAGAATTAAATAGACCAAAGTGATGAATAGTTTTCTTTGATCAAAATTACAGTGTGACGATGAGTTAAGAGCAGCTGTTTTTTTGAAACTAATTCCATATTCACAAGGTCAAAGATAATTTCAATCTCCATGAAGAAAAGTCGATACACACCAAGCTTCATCGTAACGTTGGATTGGCCAGTAAACTAAAACTTCATATGAAATCCTGTCTTGATCTTTCAACAATGCCTAAGCAAATGGATTGGCCTCCCATTAAAAAAAAACACAGTTCTACCCCTACACTTGTTTTGCATAGAATAAGAAGTAAGCTTTAGAAAACAGCACCACCTAATAATCCAAAACCAACTTTGTCTTATGGGGAGTATAATTTTCTCAACAGAGTTGGAAAAAATAGGTGAGACAGCTTAGAAAGGTAGCAAAAGCAAAGGGATTTTGCATACTAATAAGCACAAACACATGAAAGCATGGGAGCTCTATGACTGTTGCCCAATGACATAGGTAGAGATGTTGAAAATACATTCTCTGATATAATATGGTAAACAATACATTGGTCTAATTGCTGCAATAATGAAAGGGCCAATGTAAACAATGCAAATGGAATAGATAGAAGGAGAAAGAAGTCATATTTCTACCTGGATCTCAACATGATCTAAAGAATTCAATTTGAATCATTATATTTTTCAGAAATTTTAAGATAAATTGAATAAAAGCGATTAGATTCATTTTTTTTTTCTTGGGGAGAAAACAAAATTGGAAAAAGTGCATGAAATTTTAAGATTCGGCAAGAAAAAAAGCATTAGAAACTCTAGAAATTAGACACAATTACACAGATTTCAATTATTAGCATTCAAGAATTGAAGCAAGGATTTTAAAGAGCAGTCAAGTTAGAAATTGAAGGTTTTAGCTTACAGTTTCAACAAAGATATTGGATTAATAGTTCAAAGGTAGGAACTCAGACCATCAATTGCTTGTAGGAACATGTATTTGATTTGGAAACAATGTGTAATTAAATCAATTAGTTTTGATATTGTGAAATTATGAAATCTAGTGAATTATGAAGGGAGAGAAAACTAGGAAGTTAATTTCATAGAAACAAGTGAGTTGAACAGAGGGTATCTTGAGGAAATCACGAGGGTTTGAAACATGTTAGAAATGCTTTTAAATATATTAAATCGAAACTTGAAACCTAAACTTGAAATCCTAGATTTGGTGAGACTAGGAGAGAGAAATCACAATCCCTTAATCATGAGAAATTGAACCTTGGGTTTGAGAACACACCTAATTGTATTGATAATTTCATCTAATTGAACTTATGAAGGAATCTACTTGTTGGAATAGAACTTGTAAATGATTTGTTTACTGAATTGAGCCATGTTGTGCATTCAATCTATGAAACTGCACAAATAATATCTGAATATGCAGTTGCAACACACATTCTAGAACCAGAAAGGTCTATAACTTTCACAAATCTGACATTTTTTAAATATATGTTAACTCAATCATTGGTTCGTATTTGCAGTTCTTGATGGGAATTTATTTAGACCTAAATCAGACCTAAATCATGAAAGAAAATCCAAAATAATGAAAATGAAGTATGTATAGAAAGTTGTATACAAGTAGTGAGAGTGCTTATTTTCAAACTGTTAATGTCAAGTTCCTTAAAATCAATTGTATATGCCTCTGCTTGCCCATTGTATGAAAAGCTTGCCTGTTTACTGTCAATTGCTGGATCTGGACGGTGCAAGACCAATTATGGTGGCTCCTTGCACATTACCTAGGATGGAGAGACATTCTCTACTTGTCTGATGAGGGCCCTCCTCTCTTTGAATCTAAGTTCATTACTGTATATTATAATTTGAATTTGATATTTTAGATTTTTAATTGGTGCAGAAAACACAGGATAGAATATGCAAGTGTCCTCCTGATTTCAAGACAGGTAATTCCTGGCAGAAACCACATAACCAAACCCACCATGACAACTAGCTAACAAACAAACGCCAACACTGATTAAATCTCTATAATAGATAGAGGGAAATAAGTTCATACCGTTTTACATACAAACAACAAGAAGACCTTATAAACATCAACATTCTCTTTAAGATACAAACAAGAAGGCTATGATACGGTGAAACATTGGGACTTCCCAAGATGTTGTACCCATATCTGGCACCAATTTTATTAATTTCCACCTGGGTTTCTTTCGAAATATCTCAATTGGGGCACTGGCAAGAACCCTGAATCCATTATATACTACCAAGGAGGTCTCAAAACAAGTGCAGGATTCAAAGACGAAGCTCATAATTACAGTCCCTGCGCTCTGGGAGAAAATCAAGGAATTGGGTTTGCCTGTAGTAGTTATAAGTTCTCATGATCTGAGTATGCCTAAATCAGGCACCCCTACAACTCTTTTTTTCTTGGGTGTTAACCATGAGACTTCAGAAGGGTCCACCTATGATTAGATTCAAGCAAATAGATATAGCGAAGGGGGCAGTTTTATCTCATAGGAATTTATAGCAACTATATTGATGGTAGGCAAGGACCAAGAAGCCAGCGGTAAAAGGCATTTGACTTTCGTTGTCTCTTCTTTTGATGTTTCATGCATATACCCTGGCAAATGTCATAATTGCCAAGCTTCAAAGATGGAATACTGTGGTTTCAATGTGTAAATTTGATTTTGTGTGGATGCTCAAAGTAATTCAAGAGTACAAGGTGCAAATAGTGCCACCCATAATGATCGCTCTTGCAGAGCATAAGGAAATCATTTCATATCAATTATTTTTCACACACTAGTTCATGACATAAACATTATGTAATGTAAACAGTATTCTTCCTTTTCTTATTTGTGAAAATTTGTACAGGTGGACCATTCCAGTACAAATGAATCTCAAAATGCAATTCATTTAGAGACCGATCACAACAGAAAAATCATTTCATGGGTTGTCTTTGCCTTTTATAAGTCAGTTGTAACTGATTGTTGATTGCACCAATTCTTAATTTTTAGGTAATTTTATTCAACACTAATAAGTTTGTCTACAAACCCTAAAATCTGTATTTCTATGAACAAGTCGGTTTTCCATTACCTAGGTTGGTGTTTTCAGAATATAACTGAAGAAAGCATAAGAAATAAGTCTGAAATTAGTGTTTTCAGTAAGCCTAAATAAAAGTGTGCTCTTCCAAACAGGGCTATGGTCTAACCGAAGCTTGTGGAGTTGCAACAATAATGCCCAGGAAAAGAAATAGTCACTTTGCATCTTCAGGAACATTATTTCCAATCATTGAAGCAAAAAATGCCAGTCTAGAAACGGGGAAGCCTCTTTCTCCTAATCAGCAAGGAGAGATTTTCATCTGTGGTCCTAATATTACGGCAGGTAGATGCATTCCAAACCTTTGAATCTTGAATGTTATATTTTGTTTTTGATATCAATATGAATGTATGCAATGATGATTTGGGATCTGTCATCACTGCGAATGTCTTACCTACTTAAAATTTACCTTTATATGTGCCAATCTCCATAACAGATAGAGGGAAATAAGTTCATACCGTTTCACATACAAACAACAAGAAGGACCAATGTCATATCAGAAACCCAACACATCAACAAAATAGAGGGACGCCAGACACAACCATCACAGTGGAGCTTGCAAAGCAAAAAAACAGGGTGATAGCTTAAACAGACTCACCATACAATGCAGAGGCGCAATGAGTATATAAGATTCTTGATTGCAGTTATGTGTTTTCTGTGACCTTCGTATACCCTGTGACCCTGTTTCAAAGTCGCACAATCTTGTATCACTTCATAATCGAAACCCCAAATCTTTAAAGAATGAAACTCTCTAAATGAAAGCTAAAATTGTACCTGAATAGCATGCCCACCTTTCTTCCATGAAAAAGCAAGAAATGGTCACTGTTCAGAAAGACAATGTAGTGAAGTCCCTGTGATGGAAGGCATGATTAAATATGTGCGCTCAAAATAGCCGTTAGGTTGGATTTGTATGATTTTTTTTTAAAATCAGTTACAATTCTGGTTTTGAATGGATTTGTACGAGTTTTTCTAAAAATCAGTTACGGTTTTGGTTTTGAAGGAAGCGGCCTATTCGCTTGCATTTGATTCTTGCCTTAATTCGCTTGGTAAGCTTTGATAATTTGATATTTTTAATTGACTTGGTATGCTTTGGTCGTGGAATGGGGCAAGGGGCAGATAGTGTTAAATAATATAAAAGAATTTTTTTTAGCAATATTTGTGAGTGATTTTTTTTTATTTTTTTTATACTTAATAAGTCTAAATTTAATATGGGTCTAGATTAATAATTGTTGATTTATTTGAATGTGTTCAAGGATTAAATAAGTGTATCAATGTTTATGTCATTCAATTTCAATCGCTATATTAAAAATGATAATCTTTTTTTTACATGATTTTGAGTTGGAAGCATTTTTAGAAAGGATCGACTTAAGTCAATTCAATATAATATCTTGACTTCTTTTTATAGATTTAAGTGCATATGTGAAAATTGTAAGTCCAAATTGTTAGCACAAAATATCTTCAAATATGAGTTTTCAAGAAAAACTACTTGCCACCCTTCTAAATATCAATAGTTATTTTCTAAGCATAACAATGTAACAAAAAAGTGTTCATCAAGCTGCTAACACTTCATATTCCTTCATTTAAGCTATATTTTATTTTATAAAGTTTACTCAATTTCAAGAATCTATTGACAATCAGCTTCAAACTTTGAGTGTTAATTTACTTACACTCCCTTAAGTTTATTCACTTAGTCCAAACAAATCACTTCCTAAATCATATAATGATCAAATATTTTGCAACTATCATCACATTAAAGATCATTATATTCATTTTTTTATAGGTCTTAAACATAAGGTACAAGACCTCATTGACAAAAATGTAATCAAAGTTGGAGGGGTTAATGATAATGAAAATCCATCAATCAAACCCTTAAATAGTCATTTAAAATTTTATGCAAGTCCACTTCCACATTACCTAAACAATGTAGGTCCACATGACAATAACAATAAACTTGATGATGTACAACATGGTCATGCTTATGTGGGAAACATTGAATGTAACGATACATCTTCCTTTCTCCCCCTAACCCACCAATTGCATTTTACAATGAGGAAGCCCTTCAAGAAAATATTATAGACCATTGTACATTTCAACATCCATGATCCATAATCTATGAACCACGCAAATTATGAAAATCACAAAATAAGTATTATACACTTTGTATTAATTAGTCATAAGATAAATAGAAGTTAATAGTAGAAGAAGAGGAGAATCAAACACCATATTTATCATGCAAATCATTTTAAGAGAAAAAACAAACTAATCAATAGTGGAAAATACCTACTATCATTATTATGTAATAAATGACATGTAAAATAAATATAAATTGAAATGGTTACTATCTACCCCTTGTTGCATTCATACAAGACCTTAGTTATAGATGCAATCTACCTCTTGCTTCACTAGTTGCATATTTTCCTTATTTTCTTTATGCTTTTGTAACACTTCTTTCCTTTTACACTCATGTCGAAAATACAATACATAATTGTTCCTACGTTGTGAAATATAAGAATATGGAATACATGATTTATATCCTCTCAATTTGGGTAGGTACAACATACAATTGTTCTCTCAATGCCCCCTTAAACTACCAATATAGTCACACATTTATAATTTACTATGCACAATAGGATTCTCTGAAGCTAGAAGAATACCAACCATTACAAGAAGCTAAAATGATTCTTATAAATTTAGATTTTGAGCTTGAATGTTTGCATGTAACTAGGGACACTATGATAACAACCCCAACAAGATCCAAATTTTTTGCATATTTTTTTACTTCAATACAAGCATGGTAGGAAGGGATTAGCTAGCAACTAAATGAAAAAGAAGGTAATTTCCTTTCTAATTGTTATTTCAATTGATCCTTCTCCTTTAAAAGGTTTTGAAAGAGTTTACCCTCATGATTTATCTCATAAAGTGGTTTCTTGGCCATGGTGAACTACATTCATATCACATTGCCAAGGTCTACATAATATCAAATGGCATGCATCCATTGGCACCATGTCACATAGCACTTCATCCACACAAGGGCCAATTGTCAAAGGAATGAGATAAGATTTATCTACAAATACACTACGTTATTTCTTCAACCAAGAAATATCGTAAGGTTTAGATTTTGCAATGGAGAAAGCTATAATTCATTTAACATTTTGGCACTCACCATATTGTTAGTAAATTTACCATAAATGATCACTTTGCATAAATTTCCTTATACTTGCACTTTGTTTAAAAAATAACCTTCCTCTTTTAATCTACTTCAAGGGTTCCTTTGTCTCTAAATATCAAGGCTCTTCTCAACATTAGGTTCTCTCCCATCTTTGTTTTGACTTTTTCTATCAAGGGTTATTCTTCTTCTTCTTGGGCCACCATCACCCTTCTTGATTTGGAGGGAAATCTATAGCCCTATGGGTTTCATTACATATATAACATCTAAAGGGCTTCCAATTTTCAAAAAAATGCCACCCTTGTCTAGGGAAAACTTTAAGAAACCCCCCCGCCTCGGCGTAGGTGTAAAATCTTGGCGAATCCTGTATACTTCCCGATGAAAAATATTAATTTTATTGGCGATTTTTTTCGTTTTTTGGGAAAAAAAAAGAATCCCAATTGGTGAATCTTTTATAATCCCTGGAAGTATGTGGAAAATCTTGGTGAATTGTTTTTTTTTAATCGAATAAAATATTTTCCATTGGTGATTAAAACCGTTTTTCAAACCAGAATTTTTTTTTCCATTGGCGATTAAAACCTTTTTTCAAAGAAAAAAATATATTTTCATTGGTGAATTAAAAAGAATCTCAAAATAATAAAAAAATCTAGTGGCGAAATAAATAGATATGCCAACGAAAAATCATAGGATTCGTTCGATGAATGTTCAATGGATGACTGTAGTTGCATTCTGGAAGTAAATCTCTAAAGCACTAGACTTGCAATTTGAAACCTCTAGAATAACACTAGAACCGTTAGATTTCTAGAAATCAATGGTTGAGATTTTATTACCGTACAAATGGTTATAAAGTTCTACTTTTCAGCGATTGGGTGACCTCGGCGGGATGCACAACTTTCGAAGTGTCAACTCATTTAATGAATTGTAAGGTGCCATTAAGGGATGTCTTCTGAAATGCTTTCAAACACCAAAAATAGTTGAATTCTGGAAGTAAATCTCTGAAGCATTAGACTTGCGAATTGAAACCTCTGGAATAACACTATAATCATTAGATGCGGACATGTGTCGAGCTCAAGGCTCATTGCTCATCACTCATTCTGTCTTTTCAATGCCTTGACATTGTGCATTTCATTTAATTTAAATTCTCAATCTTTTTGAAGAAAGTGTGGTTGTTGTACTGCTAGTGCAGGTAGTGGTGGCGATTAATGCCATATTATCATGATATGAACATCCGAAGAAATTTCTTGGACAACTCATAGCTTTAATGAAACAAGATTTGTAATGATTTCATATCGTTTGAAATTTGAGTGGCACTGGTGAATCAGTGATTTTGATAGCTTGTCAGCTTGAGGTATAGTTGGCATGTAGCCAGATGTCAATCAAATTAAACATTTTAATTATACAGGCTAGTAGCGGCACTGGTGGCCCATAAATAGGGATAGTTATTCAGTGAATAGTGGATAGTGCCATAAGGTTTTTTTATTTTCTAGGGTTAATAAGGATTCACGAAGAAGATGATGCAGTATTTGGGATACTGTAAATTCTCCTACCTACAGTTATGTAGTTATAGAGTAATTAGTAAAAGATGAATTTCCTTCAAGTTCAGAATGGGTGGAATTGGAAAGAAGTTGATTTGGTTAACCTGACTTCTTAGACAGGTTTTGAACCAAGATGAGGAGCTCTGATGGAGGTAAGTGCTATACCAGTGCATGGAAGTTGCATGCAAAAGATGGGAGCAGATTTGCCTCTCTTGTATTCTAACAGCTCACATTTCCCCAGCATGGCTGGCCAAGCAAGCCCCATGCATTTATTTTCAAAGAGACATTTGTATTACATCTTTTGTATGACTTTGGTTCTTGAAGGGGATAAGTACATTTTGTATCTTCATGGCTCCCATTTCCCTAGGATTGATTAGAACCCCCTTTCCCCAACATGGTTGGAAAATCCACCAGCAGAAGCTTGGAATCATGAATTTATTTTCAGAGCCACATTTGTATTATGTTGTCACCAGCAGAAGCTTGGAATCATGCATTTATTTTTAGAGTTACATTTGTAGTAAGTTTTTAGCAGCAGAAGCTTGGAAATTGGAATCAATTTGTAATCCATTGTAACAAGCAACAAATTGGAATAAATTATTAAAAAAAAATTATGTAAAGTACTAAAGTGACACACTGACATATGTTATTTATACAAAATAGGAGCTACAGTGCTACTCGTCTGTAAAAAGATATGCAATAATGTGACATTGAAATTCAGTTGCAATAAAATAAATGGTTGTGTTGTGTTATTCTTGAATCTTCATTATTCATTTACGCTTAAGAGTAAAGAGTTGTTTTTTGAGTTCAGAACTTTAGTGTCTATTAATAATTTAATATATTCAAATCAATTTTTTTCTTTTGAGAAATTAAGTAATATACTTTATGCAATATGCACTTGATAATTCATGGTTATATCGGGCCATCGGGGGAATGCAATCATTCGTTCCACCAATGTTTATGTGTTACAGTGATGTGCTTACTTTTGTTGACTCTATCGGTATATTGGGGAGTGCACCTTATGAGTTATGAGTCTTCACCTTCGGGCCATCGACGGGGCTGTGATGGGGGTTTCGTCGATAAAGCATTGTTAGGCCAATGCCTATGGTATTGATTTTTGTTAGGAATGGGGGAAGCACTACGCGTACGGGATTTCAAATCTGTTTATGGATGTAATGTAATTATGTAGGCTATAATATGGATCTTTTCACACAAATTTCTATGATTTGCATTATGTAATATGTAGGCTATAATAAGTCCTTTGCAGCATTAAGTTACCGGCCCCTTCAGCTTGATGCCAATCCTAGCACGCAAAAGTTAAAACAACTTTAAAACACATGTGTCATGTTTATTTTTTTAAGTTAATATCATAAATTACTCAAGTTTCAACCGTTGGATGAACATTTGATGTATGGTTGTAGTTGCATTCCGTAATGAAATGCACAAAGCGATGGGCTTGCCAACTTAAACCTCTAGGATCACCCTATAATCATTAGATTTAGAAAGATCAACAGTTAAGATTAAGAATTTGTAACTTGTAGACCTAAGACATTTCATTCACTTTAATGTTCCAATTTTGAGAAACAAAGCATTTAAAGCACTTTTTACTGCTAAGTGTCAACTGTCAAGTGATTAATGTTTATTTTTAAAGTTAATATCATAAATTACTCAAGTTTCAACCGTTGGATAAACATTTGATGTATGGTTGTAGTTGCATTCCATAATGAAATGCACAGAGCCAGGGGCTTGCCAACTTAAACCTCTGGAATCACCCTATAACCGTTAGATTTAGAAAGATCAACAGTTAAGATTAAAAAAATTTAACTTGTAGACCTAAGACATGTCATTCACTTTAATGTTCCAATTTCGAGAAAAAAAAGCATTTAACCTACTTTGTACTGCTAAGTGTCAACTGTCAAGTCAAGTGATTTTTTTTTAAGTGAGAGGGTTAGCACACAGGGAGATATTTTCAAGTCCTTTGCAATGTTAAGTTACTAGCCCCTTAGCCTTGATGCCAATCCTAGCGCACAAAATTTTAAAACAACTTTAAAACAAGTGTCATGTTTATTTTTAAGTTAATATTGTTGATGGTGTTTTCATGCACTTCACAACACAGGTAATATGTAGGTGCATCACCTCTCTTGAAAGACAATCTTCCACAATCAAATTGCAGAACACTATCCCAAGGTCTCTCGGATGTCAGGTCTTGACAGTGCTTGGAATATTTCAGTTGTTTATGTGATTTTCTAGAATCACAAGGTGGACTTACGGATGAGTTACAAAGTAGGGAAGTTGGATTTGCAAATGGAGTTCTTGAGATGGGAAAGTTGCTAAGTGTTTGTTGCAGGTTCAAACAGCAGTCTGGAACTCCATTTCAACATCAAATTTAGCTTTACAATGTGCAATGAACCTTGCCTAAGGTTACTTATTAAAAAAAAGGAAAAGGGGCAGGGAAGAGAGAAGGTTCCTGGATCTTAAACTATGAATGAACAGTGATCATGGAGGCTGCTACAATAGACAAACTCCCTAAACTGGGTTTTGCTTGGCCAAGAGGATCCTACAGTTACACAAAACCAATGCAATCTTCTAAAGACTGCAGATTTTCAGTTTGCATACACACATCATGAACATGCAAGTGAACTAAGTTGCAGCAATTAAATAAAGAAGCCCATGCTAACTTTGCACAACAGCTTGTCATCAACAAGTGCCAAAAGTATGGGCTGGAGATTCATCAAATACTGAAACAAAAATCACCATTACCACTTCCATTCAAGAAACTACAACTAAAACTAACTTGGAAGGTAGAACCATGCACACATAATGAGCAAACTCAAAAGGTAACACCCATAGATCATGCAATGCTACTTTCTATTGCTATAGAATGTTTTTTTTACAATAGCTCTCCAACACATACAAATGAGGGGAAGACCCCTATTTATAGTTTTCAAAGCCCAAATGAATGGCTAGGATTGAGTTACATTGTGTGGCCCAAATTCAATTAAATTAGGGCTTCACCTACCCCACAATATTCAGTAATTTAAAATACATCTTTGTCTTTTCCCTATTTTGTCCTGTAGTGGTCAGTCACTATAGCAGTTTTGTCTTCTAGCTGATTTCCCTTTTACTGTAGCTGAAACTGCCTGAAAGATGCCTTCTTCCTGATGGAATTGTAGCATTATTTATTGGATCAAATGGTTCTATCGACGGACCCATGGTAGGCTTCTTGAAACTGGAAATGAGAGGTCGAAATGTTGTTTTGGAAATGTTGTTTTGAAACGGCTGCGAGAGCATGGAACTCCAGATGGTACTTCCTAGCTGCAAATTTGGAATTTGAAAAGCCAGGGGAGGATAAGACCCCATTTTAGCATCTACGTCGAAGTCTATTTTTAATTTTGAGGTGCGCTAGTACATTCCAGAAACATGAGCCCGGAATGCTGCTGTAGGAATGTTGTTTTGAAACGGCCGCGAGAGCATGGAACTCCGGATGGTACTTCCCGGATGCAAATTTGGAATTTGAAAAGCCAAGAGAGGATAAGACCCCATTTTAGCATCTGGGTCAAAGTTCGTTTCTGATTTGGAGGTGCGCTTGTACATTCTGGAAACACAAGGTCGGAATGCCGCTGTAGGAATGCTGTTTTGAAACGATCGCGAGAGCACGGAACTCCGAATGGTACTTCCTGCATGCAAATTTGGAATTTAAAAATCTAGGTGAGGATAAGACCCCATTTTAGCATCTAGGTCGAAGTCCATTTTTGATTTTGAGATGTGTTGGTACGTTCCGGAAACATGAGCCCGGAATGTCGCTGTAGGAATGTTGTTTTGAAACAACCGCGAGAGCACGGAACTTCGGATGGTACTTCTCGGATGCAAATTTAGAATTTGAAAAGCCAGGGGAGGATAAGACCCCATTTTAGCATCTGGGTCGAAGTCCGTTTTTGATTTTGAGGTGTGCTAGTACGTTCTGGAAACATGAGCCCGGAATGCCGTTGTAGGAATGCTATTTTGAAACGGCCGCAAGAGCACGGAACTCCGGATGGTACTTCCCAGCTGCAAATTTGGAATTTGAAAGGTCAAAGGAGGATAAGACCCCATTTTAGCATCTGGGTCGAAGTCTGTTTCTGATTTGGAGGTGCGCTTGTATGTTCCGAAAACACTAGGTCGGAATGTCGTTGTAGGAATGTTGTTACAGGAAAGTCGTTGCAGGGAAGCCGCTGCAGGGAAGCTATTGAAGGGAAGCCGCTGCAGGAAATCCGTTGCAGGAAAGTCGTTGAAGGGAAGTCGCTGCAAGAAAGCCGTTGCGTGGAAGCCGCTGCAGGGAAGCCGTTGCGGAGAAGCCACTGCAGGGAAGCCGTTGAAGGGAAGCCGCTGCAGGAAAGCCGTTGAAAGGAAGCCACTACAGGAAAGCCATCGCGAGGAAGCCATTGAAGGCAAGCCACTGCAGGAAAGCTATTTTGGATTTTTCAAAACTTCCTGAAACTTAATGAAACCTTGTCAGTTCACTTAGGCACCACGAAAACATCCAAAATCCATAGAAAATCAATCCCCCAAAGTCAAAGAATGAAGGAAAAAGCGAATCGAGCGAGTGGGGGGGCGAAGCCCGAAAAACCCAAGACTTAGCCACTTTTTATTTTAGGGGCAAAATATGGTCAACCAAAAATGATACTTTGAAGGGCACGTTGACCAACTAGGACAACAAAATGAGGGGCACGCAAAATGAGACGGGAGCAAAGAAGCCCGCCGAGAGCGAAAAAAGAGGGTCCCTACCTACGACGGGGCGTGTGTGCAAAATATGCACAACAAATATCATAAATTACTCAAGTTTCAACCGTTTGATGAACATTTGATGTATGGTTATAGTTGCATTCTGTAATGAAATGCACAGAGCGATGGGCTTCCCAACTTAAACCTCTGAAATCACCCTATAACCTTTAGATTTAGAAAGATCAATGGTTAAGAATTTGCAACTTGTAGTCTTGTAGACCTAACTCCTAAGACGTGTCATTCACTTTAACGTTCCAATTACGAGAAAAAAAGAATTTAAAACACTTTGCACTTTGAAATTGTACAGTGATTTTTAAAGTCTTCACTCTTCAGATTGCTCATTGCAGTGCACCACCCTATTTTGGATTCCACGGTTCCACTTCCAACAATGCCATTCCAATTTTCAAGAGTCGAGACTCAGAATTTGGGTAAGTGAAAGAATTCCTACGGCTACGTTTCATCGTTTGACATTTCTTAAAATCTTATTTTGTCAAAGTTTGAAGTTTGGGTTTAAACTTTAGAGACTCAAGAATTCATTAAAATTAAGGAGGACTAATAGGTATTACTTATTAGGGAATTCAAATTTCACAACTTCACATGTGTATAAGCATGTCTACCACCAGTACCACTAGAGCAATGCCCAATAAAAAAATACATTATGCAGAATTGCTTAAAACCCCAGGTTTCACCGATGGGTACTGGATGATATTTATGATCTTGAAATCTATGGTAGGCGTACCTCAGAACTTAGATTTTCATCTCAAAATAAGGCTACAAATCAAACACAAGTTGATAGTATCAGTGCACTATGGGTAACTAGATTAGGGTGCATGATGTTACATGAAGTTTTCCCTTGCCCAGAATTTATCATGGTTTGTGCCAAAAATTATTGTGATAAGAAAAGAGAAAATGTTAATAAAGATAACCAAGAAGAATTGTTATCCATTAATGCAGAAGAACTTGGAAAAGTGTTGGGGTTTACAACCGAAAAATTTGGAAACCATCACATTGACCTAGAAAAGCTTGCTAGTGATTATGAAGTAGTGGAAGAAAGGCTAAAAATAATTTCTTAAATAAAATAGTTAAGTAGATCATAAGCCTCCTTATAATTTATATATTTTTAAACCATGGGTTCAGGATACTATTTCCATGCTAGCATTTTTCCTCGGTCTGGATAGAAACTTGGAAATTGGTGCAAGCCTCCTTGAAATAGTATATAATATCCATTATGTTGATGAACATGTCAAATATAATTATACTCAGACATTGTAGAATCCATGCATAAACAATTTTTAATGATTAAAACAGGTTCTACCAAGACATTTAGGTTCACAACCTACTTGTGCTATCTTTTTCTATTCAGATTTAGAGGAATGTTTCAGACCAACAAGCTTCAGATTTAGCCCTATAGTAATGCAGAGGAAAATAAAATGGCTCTAGTATATGAATGGACCACTGAGATAAGGATGCATGATTCTCGAAGGAACTACAGTAATTTTGTAGACTAATTTTTGGCTCCATTGCATCAAGTAATTACAAATACTCCAATGCCTAGATTGCCTATGTTATGTAGAAACTGCATGCAACTAGGAAAAGAAATACAATTGGTTGATTGGTACTTAATGGAAGAATATATTGTGCTAAGATTTTATGGATCAAGAGTACAACCATACAAACTTCCAATACATGTGACATAAAGGGTTTTTGCATGGGAATATGTAAGGCAGGTGCAGAGTGCTGATGAACTACACTTTCTCAGTCAGCAAAAGAAGACCTTATTTCCTTCTTTACCTTTTTCATGTGGAGGGTTCACATTCGAGAGAAAAGAATTTAGTGTAGCACATAATCTTTTGAAATTTTTTGACTTTGATATTATCTGTCACTGGTAGTATGATCCATGTGACATCATTAAATCAATGATTGTGGCCAATAGGAATGTTGCAAATAGAATTCAACATCAAAGTAAACCCTTGCTTGAGAACTTGAGAAACAAGGATTCTTGGGATGAGGTCAAAATAGCAATGGAGAAAAGTGCTGCAGAAAATGGTATTTCTTTTGAACAATTGTCAGTAGAAATTATGGCATTGCACTGGAAGACAATCAGGACATACAACATTTTTTATGAAAAAAGTGATAAAACATCTAGTAGAAAAATTCCAAGTTCTCTAGAGAAGGAAGTTATAGATAAAAATTGTTCACGATCAAAAATTACTGCCTTTTGGTCTATGAGGAAGGACCTAAGTGATCCAAGAGCTCTTGCAAAGTATAGAGCTAATGAAGAAGATAAAGAATTTAGCAAATTGTGGAATATAGAACATCCCGATCAATGTGGAAGCAAAGGAAGTGATGAATCTAATGATGATATTGATAAGGAAGAAGAAAAAAGCCATGCCAATTACAAACCTGGTTTAAGTGAGGCTGCAAAAGAAGCATATGCTTCAACATATACTTTAGGAGCAACCATACTTGAAAAAATTGGTTATGAAGGTGGTCCTTTGGGGTCCAAAGGACAAGGCCCTTGGACAATAACAGGTGTTGAGCATAGAAAAACAATTGATAAATTTGGCCTTGGGCTTAGAGGTGAAATGGTAGACCAAGGGTATACAAGTCAAACTCAATTTGTTAGAGCTTCTAATCCTCATCCTCATGATTAGATACAATCAAAACTAGGACATGCCCTTAGTGGACAACTTAGTGCAACTGGGAGTGCCATTGGTGGTGATGGTATGGGTAGTAGTACTAGTAGTGGTCAACATGTGCTACAATGACAAATTACACACAATATTAAGAGGAAAACAATAAAAGATACCACAGAAACACCAAGTGATCAAGGCAATCAAAAGAGGCAAAGGATTTTGATAGGTCCAAGTCACACTATCAGTGGATCCACCACAAAGGAGTTATTTCCAAACACTCCCCCAATTCTAGTTAGTGTGGGTGTGACATCATTAGCAACTGCAAGTACTCCTATTCCTTTGCCATTCAAGCATTCCATTGTTCCTGCCTCCCCAGGTTATGATTTCATTGAAGATTTTAAAAAGAAATTTGACTTGAATAAAAAAGAAAAGAAGCGATTGATGGAGAGTGTGTCTGTTGTAACTTCAGAGCCTGCAACAACCATGGTATTACCCACATTTGACACAAATAAAACAATCATGGAGTACACAATTTTTGTTCCCACAGCTCCAAATAAACCAACAAATCAGATGGATCAATCTGAATACCAAGTAACCAATTTTCAATTGGATTTTTCTGGCCTGAAAAATACTGAAAAAATTAATGTATCAAAGAAGAACAATGAATTGGTGTACACATCATTGCTAAAGAAAGATAGAGAGAAGAAAAGGTTGCAGACCCAAATAGAAAATTTATAGGCAGACCTAGCAAGTGAGAAAGCAAAGAAGAAAGTAGCAGATAAGAAGAGCAATGAATTAGAAAAAAGAATAATAAAATCTACCTCTACATCAACAAGCAAAGAGGATAAATCAAATAAGAGAGAAGTGAATGACCCAAAGCAAAGGCTAGATGAGAGAAACAAGAAATATGATGAGGAAAAATCAAATTCAGAACAATTAAGACTAAGCATTGTGAATGGAAATGCACATTGGGAACAAAAATTAGAGAAACAGAGAAAAACAAATGAAAGATTGGAGATAGAGCTGATGGAAGCAAAAGAAGAAATTATGTCTTCTCAAAATAAGGTATCTGCATTTTGTAGAGATACAGTGAGGCATATGAAACAAAAGATCTAGGATGAAATAATGCATAGGTTTGATCATTTGCGTGACATGTTTCAATTGATTGATGCTATTAGACAACATTATAAGAAGCTCAGCAAATATTTAGTGGACAACAAAAACGTGTTGGAATTAGAGAAATCTGCAAATCAAGTTCTAAAAATAGTCTACAAAGCCAGTGACAATGATCTGAAATCAAAAGGGATTACTAATCATATTGAAACCTCAATGAAGTTTTCATCTATCATTGAAAAGTGTTTGAGAATGTGTGTAACAAAGGAATGTTTGCATTTGGTTGCAGACAAGATGAAGGTGGTGGATGGAAAGGTAAGGAACTTCATAGAGCTTGGTTTTCCAGAGGCTTTTGACACAAATGAGCTATTCATTGGAAAGGATGGTTTCAGAAAGAAGATGGAAGGTGCAAGGAAAGTTTCCTCAAAACCTAGATATGAACTATTTGGATTCCATCAAAACACTAATAACCATGAATGCAAAATTGACTAAAGAATTCAAGATAGGTTCCACTTCCAATTAGAATCATAAAATGTTAACAAAACTTCAAGTCAAACAACATCAATTAGAAAAAATGGCAATTCCACCACCTGAAGAGTGGAAGTTGCTAGAAAAGGTGATACAGTGACTTGACTTATTGTTTTCAATCTTTGATAATATGAGTTTCCAAGTTCCAGCTCAGCTTTGTGCAGACTTGTATTTGGGCATTGGCAAGATTTTGCATTGTCAATGCCAATATGTACTCCTTCATGTGAAATTCAAGTAAAAATCTCAAATTCAGACTTCAGTAATGTGATGATGTTCAATTATCTGGATTATGTATTATTTATTTTATCATTTGAACTAGTGATGAACTATTAGCTCATTATATTTACTTCTTGGTAGAGCTTCCAAGTTATGGATGTTGAATTGTTAGCTCATTATATTTACTTCTTGGTAGAGCTTCTAAGTTATGGATGTTGAACTGTTAGCTTTTGTTATGTTTTGACTAAAAATCTTGATCAATATCTACCAACTTACACCTCACCCACATCTCACATACTGCAAAAATACACTACATTTGATTTTATGATTAGCACAAATTACAAAGATTTGTGTGACAAGATCCATTTTGTGGCCCACATTACTACTTGATCAATGATCATGTCCATAAATAAATCTAAAACCCCATGGTCACAGCCCCTATTCTTGAAGAATTCAAATTCAATGTATTGACAATTTAAATGTACTTCCACACACTCAATTTGAATAACATAAACAACCACTTTGGAGACAGCCAAATAATTTAATAACTTATAAGCATATGAATCCACAATAGTTGAACACTCGAAAGAAAATCAGTAAATATGTGTAACCTTCTCCATTGTATTGATCTTCAAAGTTCAAATGATATGCATTATAAAAATAGTTTATGATATGAGATGGATGGGAAAATTGGTGCAATCTAGTATCTATCTTCTTATTATTTTCTACTCTAAAGTCTAATTAAAAATGATGTGATGATCCATTGATCTCCTATTGGGGTCTTGATCTCTCTTATATATGAAAGGCAACAAGCTAAAAACCCCTTGGAAAAAATCATGGTGTTTGACAACTAAGCATAACTCAAATTATAAATAAAACAATGTCGTGGGTGAATGTACCAATTCATTAATCTCCAAGCAGAAGCTCGTGACCATTGACCACCTAAGATCTGTTCAAGGCTTCTACTCCATGATAGGGTGCTCATCATGTTGTCATTTGGTGTTCTTCCTCTAAATCTGATGGCTGTCTCGTTGGATCTGATTATGACACATCTACAGTTTGGCTAATAAACAGATTCACTGCAAAGAGGTGATGGGTGTACTCCTATTCAACATAGGTGTCCACGTTAGAGATCGCCTCTTTCATATCATATTCCATAGACATTATTTTTTCGATTTTCTTATGAGTGTTTTGTAAAACCATAACCTTGTCATTTATTTCTTGCAACGCAGCAGTTAGAAGCCCAACAAGCTCTTCCTTCCAATCATCATATTCTCACAGATTTCCAATGCCAAAATGAAGTGTCAGGAGGGGGACTGAATCAAAGCAGTTGAAATCTTCCCTAAGCGTGTTATGATATTCATTATGTGATTCTACCAACTTGTTATATGTCAGCAATATTTGTCCTTTCATGGCATTCTTATCTACGAGCTCCTTTTTTTTCTCCATCATTCTAGGTTGCAATCATTCATTCTCCACCAATGCAATGTGTGTCTATTTGAATACTTTCTAATATTCAATAGAACATTTCATCATTTTGTTGAATCTTTCTTTTATCATTTCAGATATAGTGTTATATTTGATGTTTTTCACTTCTTTCTCCAATTCTTTGCATTTCCCCTGGTATTTCAGATGACAATTCTTCTGGTAGGTTACATCAGCCAATGCATCAAACACTCTCTTATCTTTTTCAAGCCATGGGGAGTACAACTCTGATGTGGAGGAGGAAGATGTTTTTTCTCTCTGATTTGCTAGCTCCTTCTTCAGTTTGTCATTTTCCTTAATCAGTTTTTTGATCCATGCTTTGGTAAATTTTTCCGCATTTATGTTCAATTTTGTTGTCTCCATAGGTTTGGTATCCACTACTCGTTGAACCAAGAGATGACCAAACACTTGGTATGGATTACTAATTATAGCAAGTCTTTTATCATGGGGATACAGTGACCAAATAAGCAAGGTGGCTTCGTCTAGGTTGTACCCAGATCTTGAATACATTTTGTCACTTGCTTCTTCTGCTAAGTTCATTGCTGTATCCCCTCTTTTTTTGAGGCTATCAAATACAATTGAAGAGATAATATCCCACCCTGGAAAGAGAACACTCCAGCTTCTTGAAGTAATTCCCTACCTCTTTCAGGAGTGATGGACTCCATTTCCTTTTCTACCTCCCTTTTCAATTCCTCCAGAGCGGTTGCCTCATGTTCATGAGTGATATCCTATATCTGTTGTCTCATTTTTGTACTTTTATATTCATAAACAAATGATTTAAATTCAGAAGATTTAACAAAATCACAATCAGAAATAAACTATTTTCTAGCCCTGACCCTCACATCATCAAATAGTTCATTTGATGCATCAAATCTTACAATATTCTTCTCTTGAGGGGGCTCGTACTATGCAATCACAGGAGCACTAATTTGTTTGACCTTCTCACCCTCTTCATCACCCTTCTCTTCTTCACATATATCAGTATCTACAGAAAAAAATACCTCAAGAGTAGGTTGTGAAGGTATGTAATCCAAGGGCTCTATGTCTTCAGCTTGTACTCCTAAATAGGTTGCATGAGGTGCATCAAAAACAACTAGGGGAACATCCTTTACCAGTTCATTGACATGATCTATGAGTTGCTCAATTATTTTTAAAGGATCATGTATCTCACCAAATGCCTTTGAATAAGATGGAACATTTTTCCTCTTCCATTCCTCTGTAAGAATAATCTTGTTATAGGTGGCCATTCTTTCCTTGGTGGAAGCCTCATCATGGTTTCTTATGATATCTTTGATTGAAAACAAATGTTCATACCCTGGCCCCTGCGATAATCTCGCCTTGTGAATAAACCCTTCTGCATCAAATTATTTCCTTACATCACCTAGAGGTAGGTTGTATTGTGTTATTTTACCATCAATTTCTCCATATCCTTCATTGGCAACCACTGTAAAGTCTCCAAAACATAAGGTGTTGGGCATAATTGATTGTTTGTTATGTCCTTTGAGGTGTTTGGAATCAGATTTTGCCAATTGCCTCACAATTTCTAAAAAAGCAATTCGGTCAAGAACTACTCGTGGCATCAAGTGTGGAGCCCCTTCGAACCCATAAACCCTTATCACTGTACAATCAGGGAAAGCATACCAGTCTCCCCAGTTATGATTCACTTTATTTCTTTGGTCATTTTCCTTTTGTCTTAGAAATATTTGTACTTTTGGGGATAGGTTATAATTGCATGGATACCCCAACAACTTCATCAATGGCTTTACAAAAAATTCTTCAAAATAAAGGTAATGAGACCTACCAAATCAGTTGTCCTACAATGAAGTCCACATTTGTATAGGTTTAAATTCTCCATTTTCATTTGTATGTTTTATCCTTAATTCTTCACTCCATACCCCTCTGACTTGTCCCTCGTACAATAGCAAATGCATAAGCAAAGAATAGTGTTCAAAATTAATATTATCACGATTATTTTTAATCTTTTCAAGATCTCGATATAGGGTGTTGACCAAGTAGCTAGCATAATCAAATGGTTTGGCATCCTTGCTCTGTATGTCTGCAACTAATACCATTGGGGCAATTGAAATGAGAGGCAGAACCTCTACTCCCAAAACCTGACCAGCTAGATAATAGGTGTATCGAAAACATTCTTTAACAAATCTTCATGGAAAGGAGGGTTTTCACTGCTAGAGAACCTCTTGAGTTGGCCTCCTTCATCCTTGGGCCTATGAAAAGGTAATTTCCATCTCTTATAGTTGGTATCCATGTGGCAATACTCTGTCAAGAGATATTTGATCGTGAATGGTAAATTCAATGAACACTCTAACTGAAATACATTAGAAATGAGATCCCTAGAAATAACAAGCATGTCACCCCCGCCATGTGACTAAATAGTTCTTTTCTTGGGGTCATATCTGATAGAAAGGGCTTTAATTAGCTCTACGTTCACAAACACATTCGGCACCACAAGTCTTCCCAGGTTCAACTTCCATGGATTGTAGACTGGTTGAAACCTAAATTATTTTTTGTAATGGTACATGAAGAGGTTGTACCCTCATTGCGGTGTCCAAATATCCCCTAAGCCCTTTTGTTTGTCCCATATTCAATCCATGGAAGGATTCATTTGAGCACTCCTCTTGGGTCTTGGCCCTGACCCAAGACATTAATCTATTAGGTCTTCATTTAGGAGTCTCTTAGGATTTTTGGTTTTCTATTTTTTAGCTTTGGGTTTGTCTGTACTCTCTTCAATTATTTAAATCTTAAGATTTTGATGAAAATAGCTTCTCAGTTGGGTCTGAAAGTGAAGTACTTACATGAGTCACCTCCACAGTCCATCGGTCTTTGTTGCGTCAAATTTCCAAGTTTTTGTCTTTTTTCTTCTGCCCTAAGTGAAATCTTTCAGGATTTTGTAACAACTATACGATCAACTTATGATATAATTCACTTCAATTATGGTTCATAAATGCACCATAGCACAGCTCCACAATGCCCCGAGATGTCACATCAGTCAATCTTTCACCGATAGCCACCCTCTCCACCGATGGACACCTATCCTTCGTTCTATCGGTGGGATGCCAGATAATGTTTCCCCGATGCACCATAGTTCCCCCGATATACTTTATGCATTCGATAATTCATGCCCATGGTTATAATTCATGGTTACTTTTGTTAACAATTTGACTCTATCAGTATATCGAGAGAGAACCTTAGGAGTTAGGAGTCAGCCCGATAGAGTGTTGTTACACCGATACTAGGTTGTGAGCTATTTTCATCAGGCCATCGGCAGGATTGTGATGGGGGTTCCACCAATGAAGCATTGTTAGGCCGATGGTATTGAATTTTGTTAGGAATGGGGGAAGGACTACGTCACTACGGAATTTCAAATTTGTTTAATATTTATGGATGCAATGTGAATGTAGGTGTAGACATCCAAATTTGATCACTTCCATATGATCAAAATCGTCTACACTATTCATCCATTTCATTAATAGTAATTAAATAATTTATTTAACCATTATTTCATTTTCTGCCTAAGGTTTCTAAAGTATGTAATTAAATAAATTAAATACTTTACCTTATCCCTTTTCTTCTCTAAATTAAATAAATATGATAAATTATTTAATTTAATCTTTTAACCCATTTGGATTAAAATCAATTTTTAATTCCCCTTTTTCTCTCTCCTTGTCACATCCTCCATAACCCTCTTTTAATCCAGATTAAATTAATTAATCTTTGATTAGGATGTGCATCACTTAATCTTGATTAAGTGACACATTCTTCATAATCTCCCACTTGCCTCTAATCTCTCATTAATTATCCTAATCTTGTGTTTGCACAACCTTAATCATAATCATTATCCACATTTAGCTTACCTTTTCTGGTCAACCATTCCCATGTGAATTTTTAATTCACATTTATTTTCCCAAGGCTCCTCTGTTCCCCATGTGAATTTTTAATTCACTTTTTTCTTTCCAAGGTCTTCCCCATCCCCATGCAAGATTCTAGAAAGCTTGACTTGTCACTTTACATGTGCCAAGGACTTCTAAAATCTTGGACTTGTCACATCACCCACATGTGACAAATCTCTAACTTTTTGGAGACCTTCTTTTACCTAATAAACTCTCCAATGAATGTAAATTTTTAATTTGCATTTATTCTTCCAACCACTTCCCCTTTTTCCATGGAGATTTTTGAGGAATTCTAAATTTCCTCAAATGTCTCTTTCATCCTCATTTGGGGACAAGAAATTCTTTTTTGAGGAAATATTTTCATTTCCCAAGGTACCTCAAAGGTACTTGTCTTTCATCCACCTCATGTACTTCTCTTCCACCTCATTTCCACCTCATTCCACCCTAAGACATCTCACATTCCACATGTCAAGATGTGAGGGGTTGTGAGTCCTCAACTCACCATAGCCCTTCATCTTGATCTTGTTGGATCAATCTCAACCATCAAAATCTCTAGAGAATTTCAATTATCCTATAAAGACCCCCTCATTTCTCCCATTTTGGGGATCAAGTCTTTTGCTACCAAACTCTTGCCAATTTATCATTTTCAGCATTTTAGTTTTTCCATAGTATTTCTCATCAATCCATCTTGCATGTTACATCCACTTCACTCCATTGCAATCCAAGGAGCACACAAGACATCCAAATATCAAGCGCCAACCAAGGAAGAAGCAACATGAAGGTATAAAAATCAACAATCAATTTGTTTATCTTGTTTTCATGTTACCTATTTCTTAGGATAATCTTTGAGGTGCCCTTTTCTTATGTTAGTTCTTTCTTATTGCATCATTTTAGCATCTCACATTAGGACTTGACATTTTAAAAGGATCACATTTTTGGCATGTCCGGTAGGACCCACAAAAGGGTTTCTTTCTTTTACGTTTGTTGTTGTTTAGCTTGTTTGCAGGTTCAAGTCACATAGGGGTGGATTTTCCCTCTCGGGCACTACAGAGGGGCGGATACGCCCTCACAATCCAACGTTTCTGACAGTTTTTACTACAGAAGTGCAGATACGCCCCCGCATTCCAACATTTTTGCTAACAGTTTTTCTACAAAAGTGTGGATACGCCCCCGCAATCCAACATTTTTGCTAACTGTTTTTCTGCAGAAGTGCGGATACGCCCCCACATTCCAACATTTTTGCTAATAGTTTTTCTGCAGAAGTGCAGATACGCCCCCACACTCCAACGTTTTTGCTAACTGTTTTTCTGCAGAAGTGCGGATACACCCCCGCATTCCAACGTTTTTGCTAACAGTTTTTCTGCAGAAGTGCGGATGCACCCCCACAGTCCAACGTTTTTGCTAACTATTTTTCTGTAGAAGTGTGGATATGCCCCCGTAGTCCAACATTTTTGCAAACTGTTTTTCTACAGAAGTGTTAATACGCCCCCGCAGTCCAACATTTTTGCTAACTGTTTTTCTGTAGAAGTGTGGATACGCCCCTGCATTCCAACATTTTTGTTAACTATTTTTCTACAAAAGTGTGGATACGCCCCCGCATTCCAACGTTTTTGCTAACTGTTTTCTGCAGAAGTGCGGATACACCCTCGTGTTCCAACATTTTTCACAGCTAACATTTTCTTGCAGGGCCTTTATTTCATTCAAATTTTAAAGTTATTTTTGTTGTTTTATCTATTCACCTAGCATAATTAGGGGGAAGTAATACTTCTTGTTTGGTGTGTCTTTTTTTTGTTGTGTTTCCCTAAGGGGGCATTGGTTTGTTTTCACCTTCCCCTTTGCACTTCGTGCAGATCCGAGGGGGTAGTTGGAAATGATTGGTGTCTTCTTCTTAGAGGGACTTGCTTGGGGATTTCATCACCCCAAGGGATGATCCCAACCATGCGTACCGGCGGAGTATACAAAAGGGGGAGAGCCAAAGTTGTACCCCAATCCAGTTGTGTTGTAATTGGCAAAGCATCGAAGCTAGGGTGATACCTAGATAGACGTGAAGAGTTGGTCTGAGCCTTTCAGTAACTCATTGGGGCTCTCGACTCACGCTTGTGATGAACTGGTGTTCATGATTGTGCCTCATGTATCGAGCCTATATCGAGGACTCCCTATAAACCTTGTTCATCCTAAAATAAGACCTTTACTGGCCATACCCCTTAATACTAATCATAGGATTGTGCTTGCTCAAAGTGTCTTTCTATGAGAAAAAAACCAGTAAATTTTGATAATTCAGCTTCATTGAATCATTTCAAGTCCTTGGCATAATCCCATCATCCAAACCACGTCACTTTCCACTGTAGAGGGGTAGATACGCCCCCCTATTTCAACACTTTTTACTGTAGAAGTGTGGATACGCCCCCCTATTTTAGCACTTTTTACTTCAGAAGTGCGGATACACCCCCTTGTTTTAGCACTTTTTACAGCAGAAGTGCGAATACGCCCCCCTATTTCAACACTTTTTATTGCACAAGTGCAGATACGCCCCCCTGTTTCAGCACTTTTTACTGCACAAGTATGGATACGCCCCCCTGTTCTGACGTTTTTAATGGTTTTTTTACTACAGAAGTGCGGATACGCCCCTAAACAAACAATTTCATCCATTTGACCATTCTCAACCCCCGTTTGAACTCCCAAAGTCTCCATTTGACCATTTTATCATCCTAAACACTCATCTAACCAATCCAAACATCCATTTGACCAATCTAAACATCCATTTGACCATTCCAAACCTCCATTCAACCTTTCTAAAATATCCATTTATCACATTCTCATTGATCATTCCACCATTTGGGATACCCATC
Source organism: Sequoiadendron giganteum (assembly GCA_007115665.2). Taxonomy (NCBI): domain Eukaryota; kingdom Viridiplantae; phylum Streptophyta; class Pinopsida; order Cupressales; family Cupressaceae; genus Sequoiadendron; species Sequoiadendron giganteum. The sequence goes on from CM021103.1 coordinate 608,794,175, forward strand.
TTAATGTGTGACCTAAACATTTGCACTTTCCAAAATATCACTTCAACAACACATCTTCCATTTGCATTCATCATCATCTCTCAACACAAAATCCCTTAAACCTTGTTTTAGGAGTTATCTCCCGAATTGACCAATGCGTTAAGTTTGATCATTATCCTATATATAAATCTTGTCTTCAACCTAATCAATTCGCTTCTATCTTGAGGCGGATTTATGTTGTAAGTCAATGTCATTGGCCCAAATCAATCCCCTTCCATCTCAAGGCTGATTCGGTGTTGTGATCATTGATTTAGCTAGATCAAATCGATCAACCAACGTCATAAGTCACTTAGAGTGATTTCCAAATCAGGTTTTAGGATCCCCTCCAATCAAATCAATCCTCATCCAAATCACCAATTGATATATCATCAATTGATCCAATCAAATCAATCCAAATCCAAATCATCAAATTGATACATCATCATTTGATCCAATCAAATCAATCCTCTTCCAAATCATTCAATTGATATATCATCAATTGATCCAATCAAATCAATCCAAATCCAAATCATCAAATTGATACATCATCATTTGATCCAATCAAATCAATCTTCATCCAAATCATCAAATTGATACATCGTCATTTGATCCAATCAAATCAATCATCATCTAAATCATCCAATTGATACATCATCATTTGATCCAAACAATCCAATCCAAATCCGAATCATCAAATTGATACATCATCAGAACGAGGTGGATGCTAATGCAATGATATGGAGCTTCAATGTAATAATACTAGATGATAAAGAAACTAAACTAGCATAAATTGACATGGAAACAGATAAATGCAGCTACAAGAGGCAGCCATGATTGTGAAAGCTTGAATGTTGATGTTGGATACTTGATGCTTGAATTCCTGCAGAGTAAGAGTGCATAAGTTTGATTATCTAGATCCGTGTCAATTTATGCTAGTTTAGTTTCTTTATCATCTAGTATTATTACATTGAAGCTCCATATCATTGCATTAGCATCCACCTTGTTCTTCAGATAGTCATTTTAATAATCATAGTGCTTATACGATCTGAGAGCCACAGTGATTTAATAAATCTTTGGAGATAGAGAACAATATGACGCTTTCAATAGATTATTGTTTTGAATTAGTTCATTTTGTTTGATCTTTGATATAATGTTGTATTAAGAAGTGTTTTGTGATTTACACCTTATTCACAATTACAATTTGATCTAATCAAATCAATCCTCATCCAAATCATCAAATTGATACATCATTAATTGATCCGATCCAAATCAATCCAAATCCAAATCATCAAATTGATACATCATCATTTGATCCAATCAAACCAATCCTCATCCAAATTATCCAATTGATACATCATCAATTGATCCATCATCCAATCTAAATCAATCAATCCAAATCATCACCTAGATCATCCTTTAGAGATTGCATCTTGAAATCACCTAGTTGTTTTGCACGTTCATGCCTGTTCAAACCCGCTCACAAAAAAAATAGCAAATGGTAGACCAAAAAAATCAAGGTACCCAACCGAATGTCCCTCAAGTTCCTAATAGCATTCCACATGATCCCCATAATGGTGTCTCATCTCAATTGAACACTGACATCCAGAATATCACACCACCTAGTGATGAAAACATGGTCAATCAACCCGAAGTCACCGTTGACGAATATCTTAGTAATCCTGCCAATGTCCAAATGACAAATCATCTCCTAAACGAATGTGGAGATAAGATCCTTGCCACATTACTCATGAATGGGGTCAAACCACCGTCCATTTTTAATACCTCACAATATACCCTTCCCACATTTGTTGACCCACAAACCTCACAAAATGTTCCAAAAGGTTCCTACATTCCTGAAGGTGCACCCACTGAAAATTGGTACCACCCCGAATTGGGAAATATTGTCATCCATCAAGTCCAAGAATATCCTCGTCTTCCAACCACAATTCCACCATCTGATCCTAATAATCCCCATACCTATGGCATGTTGCCATACATCCCATCTACTCCACTGCTTCCACCCCCATATTCTAATATTGGGGGTACACCTACACTTACCAATGTGCTACCTCTTGCATTTTAACAACCTCCAAATAATCCACATCAATCCACCACACTATCAACACCGCCACAACATGTTGCTACTATTATAGCTTCATCTCAACACTCGCATCCACAACACCCGCAACACACTACCATTCTCACACAACCATCACATCAAGTAGCGTAGCCTACATCTCAACAACAACAACACATCTCATCTTACCCATCTCAACAACAACAGCATATCTCATCTCACCCACCTCATCAACAACAACAACAACAACATCCACAACAACATGTGCATATCCCTACACAAACACATCATAATCCACTTACTAAGAACCTCTATCATCCCTCTAGCACATACACTGTTCCATCCCATACGAATCCTCATTAGAATGCACAAAACCAAACACATATTCAACCGCCACCTTACACCAATCTTTCGCAACCTCAAAATCACCCCCACCAACAAACATCGAATCCATACCCACATTCCATGCAACAACCCACCATTGCACAACAATACCAATCCTATCTACTCTACTTTCAACAACAACAAACTCACCAATAGGGGGAACCTTACACTTCCTATTACCAACAACCATCATCACATCAACAAAGAGGCCCTACCTCTATGCATTACCAAAATGTTATGCAGCAACAGGACCCCTCTCGTGTTTCCTACTATCAACAACAAGTGGCTCTCACCCAACACAATCAGTCATCCAACTATCAATCCACTTACAATCAACAAACACACTCATATCTGACTCAACCCGTTTATGATCCAACAACTGTAGGGCCATCCTCATCATATCCACAATACTATCCATACAATTAATCCACTTTGACTCCCACAACTCCCGTCAATAATGACTTGGAAGAATTAAAAGCAACATTAAAGGACCTACAAGCTGGAGCGGGTAAACAATCATTCAAGTTTGAGGACATATGTCCTTATCCTTTTGATCCCTCCATCTCCTTGATTCCTTTTCCCAAACATTTTGAAATACCAAAATTTGATAAATATAAAGGAACCAAGGACTCTAGAGCCCACCTTCAAGAATTTTACACCCATTGCCAAGAGGTCATGCATAATGACAATTATCTTATCCGACTTTTCCCAAAAAGTCTACAAGAGGTTGCCCTTAACTGGTTTATGGGTCTTGAAAAGGGGTCTATCAAAACTTTTGCACAATTATCCGATCAATTTGTCTCCCACTTCTCTTTTAATCTAGAGAAGGATATTGACACACTTGACCTCCTCAAAGAAAAACAACGTGATGGAGAGACCTTTGCAAGCTACTTACAAAGGTCGCCACCTTGGCTAGCAGGATGAAATCCCCACCAACAGAAAAAGACTTGGTCATGCTATTTATCAAAAACTCCCACCCAGATATGGCTCATAACTTCCAACTCCATTGTATCACCACCTTTGTGAGACTTGTGGAGAAAGGCCCCATCTTAGAATGAGCCCTTGTCGCAAAAGGGCAAGTCAAACATTTCAATTCTGATAGAGAGAAATCCTTTGGGGATAAACCTCGTTATTGGAATAGAAATAAGAATGTTGTCAATGATGGTATCACTGACACCAAACATGTCCAAGTGGCCACCACCATGCAAATATACCCTCTTCAACAACAACTGACAATCCAGAACTCCATATCCATCCCCAAGGGGCGCCACGACAACAATCCAACAAAAATAACTAAGGGGGAAACAAACGACAGTTCACTCAGTTGGGAGAACCCCTTAGCGTGGTGTTTAATAAGCTTCTTCAAGCTAATTATCCCATCACATATCCTATCACCAAACCTCTTGATACGTCTAAACCCAAGCTTGCTTGGTTTAAAGACAACGAATATTGTGAATTTCACAAGATTAAGGGACATACCTTAGATAAATGTCAAGACCGAAAAACTACATTCAAGGTCTCATCGATCGAGGTGAAATCCATGTAGATGTTAACGTAGCATCTTTGTCCAATGCTCAACTCCAGATATATTAAAACACTTTTCCTAACCATAATCAGGGTCCTAGTACTTCCAACTCTAATCCTAGACCTAGAAACAATAACAAGCAAGGTAACAGCACTAAAAACATCAGCTATAAAAATGTGCCATACAATTATCAAGGTGTGGTATCATACGTAGAACAAGTGGAACCATGTGTATCCATGATCCATGTCAAAAGAAAAGATCCACAATGTGTTGTTACTACTCAACGGACTTGCATCACAATCCTTGTTGCTCCTCCATCCACCAACGACCATCCGTCAACTCCCAATATAACATCCTAGACCATCTAGGTAAGACTATAGCCCAAATATCCATTTTGGATCTGCTTAAGTCATCTCCCATGCATCAAGATATCTTAACTAAGGCTTTATAAAGCACACAAGTGCTTGATAATATTGACCCTACCCAATTTCAAGCATTGGTAGGCAATCTCTCATCAACCTATCAGTTAGCCTTTAGCCAAAAAGACATGTCGCATCTTGATTCAAGCCACAACCACCCCCTCCATCTCAAGGTTGGTGTCAATTTTCAAAAATTAAAAAGGGTATTGGTAGATAATGGTTCGGCCTTAAATCTCTGAACATTAAAATTCATACAACAAGTTGGATACACCTAAGCTGATTTGAGAAATCAAGTGATCACCATCAAGGCCTATGATAACGTAGAGCGAGATTCTAAAGGAATGATTTTCCTCCCTATTCAAGTGGCCCCTATTGTTCAATACACTATGTATCATGTCCTGGACCTTGAACTTCCATACAACATCCTTCTTGGCTATCCATGGCTTCATTCTATGCAAGTCGTCCCGTCCACCTATCACCAATGCCTAAAGTTCCCATTTCAAGGAATGGAAGTCACCATACAGGATGATCCCCAACCTTTTGAATATTATTGTGCCTTGGAAGCTTCCTTTCCACATTCACATTACTTTCCAAGAGTCGAAATGGGGGCATCCCCAGCATCTGATCCTGACCCATCCACCAACACACTAAACACTTCATCCCTGCCATCATCCACACCTCCATCTGCTGTCACCAAGGTCCAGATCATAGACAAGGGATTTGGCACATACGAAATGCATACCACACTCAATGTGGCAACCATGCCACCTTCGCACCACACATATAAACCAATCCTGCCGCTACCAAAAGTGGAGGAAAAGACACTTACACTCACCTCCAAGAACATGGGGTCAACAACATTCAATGATTTGGGATCCCTCCAGGATCAAATGGATGAAGATATCAGTCAATGGGTTTATCGAGAGGAACCTGAGCCACCATGTCCACTTATTGAATACTTCCAAGAAGTTTATCCACGTGCATCCAAATTCATTGAAAAGTGTCATTGTCAGAGCGGAGGCCTTGGCACCAAAGAACAAGGAAAACGCCAACCAATTGAAGTAACCACCATCCGACCAAGAAATTTGGGCTTAGGTTATGATACTAAACAAAAGGGCCCTACGAAATCCTCTAGCACTTCTAACAATGTTAGTGTTGACAACGGTTCCCTCGAAGACATACCGGAGGAAGAGTCCATCATACACATGAACGATGATTTGAATCACATTGACCTCCCTACCATGTTCGAATTCTTATTTGTTTACACCATAATCTTATTCCTCAAACATCCTAAGCTTATCGATCATGACCTACAAGGAAACGCACCTATCAGCACATTTCCCTCAGAGGATACCTACGTACATCTAATGGGATTGGGGGAAGATGAACGCCCTAATCGCAAAAGCAAAAAAAAGTAAAAACAAAATGGGTCATCAAGTGAAAACCTCATCGAGGCGCTTTTTAACTGTGAAAAAGTAAAAACAAAGGATGTATTTGATAGTGAAAAGCTTAATACAACACTAGAAGATGGGGATGTTCATCTTCCCTTTGTAGGAACACAACTATCTGAGCAATCTTCGATTCTCATTGAAGAAATGCAAGAGATAAATTTGGGGACAGCAGAAACTCCAAGGATCACCTATGTGGCCAAATATTTATCTGAAGAAGAATATATCACTATTGTCCAAATTCTCCGTGAAGGGGTTATCAACTTTGCATGTGCTACTCTGATATGCCTGGCCTGGATCCTAATCTTGTTGTACACCATTTAGATGTTCGTCCAGAGGCCAAACCTATCAAGCAAAAGCTTTGAAAAATGCACCTGCAGATGGCACTATTAGTTAAAAAAGAATTGGAAAATTACTGGATGTTGGCTTTATTAGGCCCATTGATTATTCCGATTGGATCTCTAATATAGTACTTGTTGCTAAACCTAACAAAGACATTAGAATTTGCATAGATTTCTGGCATCTTAACAAAGCCTTTCCAAAAGATGACTTCCCCTTGCCTAACAACGACATGTTGGTCGACATCACTGCAGGACACGAGATTTTATCCCTCATGGATGGCTTCTCTGGCTACAATCAAATCTGGATTGCCCCTGAAGATCAACACAAAATCGCTTTTACAACATCTTGGGGTACTTTCTGTTACAATTTCATGCCCTTTGGTCTCAAAAATACGGGGGCAACATATCAATGGGAAATGATGGTTATATTCCACGACCTCATCCACATCATCATGGAAGATTATTTTGATGACCTACTGGCAAAATTTGGAACCAAAGAAGAGCACCCTACCATTTTGAAAAGGATCTTCGAGTGCTTAGAACAGTACAAGCTTCAACTGAATCCAAAAAAGTGTGTGTTTGGTGTCACATCAAGGAAACTGTTGGGCTTCATAGTTTCCCGAAGAGGCATCGAGGTTGACCCGGCTAAGGTGAAAGCTATCATGGATATGCCTCCACCAAGAAACCTAAAACAATTAAGGAGTCTCCAAGGGAAGCTACAATCCATCCGCCGGTTTATAGCCCAACTTGCGGATAAATGTCAATCATTCACCCACCTTCTCAAGAAAGACACCACCTTCAAGTGGAATCAATAGTGTCGGTTGGGTTTTGACATGATCAAAGGATACTTGTCCCACCCGCCGATCTTGATGCCACCTATCCCTGGAAAACCCCTCTTGTTGTGCATATCTTCCACGTCAGTTGCATTGGGGGCATTATTGGCACAACATGATGAATCCTCAAAGGAACAGGCGATCTATTACATTAGTTGAACAATGGTCAGTTATAAACTCGATTATTCACCAATGGAAAAAGCATGTCTCGTTGTGGTCTTCAGCACAAAAAATCTACGCTAATATATGCTTAGCCATCCTATAAAATTGATATCCAAAGTTGACCCCCTCAAGTACCTATTATCCAAGACAGCCCTGACTGGTCGAATGGCTAAATGGACCATGCTCCTCAGTGAGTTTGATATCTAATATGTGTATAGAAAGGCCATTAAGGGATAGGTAATAGCGGATCATTTGGTAGATGCCCCGTTGGTGGACGCCTATCCCATAGAAACTGAATTTCCAGATGAAGGAGTATTTGTAGTCTCAGAAGCCACCACTTGGACACTGTACTTTGATGGATCACACACTCATAATGGATCGGGGGCAGGAGTCTTACTTATCATCCCCCAAGGCGATTACATACCGAAATCATTTAGACTGGCTTTTCCCTGCACCAACAACATCTCTGAATATGAATCCCTTCTCACAGGCCTCAGAATTGTAGTCCAATAGCACATCACTCATCTACAAGTTTTTGGTGACCCCCAGTTGGTCATAAAATAGGTCAATGATGAGTTTCTAACTAAGGATGAAAATTTGTTGCCTTACAAACGTATGGTGGATGACTTCAAAAAATACTTTGCCTCCATCCAATTTGAGCAGATCCCAAGACTCCAGAATAAGGTAGTAGATGTTATGGCTACCATTGGTTCTCTCCTCGACATGCCAAAAGATTGCATAAATTGTCAGTTCCTAGGCGAACAACTCCTAATCCCAACGTACGATATCCCTGAGAGTGACATGGTGTGTGCTATTGTAGGTCCTAAATCCCCTTGGTACCATGACATTTACACCTATATTCATGACAACACCCTCCCACCTAACCTCACGAGAAACCAACATAAATCATTTATCCAATGCACTGCCCGCTACACCATAATCGGTGATACACTTTATCGACGTGGATATGATGGAACTCTCCTTCATTTTTTAGACGAAACTGAAGCCCACACGACATTAACAAAAGTGCATAGTGGTATTTGTGGGGCCCATTCTAATGGTATGGCCCTAGCCAAATGTATTCTCAGAGTAGGATATTACTGGCCTACAATGGAATAGGATGCTTGTGAATATCTCAAAAAGTGTCTTTCGTGTCAACAACATGCAGATCTGATTCACACTCCAGCACAAGAGCTACAACCTATCATGACACCTTGGCCGTTTTCACAATGGGGTTTCGACTTGATTGGAAAAGTCTACCCTCCATCCTCTGATGGACACACTTGTATCATCACAGCCACTGAATAGTTCACCAAGTGGGTGGAAGCCATTCCACTCACTCAAATCATTGGTGTTCAGATCTCTAAGTTCATCCTCTACCATATCCTCTGCAGGTATGGTATCCCCTCTGCCATCATCACCAACAACAGAAGGCCATTCAAAAATAAGTGTATGACACTATTTTGTGACACATATCATATCCAACATCATTGGTCCACTCCCTATTACCCCCAAGGTAATGGACAGGCAGAAGCGACAAACAAAACATTGATCAAAATCATTAAGAAAATGGTCAATAGCACTGACCGTGATTGGCACCTCCATATCCATCTTGCTCTTTGGGCCTACCGTACATCCATCGGCACCCCTACCGATGCTACTCCATACTCTCTTGTCTATGGCGTTGAAGCCATCTTTCCAATCGAAGTTGAAATCCCCTCACTCTGAATATCCCTCAAGAATCTCATCACTGACGAAGACACCCAAGTGGCACACTTGGCACAATTAGAATTGCTGGATGAAAAATGGGTCAAGGCTTATAACCATCTACAAGCCTATCAACACTGACTCAAAAGGAGCTATAATAAGAAATTTTTCCCTCGCCAATTCAATGTTGGTGATTTGGTTCTTAAATAAAATCAGCAAAATCAGCCAGATCAACAGAAAAAGGGCAAGTTTGAAGCAAATTGGTTGGGTCCTTATGTCATCACCACAAAATATGGTTATGGTGCCTACAGACTCTCCACCCCTCAAGGGGATCCCTTGGAGGAACCCATCAACATCATGCACCTAAAGAAGTTCTACACTTAGGTTAGTTGGGGTATCCTTCCTAGTAAAAGTCAAAAATACAAAAAAATCAAAAATCAAAAATCAAAAAAATCCAAAATAGTAAAGAGAAATAATTCGTCCTATGGTGAAAAGCACCCCTACGTGGTGCCTTGGATACGTACAAACAGTGAAAACCTAGCAACAGGCACCTCTCGTATAGAGCTTAATCATTATCTACCTCGCGTCCTGGTTACTTTATGGCTTATCTGTCGATTCCTCAATCCCCATATCTTCCCATCTGCTTGCACCACCTCATCGCTTGGTATATTATGGTTGAGCATTGGATGACCATCATCCGCTATCCGACATCTTGAGCTTATTATCCTAATCTGAGCCTGTGTCCTCTCACTGTTGTGGTTGTCTCCATCTAGGCTCACTCTTCATGTCTAGGTCTCATCATGTCTCCTTGTGAACTGTGTTGCCCCTACACTTGCACGTAGGCAAGGTTGATCCTTTGATTTTCCCCCGGGGCTTTGATCGGGCCCCGAGGCATTTGTCCTTCATCATTTTTTATCATAGTCCACTTTTCGATCTTGTCCATCCTCGGTCTTTTGTCTTGTCTAAACTATGTTGCCCCTGCGCTTTCGCATAGGCAAGGTTGATCTATTGATCTGCCCTAGTGGCTTATGTTTGTCTTGGTTATCCATTAGTTTCCATCAGTCCACTTTCCGCTCTTTTACCATGGTCTTTTCCTGAACTACGAGGACTCTACGCTTTCACATAGGCAAGGCTGATCTTTGATCAACCCCTGAGCCCCTAGGTCTTTAGGTTGTGTCTTGTCCTCTTGTCTTCTTGTTGTCAATTATGTCCCTATCATCGTTGATTCCTCACAAACAAGATCCTCCTGTATCAAGAAATCTGCCCAATGACAATTATCTTGTGTCATCTAGATCACTTGAGCTTAGTATCCATCATTGGTCTTAATAGGATGCATCCTTCCTCATAGACCACATCAACCCCATCCATCCCTGGGATCTTATGGCAAAGGACACTTGTAATTGATTACGATATTTTGGTACTTTTGGACTTTGTTTATCATTTGAGCTTCCTATAATCACTAGTCAAGATCACCATGATCCTTCATATTGTGGTGTGTTTTTCCTAGTTAACATAGGGACATCTCTTGACTATTGTTTCTATCTGTTGGGATGCTCCACATAGTACCCACCAAGATTCCTTTCAAATCTTGCGCTATGTGGGGGTATCCCTTTGTGCTTGTGGTTATTCCAATACCTGGCTCGACCAAATTCATCGTGACTTTGGGGTATTGGGATAGCCTTCTTGTTTGTTGTGTTTGTTTTATGCATTAGACATTAATCCGTCTTGGTCTACATACCCTAACGCCCGATGTCTTATGCTATAGCAAAAATCAATGCTCTAAAGGATGGAAAATTGCATTCATATTTCATTTCATCTCATTACATATTCCCCCTTCATCCAATCTTGCTCCTACATCTATGACTCCTAATTTTGGTTGTGAAAACTCTCATTCCCTCTTACTAGTTTTTCTTCTCAGGATCCTTACGGTTCTTGACAGGTACTACGCTCCACACACCCTATGCCTAATTGATACCTATGTCTACATTCATTTAAATCCATTCATCCATTTACATCCATTCATCTATCCATATGGCATTAATTCATTTAGGTTCATTTATCCATTTGCATCAATTCATTTAGGTTCATTTACATCCATTCATTTATCCATTTATTCATTTATGTTCATCCATTTCATTTATCCATTTGCATCAATCCATTAAGGTCATTTATCCATTTGCATCAATACTTCAAGTTCATTTATCCATATTGCATCACTACATTAAGTTCCTCTATCTATATTGCATTAATTCATATAGGTTCATTCAATTCATTATGAACATTTATCCATACATTTTCATATCCACCTATACATCATTATTAGGCCCATATTACTTACATCATCAAAACAATTGCATTACCATTCATAAATCATTAACATCTTCCATAATCACCTCATCCACACATGCATAAATAAATCATTAACATCATAACACAACATCCATATCAACACAAAAACATCATATACATATGCATAACATACATCATCTATCGTTAGAACATCAATAATGCATAACATAAATCATCCATCACAAAAATGTGTGGCATAATATCAAATCACATATTATCATCAAAATAATACAATAACCATCCCATATCCAAAATACAGTCATATCATAATCACATACATCTCATCCTCAAAATAAGGTGCATCATCTAAAAATATGTGCTACACCACCACCCGGTAACTGTCAAAAGCACCTATATCCTGTCACCTATCTTCTGCCTGCCCTAAGCTGCCTACACCTGACCTCTAACGAGACTCAGGTACTGGTCCCCTATGTGTTGGAGTCCCTTGAGACTCACGCCCTAGAGTCCCAAACCGAGAAGGAGTCGGCTGGAAATCAATGTACCCCCTGGTTCGTGTCCCTAAAGACTAGGACGGTGTCGGCATCTGTGGTATCTGCCTAACATACTGCATTTTACACTACGCCAGATCTAGCACTGCCTACTCATATACACCCCTCTAGTATGTCGCCTCGTGCATGTACCCATCTCTCTACCCAGCCTGGAACTGAGTGGCATTCCACTCATACCTATACCTATCCCGCTCTCTGCTCATGGCTTGTCTCTCCTGCTCCCATGCCTCATGTGCCACTTTCAGTAGTCGTATCTACTCTGTGGCCCTCTCCCTCTCTGCCCACATAGTCTCTAGCTTTGTCCCATCACCTTGCCCTCGGTGTGCCTGCCTCTGTGCTATATCCCTCTCGGCATTCTCTACCCGACCCATTGCTGCGTCTCTCTGGAACTGTAGGATCTGGACCTGTCTCAGTACACTATCCCTCTCCCCCTGTAGTGTCTGCATCTATACCTATACATTGTCCCTCACCCCCTGTAGTGCCTACACCCGTCCCTATGCACTCTCTCTCTCCCACTGCACTGTCTCTAATCCGACCTTTGCGGCCTCGAGTCTCACCCTCATGTCCTCTAAAGATGCCTTTGTCATGGATACCTTCTCCTATAGTGTTGTCCTATCCTCCAGAAGTCATGTCACTTGAACTCTCAATGCCTCCATCTCCCTCTCGGCCCACTGAGAACACTCCACGAAGACATGATCTCCTCCCCCTGTTGGCTTTGGCTGACCTCGCATCTGAGCAACTGTCATCGCTGCATCTAGCCTATCACGGTCCCATGTCACCCAAGCCAGCTCACCTCATACTCTCTCCATCCCTACTCACATCTCATCCCTCTCTCTCTCGACCACCTATATATCTATCATCAGCTGGCCCACAACAAACTCAAACACTATCATCTTTGTCTCCTTCACCCTCTGCACCTCTACCTCCACCCTTCTCAACTCCTCCTCTACCACTCATACCCTTGTCTGGGCCCCTCTCAATAACATCACTGGATCGTCAACTACAACCGCTGGTACTACTACTAGAGGCTCCACCACCTCTACATCCAAGTCAATCACCTCCCCCTCTGTCTCCTCCTACACCTACTCAACTCATCAACTGAATCCTTTGTGGTTGTCCTCTCCTCCCCCACCCTCATCAATCTTCGCAGCTCCCCTCCAAGCCGCCTCTCCCCCTCTAGCTCCTGCTCTGCTAGCTGGACCCTCCTCTATCGACCGCTCTTGGGCATCCCCTAAGAAGTCCTTTGACATCTGTCGCCCTCTCTACTCCCTCCTCAGGATCTTTGACCCTCGCATCCTCCTGCGGCTCTCTGGCCCTCACCTCCTCCTGCGGCTCTAAGGCTCTCACATACATCCACATCCACCGTACTCTACAACCAATCCCTGTCTACACCTGCCTCCCCTCCACCACCCGAAGCATCTCCACCTCTGACTCGCTCCCCAATCTCACCACCTCTATCTCATCCCCCCCACCACTTGCTCCTCCTGCCTCTCTCTCCTCTCCCTCATGACCTGCTCCTCCTGCCTCCATCTCCTCTACCACATCTCTCCTCGCTCTACTCACCCTCCTCGGAAGTCGCCTCCTCCTGACCCTACCCCTCCTCACCGGTTGATCTCTGGTGCCACCCTCCTCCGCACCACCACTCTGATGTCCCTCATCCTCCTGTCCCTCATCCTCATGTCCACCCTTCTCCAGGTCCTCCTCTTGTCCCCCCTCCTGCTCATCCTCTTGGCCCCACTCCACAGCTCCCACAGTAGGCACCTTCGGTGTAACCCTCTCCCATCAATGGTTGCAAAACCACCAATCATACCGATCTAGCATCCTCTGGACCCTCCCCCCTCCCTAGATAGGGCATCCCACCTGCCATCACCCACGTCCCCCTCATGTCTCTTGCTGAAAACCTCGCCCCCCACGGTACCTCTCTGGTAAGCCGACGAAACATAGTCGGCGCTCCTGGAATGTCCTACATGAGTCCAAACTACCGCATCACTCTGTTTGGACGATGCATCTCCACTATGTGCCCTGGGCTCTCAATCAAGAAACATCTGCATCTAAAGAATCCTCAATGTCTCTCCTCCTTGGTCCTCCATCCTCTAAACCGTCGATACATGTATGGCCACCATACAATGTGCTCCTCCCGTAACTCATCAAACACTCTCCTCCACTGATCCATCTCTCCCTGCATCTCATACCATAAGATGTAGCCCCGGGCTGCCCCAAACTCCCAAGCCACCGGATCTCTCTCATCCAGCTCTCCTCTCCTGACCACTATGGGTCTCGTCACCGAGATATGCTCCCACCCCCACACCTGCAATAGCGTCTTGTGTGTCACGCTCTACACCCCCCGATAACAGATCACGTGCATGTCTCGATATAACTGGGCCAATACACATGACCCCTAGGAAAATTGCCCCTCCCGCCACTCAACAATATGTTGTATCACCTCCATATACCGCAAGCTGCGAATCGCCTGCTCCGATCCGACAGTAGTATCCTGCTGATCAGATAGCACAAAAACAATGGTAATGCTGGCACCCCCAAGGCCAAGCATCTATCTACGTCTAATTGCCCCCTCTGTATCGGCAAGTCCTCTCACCCGAATAGCACCAGAATGGTCGCATCTAACTGTGCTCCTCTTGACACCTCCTCACTCACTAACCGACCTAATATCAGTATCCTCAAAATACGCCACACATTCTCCAATGTCATTGTCATCTCTCATGTCGGCAGATGAAACGTCGGCGTCGCCGAACTCCATCTCTCTATCAGAGTTGGCAACGTGGCAAACCCGCCCCTGCAGCAGGGTGGACCCTCCCCCGTAGTGGGGCGTACCCTCCCTTGCCAAGGTGGACTCGTCTCTGCTACGGGGGTGACTCTGTTGGCTAGGGCAGCATCGCCGCCGCTGGCTGCCGGTGGTCGTGGCGACGCCTGTCCACGCCATCGGGGCGACGTCGCCGTCGTGGCCGTCGGGTGGCGCCACCACTAGCCACCGTGGCGCCTGTCTGCCCCGTCGTGCGACGAACACACCCTGCGGCGGACCATGAGCGGGGTTGCCCTTCAATAGAAAAATTTTCTTTTTTGAAAACCCGGTGTTTTTTCAGCTTTTTTTTTTCCCGATTACCCATTTTTCTATTTTATCCCACCCACAAAACCCATATTTCACATTTTTAATAAAACATCTCAAATGCGTTAAAATCATGAAAATAATGCATAGAGTGTTTTGTCGCCTACCTGGTGGGGCTCACCCTGCTCCCTGTAGGACCGTTGAACCTCGTCTATCTGGTGTACGATCTCGGTGTCATTATCCTACAGCATCTTTGCTCCTCTTTTACTTGCTCTCTTCTCCTTTTCTCTCAACTGCTATAGTGCAAATGAGGTGAGGTAATTTTTAAAATTACCTTATATTCACTTTCCCCCTATTTTAAGAGGTCTTTCTTACCTCTTATTTACCTTTTTTTCTCCGATTAATCCCTTCTCTTCCCGGGGCCGCCATTTGCACCCTGTTTTTCCGATTGACTTCATTCAAAAGGCAAACTTGCCTAATTTTTTGCCCTCTTCCAACCATACCATCCGTTTTTTCTTATCGAGATGTCGTTCGGGACCTCTCTTTTTCCTCGTCACCCTCTCGAGGGGGCATACCCTTCACATTTACCAATTTTCACTGCCATAGTCAATCCCTTCTAGGATTGGGGCATCTTCATCCATTCCCCACTAATTGGATAGCTCAGATCCTCCTCCCCACGCTGGGGCATCGTCTTCAAGTTACATCCTCTATAGAGTCATCTGCACTTTCTTTTCTTCGAAGTACAGTTATTCTAACGGTACTTCGAAGAGAAGCAAAATGTAGACATCCAAATTTGATCACTTCTATATTCTCAAAATCATCTACACTATTCATCCATTTCATTAATAGTGATTAAATAATTTATTTAACCATTATTTCATTTTCTACCTAAGGTTTCTAAAGTATGTAATTAAATAAATTAAATAATTTACCTTATCCCTTTTTTTTTCTAAATTGAATATATATGACAAATTATTTAATTTAGTCTTTTAACCCATTTGGATTAAAATCAATTTTTAATTCCCCTTTTTCTCTCTCCTTGTCACATCCTCCATAACCCTCTTTTAATCTAGATTAAATTAATTAATTTGTGATTAGGATGTGCATCACTTAATCTTGATTAAGTGTCACATCCTCCATAATCTCCCACTTGCCTCTAATCTCCCATTAATTATCCTAATCTTGTGTTTGCACAACCTTAATCAGAATCATTAGCCACATTTAGCTTACTTTTTCTGATCAACCTTCCCACTTACCATTTTTAGCCTGGACTCTCTTTCCCATGTGAATTTTTATTTCACATTTATTTGCCCAAGGCTTCGATCTTCCCCATGTGAATTTTGGATTCACTTTTGTCTTTCCAAGGTCTTCCCCATCCCTATGCAAGATTCTAGAAGGATTGACTTGTCACTTTACATGTGCCAAGGACTTCTAGAACCTTGGACTTGTCACATCACCCACATGTGACAAATCTTCAGCTTATTGGAGACCTTTTACCCAATAAACTCTCCAATGAATGTAAATTTTTAATTTGCATTTATTCTTCCAACCACTTCCCCTTTTCCATGGAAATTTTTGAGGAATTTTAAATTCCTCAAATGTCTCTTTCATCCTCATTCGGGGACAAAAAGTTCTTTTTTGAGGAAATCTTCTCATCCCCTAAGGTACCTCAAAGGTACTTGTCCTTCATCCACCTCATGTACTTCTCTTCTACCTCATTTCCACTTCATTCCACCCTAAGACATATCACATTCCACATGTCAAGATGTGAGGGGTTGTGAGTCTTCAACTCACCATAGCCCTTCATCTTGATCTTGTTGGATCAATCTCAATCGTTGAATTCTCTAGAAAATTCCAATTATCTTATAAATACCCCTTCATTTCTCCCATTTTGGGAATCAAGTCTTTTGCTACCAAACTCTTTCCAGTTTGTCATTGGCAACATTTTAGCTTTTCCATAGTATTTCTCATCAATCCATCCTGCATCTTGCATCCACTTCACTCCATTGCCATCCAAGGAGCACACAAGACATCCAAATATCAAACGCCAACCAAGGAAGAAGCAGCATGAAAGTATAACAACCAACAATCAATTTGTTTATCTTGTTTTTATGTTATCTATTTCTTAGGCTAATCTTTGAGGTGCCCTTTTCTTATGTTAGTTCTTTCTTATTGCATCATTTTAGCATCTCACATTAGGACTTGACATTTTAAAAGGATCGCAGTAGGCTATAATATGGATCTTGTCGCACAAATTTCTACCATTTGCATTGTTCATAAAATCAAAGTGTGGTATATTTTTGTGATTATTGATAAAATAAGATAATTCATGCCCATGGTCATAAATTATAATTCATGGTTACTTTTGTTGATGACTCTATCGATATATCGGGAGAGCACCTTAGGAGTCAGTTCGATAGAGTATTGTTACACCGATACTAGGTTGTGAGCTATTTTCATCAGGCCATCGACGGGACTGTGATGGGGGTTTCGCCGATGAAGCATTGTTAGGCCGATGGAATTGAATTTTATATAATTTATAAAATATCATCAACTATAGTTTGACTTTGGCATATGATTCATGAAGTGCAATATAATATAAAATATCATGGAGACTTGGAGTGCAATATAAAATAAAATATCCTAAACTTGAAGTGCAATGATTCACAATTTATTTGAATACAATATAAAAAATCATCAACTACAGTTTGGAATATGATTCATGCAGTGATTGAGTGCAATATAAAATAAGATATCATGAAGTGCAATGATTCACAATTTTAATGTTCATTGAATACAATATAAAATATCATCAACTACAGTTTGGACTTTGGAACAATGGAAACTGATTCATGAAGTGCAGTAAAAATACCTAGAACCTGTTAATTCTCTTCCATTTTCCAAACGGAGTCAGGGTCCTCAAATCAATGCTCATCTTCAGATAAAGTAAAAGTCATCTTGATTATGAGACTGCTCTGCACTGTTTTCGACCTGTGTCTCAAATTCAACATTCATTGTTTGATATGTGTCAATTTCAATATCATTGTCATATGTCTCAGGCCCATTGCCACTGCCACTAGTACTACCACTAGCACCGGAAGCTCTTGGAATTGGAGATCCTATGTTGCACAACTCGGTCCCTCTTCTTTCACATGTGGACCTCCAGATTGTGAGTTCCCTTTCAAAAGGAATTTTTTTGACATTATATGCAATTCCTTTCATCCTCAAGCAATTTTCCAAATTCTTGTCCATTTTGTTTCTTAACTTTGATTTCAAAAACCCCAATGTACTGAAAACTCTCTCATCCTCCATCGACTCCAATATCATTGTTTGACATAAATCAACAAGTTTGAAATATTATGACATCGAACCATGCAATATTTCACTCTGACCTAAGCTTGTCCAAACCTTTTTTATTGATCTCGATTCAAAAGCCTTCTCCTTGCCCATGGACTTATACTGGTTCCTCATAGCTATTGCAAAACTCCCACATTGCTTTCTAAGCTTATTTTCATTTAAAATTCCTTCTATTGTCTGCTCATTGTATGTTACCTTTTTCAAAAACTGTTCGATCAAGATTTTTACTTGATCATGAAAATATTTTGGGTTACCTCGGTTTACCCAAAATTGAGGATACACAATACCCATGGCTTCAAGTATTTCATGTCGAAGGAATATTTCACGAATCTCTGAGGAAAGATATTTTGCAATTTCCTTCAAATCATCACTAACAGATTTAACAATACCATTAAAATCTTCCTCGTTAACAAGTACTTCTTTTCTAGAGCACCTAGCTGTCTTACAATGGTACATTGGTATCTCATATCCACGTACACAAATACATAAGTGCCCACTTGCATTAAACTGTAAATAATTATCAAGATTATTCAAATCGGTAATTTTCCACCACATCAAATAATTTGCATCTACTTGTGTTAGATCTAGATATAGATGATCGAGGGCCAAGCATGTAAGTTTACGTAGGTTGGCATATTCATAAATATACATAGTTTTGTCTTGGGATTTCTTCACAAGATTGTTCATCTCATCCAGCATGGGGAGAAGACTAGCTAAAGTCAAGAGTGTCTCTATATTGCTTAACCTATGTAAGAGGTCAAGAGCTTTGTCTATTGTGCTATGATGCTCGTACATCACGCCAATCAAGGATTGATATTCTAAAAGAACTCGTTGTGCTGGTCCATGCAGGGAGATCCATCTGGTATCGCCATCCTTGAGAAGCTTGTTTCCAGGTGTTATTCCCTCAACAAAATGTTGAAATTCAAGGAAATGTTTGGGACTTCGGCAGAAGTATGTGTGGATCTCGCGAACTAGATTTTCAACTTTTGATACTGTAGGAAACTTGCTTACAATTTTGAATGCTAAATTCATTTTGTTGGCCATGCAGTGAATGCCAAGCATGTATGGTGCACAAGTAGTTTGTAACTTTGTGCAAAGACCTCTCATTTGACCTTGCATCACTGCAGCTCCATCAGCTCCTACACACACCAACTTTCTGGCAATTGTCAACTCATACATACCTGCAATTTCATTCAAATATTTCTCAACTAGTTCAAATAGATTTTGCAATGTTGAACTATCCTTCATTTTACGAATACAAAGAAGATGAGCTTGGCAAACATGCTGTGCTACAGTATACAAATGCATACAAACCCAAGAAGTATTGTCTACCGCAGTAACTTCGTCTAAAGATAATGCAATGAAATTTGACTCTTTTAATTTCTCCTTTAAATCTTGCTTTTCCATTGTAGCAAGACAGTTCGCCCATTCCCATCCAGCGTTTACTGACCAATGTGAGAAGGGAAAGTGGGGAACACTCAAATAAGATAATAAATCAAAATATTATGGGTAGTCTATCATAGAACGCCCCCTGAACAAAATATGAAAAACAACACTCATTTGAATAGTTTTTGACAGATTTGTTGCTGCCATGGCTTTTCCAAAATGAGCCTCAAGTGTACCTTCACATTTTTTAATCTTCGACATTATATGGTTATGCTCTCCATAATCTGCGGCATACTTAACATGAAGACATTCTTCCTTTGATTTCCATCGTACGACTGATTGTTCCTTTCTGTCTATGATTTATTTTTCGTAAACTTTGTCGATATGCTTTTCTATAGTGTCAAGCTTTAGATGCATCGTCTTGTCTCTTCCACATTTCCAACTACAAATCTTACATTTGACCTTTGTTGCCCTTTCAATATCATTTTCGTTTGATACCCCCATTGCTTCAAGGAATGGGTACTTCGACAACCAACCAATTTGAAAATTCCTTGTCATTTCCCACTCGTGCCCCAATTTTGCTTTGCCTTTTCTTTTCTTGCTACCAACATCATCCTCATCCAAGTCAATTATCTCATTTTGGCTATCCAGGGTATCCCTTGGAACATCTTTTGCGGTATTGCCATCCTCATTTGATACATTTTAATTTAACACAATGACAATCTCACCTTGACCTTCCTATGGTGGTGAGGTATTGTCATTGCCATCTTCAATAATATTTGGTTGAAGAGTTGATGGTGTAGCTCCACCTTGATCTGATGGATTAGAAGTTTTGTCAATTCCAAAGTAAGACTGTATGGTACCTCCACGTTTTGGGTGTTTTGATGGCCTCACAGTCTCTTCATTACCCTCGGGAGTCTTACCCTTGCATTTGTTGCTTGACATATTGATATCTCACTTCGAATAAAAGTTGGAGAAAAATGTCTTCTTGTTTAAGAAGGACAGGCCGATAGAGAATATAGATCCCATTCCCTACTCAAAATCATATTTAAAACTAAAGCAAGAACGGAAAACAGATAAAGAAATCTTATTATTATAACTAATAACTAATAACAGTATGAAGAAATAATCACTCACCTTTGAGTCTACGTTTTTGGGTTTTGCTTACTTTTGAATCAAGAAGTAGAACCTCATAACCGAACAAAATGTGTAAGAACAAATAATAGCTTCAATTGTATTTATATCAATCCATATTTGGCAAATTCCACAGGATTTTTAAATGATATGTTAAAAATTTGGCGAATCCTGCATGCTTATACAACAATACATTACAATTTTCAAGGCGAAATAGGTCCTCATAAGAAACTATTTATAAATTTTAATTGGCGAAATGGGTCTTCACAAGCAACTATTTGTAAATTTTAATTAGCGAAATGGGTCCTCATATAATGTTGTTTTAATAGTATTGGCGAATATGTTGGTGTTTTATGACATGCCCCCCGAGATTCCAGGCGAAAATATTAATCGGTCCATTGGAAACGCGTAATTTGTTATGGCGAATTTATTGCCTAAACATGCCTCGTAAAAAAAAATCGTTGGCGAATGGACATGCATTGGACTGATAGTTCATGAAATCCTGGCAATTGAAACACCTTGCTGGATACGGTAAATTTGCCAATTTCGATTTGCTCGATTCCTAGAATTCGCCAATTGGTGAAGATTTGCCACTAAAGTTATCCCTGCCCTTGTCCCCTACCATTGAAACTTCCTATTCCTCAAAGGTCTAATTTCACATTACCCTCTAGCTCTTCTTCTTTGACAAGTTTGGAAGAACTTATGCTTCCTTATTTAAATTGTTATCACCCCTTTTACTTGCCACTTTGCTTTCCTATTTAAGTTTTCCTCTACTTTCAAGGAAAATTGATATGCCCCATCCATGATGTTCACTTTGAGTATAATGCTAGCTCATCTTGGAGTTGAAATCTAAGCTTGCTGATGTATCTTGTTACTACATGCCCATCATCTTCTTGCAAATCAATCATGATTTGTAACCTCAAAATTCTTTAGCATAATATTTTGTTCGTGACTCCATATGTTTGAGAATTTGAAACCTTTTAAAGGTTTTTATTGATAATTTGAGGGCATAACTTAACTTTCAAATATTTTACATCTTGTGCCACATTCTAATTTTCTCTTTCCCTTGTCTTCTATTAACATATGGAGATTATCCCACCATAGGGTAGCATGTGACTTTATTTTTTATGTTGCAACTTTGAACCTTCGTAGATCAAGTTCCTCAATTCCTTCCATCTCATAGTATTTCTCTAACTCTTGAATCCAATCCATGAACAGTTCTAGATTTAGTTCACCTATAAAATTAAGGACTTTAAACTTAACCTTGATTCTTGGTTTGATTACAACTTCAATAAGACTTTCCATGAGATCTACAACTTTATCTCAACCACTTTGAAATCGTGGTTCTTCCTTTGAATCATCATGAAACAACCTAGCGCCAATTTCCTCTAACCTTCTAAGTAATTCATCACCTCTAATTCCCCTCTATCTTGCATTTCTCTTGCCTCTTCATGCCTAGTTCATATGTAGTCCCTAATTGATGAAGATAATTTGTGGTGCTACAAATTTAGATACTTTGTTATTATAGGTAATAGGCCAAAGCACAATCTACATGTGAAAGAATGAATCAACATACAAAGATCATACTAACTAAATAATAGTCTTTCAAACAAAAAACACTGCTAACATTACACAAAGGAAGAGCTCCCTCAAAATTGTAGCAAAAATACAACAAATGTCTTTTATTTACCAAAAAAAAAATCCACAAAATCTCTATTTTATCTCCTCTAACTTCCAAACTCCAAAATTAACCCCTAAACCCAAAAACATACATTTACCTTTATACCCTAACAACACCACAATGACCAACCCTATTTTAATTATGTAATCCAAAAATTCCTCAACAAAAATAGAACAATTGAGAAAACTGCTAATTTTAGTAAGGAAAATCTTAAAATGAAAGTTAAAAAGTGAACTAACAAAAAATTGAAGATATATTTATTTAAGGTGCACCACATCATATGAATGAAGGTAATGATCATATGAAAATACATGTGTAAATGTACCACAATTAATGTATAGATGAGGTGAATATATCAAAATATGCAAGTGTAAAAAATATAATAGACATCAAAATGTATAAAAATATGTATAATAAATAGATAGATAATATAAAAGAAGAGACCCAACTTCTTATAGAATTGTATTGTTTATCAATATATAAATATATTGAAATACTTTCTCAAATAAAATTTTGACTTCTAATAATTTGAAGTTAATGTATCAAATATCATGATCAATATAATTGAAGTTTGCATAGATATTATATTAAAAGATAGCTCATATGGTAGCAACTAAAAATATAGATTGTCTCCCATTTTGTAAATTTTTGAAGCATGATGGGTGAAAATAATAATAATCATCATTCTTATATAGCATATTTTGGCGTGAAGCACAAACATAATATCTTAAAGCTCGCCTTTTCAAACTAATGCATTTTGTTTTGTCCATTCATAACATGTTTAGGTGCTTAGATAGAGACAGTATTTACTGTAAAATCTTGTCTAGTTTCCAAATGGGCAGCATTTTTCCACAAATTCTGTGTGGCATCATAATGAAAAGGTGTTATTAAGTTGGAGGTAATGCCACATTAATGCATGTTATGTGTTTTGCAAACATGTTTTATGGCTGGGATGCATTCAAAAACTAAATATCTTCTTCACACCTTATTCAACAAAATCTTTCTAAGTTAAAACCTGCACGAGCTGAGATACCCATGGTAAGAATTGCCAACCATTTTGTCCACTTGGATGGAGACCTGTCAAAGAACAATGTCCTCATGAGTTGTCAAGCATCTACTTAAAATATATTGAGAAGTAGGTATCTGCAATAACAATTAAAGATAAAGCTAGGCAGTGTCAAAGTGGCTCAGGTGTGAACCAATGGTTGTGATAGGCATCTACTGCACAGGGAATACAATTTTATAGCCCCAGGTATTTTGATTGGCTTTCTAGGGTGGTCCATGTAGCATTAAAGTCCCATTTAATTGACTGAGCTTTCCAAGTCCCCACATATCTTTAAGTGTGAAGTCCCCACATAGCCTCTTAGTCCCGTGTAATTTAATTGAGCTTTTAGACTCCATTCAAATTGAGCCTCTTACATTGGCAGGTGGGTTGAGGATTTGGCATGACATTCATGTGTGTGCAAGTTGAAAAGGAGTTGTTTCTTTTCAATAAGTAGATTGCCCAAACATTTAAATGAGTTTAAGTAGTTGTGAGTATAGATGATTCTGATTGGAGTGTGAGGCTAAGCAGTTTTGATTGATGAATCTTTTAAAGGAGTTAAAAGAGCATGAATCACCTTTAAAAAGAGTTTGAATCGTAGTGATTTAAGTTATCAGTTTTTATAGTAATCAAAAGTATATATAGTTTTAGTTAAAGACTTCAATTTTTAAAATATTCAGTTGATTGAGGAATTTTAACTTTAAAAGAAAAAAGAGCACAATCTTGATTAAAGAACTTAGCTTTAAAAGAGTTGAGAATATAAACAAATCTGATTGAAAACCTCAATCTTTCAAATAATCGATAATATATTCTTAGATTTGAGACCTCACTCTAATAAAATAATAGAAAATAGAAAACACCCATGCCCTTATCTATATAACATAACATTTTAATAACCTTGACCTTGGATTAGAGACCTCATCCTACTAAAATAGTAGAGAATAGAAAGCACCCATGCCATTATCTATGGACCCTGGATGAGGGTATAAGTGTCAAAAATTAGGGTATTGACATCTACATCTATCAATAAAAATGACAGACCCAACCTTGAATAAGATCTGGATCACTGTAGTTTTACTTTTTAACACAAGTATAAACCACCATGATAACAACAATGGAAAGGTGTGAAGGCGCGTGGGTATTTTTGGTTACCCACAAGGCATCTTTATCTTATTAAATGATAGAGATAACCCAAAATTTAATCGCGAAGTCGATGAAAAGATTGGTGACAGGCATTATGGGTAGGTCCCATTGCAATTAGCAATCACCAGGAGCAGTGGGTGTTCAAATTGATGGTGATGTGGACTGGACTTTACCTGAGGTGGGGTAAGTATGCCAACTGCATGAAGTGGTGGTTGATAAAAAGTCCATCTCAATCCAAAGCCCGGAAGTAACATGCTCCGTTGGATTCACAGAAACTCACCAAATTTACATCCACTGTCACTGTCACGAGGTCCAATCTATATCAGGTGGGCCGACCTACTTCCAGGTCCCCTACCCAATTCCAGCTAAGATACACCCAACAGCCACAAGAATACATTTCATTTGGGCCTACATATGAGCTGAGGGTTTGTAGTTTTGTGTACAGAGAATCAGAATCTATAGAACATGGGCCTTGGCAGTCAGTGATCACAGCTCTGTCTGACCAATTCCACAAAAGATAGAAAGACACCACATAATCTAAGGAATAAATCTCACAAGCAAATAGTTGGTATGTGGGGACAGGTTTAAAAAAAGTATGAAAATCTTCTTGACTTCCATTGATAAGATATTTTTTAACAAATGAGGTGGGAGCCAGAAATGCAAGGGCTCCTCCAATGTTCCTGTATACCATATGTTTGTTATTCATGATGATTCATGATTCTTCATCTATCATTTCTGCTACAATTTTGATGGATTTGCTATCTATCTATTTCTATAATAATGATGAGCCTGTACTGTACTGGGAAGTGAAGCTCTTGCTTCATACTTCCATATTCTTTTTGCTTATAATATTATTATTGACCTTGGTGCTTTGTTTCTATTATAAAAATAACAATATTAATAATGTGGAGAAACAGTGTGGTCTTTTGTTTTGCCCCTTTTTTTTCTACTTTACTTTGATCACATATTCCCAAGCCACTTGGGGATCCACGGAGTCCACTTGAATGTAATGTTGTTGGGCATCTGCACCCTTTTTTGTTTGTTTGTTTGGATTGTGGTGCCACTTTTGAGATGGTCATGCCAAGTATAATAATTGTGTATTTGCAATTTTGTCTGCAACAGCCTTTTTGCTATGTAACCGTGGATATGTCATTGGCTGCATATGATCCACGTGGCGTGGCAAAAGGGCTCTCTGGAAGGTTGTGCACATGGCTGCTGTACAATCAAAACAAACAAGGGAAAAACTCATCAGTACTAATATTAGATTTCTTGTTAAGCACATATGCAAAGTGTTTTTTTTCTCAGTTTAGAAGTTAATTTTGGGCATTGCTTTTTTGTCTTCACCTTTCTTGGTCATTGCCGTTTTGTTTTGGCTTATCTCCATTGATAGACTCGCTGTTCAAGACTTCCAGCAGATAGCTGAAATGCTCTGCGGATGGAAGGCCAATGATATCTGCATCAAACAATAAAATATGACCCAAATGTTTAGTAGTGGTTTTCCTCTCTCTTCTGAGATTTGAATTTCACTCTACAACCTTGCTATTCTCTCATCACCAAAGTAATAAATCTTCTGATAGCCTTGGCTTTAGAAAGCCATTATAATAGTTTAGTTTCAAACATAAAATAATGTGAACCAATCTATCCATGCAAAACTCGTGTGTTTGTTAGGAGACATCTTCATGGACGTAAACTCACTTATCTGTTGTAATGGGGCATAAAGCTACCCACATTTCCCACTCCCCGTGTTTCCTTGCCTTTATTGGTAAGGTGGAACTTATAGCAATGAATGAATGTAGGTAGGTTCAATTTACA
Source organism: Sequoiadendron giganteum (assembly GCA_007115665.2). Taxonomy (NCBI): domain Eukaryota; kingdom Viridiplantae; phylum Streptophyta; class Pinopsida; order Cupressales; family Cupressaceae; genus Sequoiadendron; species Sequoiadendron giganteum. Next base: position 608,820,566 of record CM021103.1, read on the forward strand.
CTTGCTCTTTCATAGACCTAAACTCAATTGTCTTGTCATAGGGTTCTGGAATAGAGATTCTTATATATTACAGATCCAAGAACCCCTCATCTTCTTTAAGATGTCTGCCATAATTTTTACCAACCCGTTACCCATGGGTTAGTGGTTACTAGCAAGTGGTAAGGGGAAACTTTGTCATGATGGTCCTAATAAAAAATTAAAACATGAAAGGAAAACTTTGATCCCAACCTTCTGTTGTTGAGGCTGCATTATCCTCAAAGTCATTTTGGCGGTGCTGGTGCTGGTGCTGATTCACAATGAGACTAGAACTATTACTGTTATTATTACTTGCTAATTTAGAGGCTTGGTTCATCAAATGTAACTCTGCAAACCGCCTTCTTTCTAGTTCAATTAACTGCTCTTGCTCCTCTAGAAGAAATTGAGTTCTTATCATTTCAGAGTTACCAATTAGTCTAGGCCCTGCACAACAAATAATTTCATTTCAGACACAAGAAGAGAAACAATTTACCATATCTACCATATACATGGAGAGCAATGTCATACTTACCAAGTTGAAGGTCAAAGTCATCTAGATTGTAGGCTGCTGGCATGTATTTTGAGTGTTCAGGTTTCTCAGTTGTATATCTTCTGAATGGAAGAAATTCAATAATAAAGAGTTAGTTACAATGAACGAATCCACCCCTGAACTGTTAAAAAACACACAAATTGGATTTTGTTTCTCATTATCTGAGAACTTTTCTTAAGCTTCAAAGAGCAGAAAATTAGTGCTGATATAGATGAACAATACCTGTCCCCATGCTTGCCTTTTTCTCGATATGGTTTGACAAGAACACGAGCACCACATACATAATGGGGATTTCCTTTGGCCAGGATGGTTTTCACAGTGTCTGGATATAGAAACGTTACAAATCCAAACATTCTCTTCTGCTGATAGGGTATTCTCACATCATGTACAGGCCCATAAGTCCTGTGATTGAAACAATTACACTTAATGTGCTGGGTCGTCACCAAATCCCCATTATTCTAATTAAAAATTACTAATAGAAGCCCTTCTCTTAGATCAGATAGAAGAAGATTCTTCCTACCTGAAATAATTTGATACATCTTCCTCTGTGAAGGTGCTTTCAGCAGGGAAGGTCAAGTAAATTTGACGAGATCCTGCAATCAAGCCAGCTATGTCATTTCGTTCACCCCTGTACTCTGTAAACCTGGGAGCATCCTCTGCTAAAACGACCGCATGCTGGCCATGGGGCCTACATAAAACAGTAAATTATATCAGTCTAGCTAATTCCTAATCCAGAGTTAGTATTGCACATACTTGACTCCTCACGATATTTTAGAAAGCTAAAAAATGCAACCATGACAGAGAGATGATGCTCTGCATAAGAGGCATAAAGTAATCTCACACCATGTAGCAGTCCAAATATGTATGAAAGAACATAAAACATCATTCACTTCTGTGTTGCTTATGGCATCAATGACAAGGTAAGATAAGTTCCAATACTTTATTATCTTTAGGCTATAAGCAAATAGGATTGAAACACTCCATCAAGCAAGGCATAAATAAATGAAACGCCCTACTAAACAATATGAGACGGGCAATTTACTCACTCGGCAGAACTTTACTGTCATGGACGTGGACAATGGGCATACCGTCAAAGGTATGGGCAATGGGCATACCGTCAAAGGTATGGACAAGAAAGCTCGAAATACTCACTTAGAGGCCTCGTGGATATAAGGAAGGACTTGTTATAGGCATGGACATGGGAAAATAAGATTGAAATACCCAATTACACACACAATGAGTTGAACAATTTACACATCTGCTGAATTTGCCTCTCAAACAGCTTTAAGGAAGATTGTAGAACTCAATAAAACTAGTTGCCAGACAGAAAGCAGAAGCATACCGATCAATGAGTCTAATAGTCTTCAAGCGTGCCAAGAGCTTTGTTAGACTGTAACCAGCTTTGCCATGCCTCTGAGATTCAGTCAGGTAGCCTTCAGCTTGCAGAGTTCTCCCAAATCTTTCATAGTAGAGTTGAGGCAACGAAGCAATGGAAATGGGCGCCCTCTTCCCTCTCAGTAATTCCAGCAATTCAACCTCCAATCTTTCCAATGTTCCAGCTGAGATTGGTTCTTCATTCAATGATTCGGAGGGGCTACTACCCATGGAGACTGTAAGATGGTTTTCATAGCCATGAGAAAAACGGCAATTGCTGCCATGTTTGCAGTATCCACGAGCAAAATACAGGCATGGCTTAACATCAGGAATTGGTAGACTGACCCTTTTACTTAAAAAATCCATACCCAATTCGCCTGGGGCTAGTTGCATCTCTGGGTAATTGTAACTGTCATTCTCAAACAAGGGGAGTTGTTGATCCTGCGGCTGGAAGTTATTGGTATAATCTCTGATACTGCTTGGCTGCTCTGTTAAGACCATGGAATGCTGCTGCAGTTTATCACTGCCAAAAAATTGAGCTTGTAAGGGATTCCTGTTAATAAAATTGAGCGCATTCTGCTCAATGGGTACGGCAAAATGTGAACTTAAAGGTGTCTCTTGATGGGCCTGAGAATCCCAGTAGACTGTTTGGGGCGAAACCGCAGAGAAAGAACGAGATGGTATGTGAGAAAATGGAGCAAACTGCACGGGGGACTCCATAGCATAAGGGGATAGCAGCTGTGAAGAAGATGATGAAGAAACTTGCATGCCAAGTTCCTTCTTGGCCTTGGAGATAACAGAGTGAATCAAACTATCAGGCCCAAAGGCTAACCGGATCATTTCCCTATCTCCATTGTCCTGCAGCAGGAGATAGCCAATGATTTTGGACACATTATCTGGATCCACGCTCTGTATCTTTGAAAATACAATCCGTGTTGCTTCATATATATCCATTTCACATCCAGTACCTGCAACAACCAAACCCAATGTTGCACTCAATAAACTAATTTCAAGGATGCCAAAAAAACAATTTTACAAACTTCAGATCTTAGATTGTAGGTTCATGAAACTGCAATAAATAGATTGCTCTTTGGATATTGGAAGCATAGAAGTCAGGATCTGGTACAAAGAATCAAACATGTACTGATATATTCGATATCTTCTGTAACCCTATCTGATTGATTATCAAAGATCCATAGCTAACCCAAACTCACATTGTTAAGATGATTTACTCTGTATAAAAACAAAAACTGCCCTTTCCCAATAACTGCAATAGTGTTGATCTCACAATTCTTCCATCACTGTTGACAAAAAGCAGATATACCATGTACCAAAGATGCGGACAGCAGCCTTATTGATCACCAGCTGGATTGATTATTGGAAACCAACATAATGATTATATCGACCCAACCACAAAACGAACACATATCTGTATGCCTGCCATTTATTGTAAAATCTTGCACCACAAGGACCCATATGACTTTGAGAGTTCAGTCCTCTCACACAACTTTTAGTAGAATTTTATTAAACAGTGCACCTTGGCATCTCCACCGGAAAACAAACATTGAACAGTCCAGTCCACCTTTCCACCCCAATATTGACAAAATTAGAGGCTCCTAATACAATACTCTGCTTCCTACTTGATCTGCTCAGCATAGAAAAGTTCCCCAAGTCCACCCAAAAAGCTAACTCTTACCAATACTCGCTCAATATATTATATTCTCCTCTCATCCACGTTACATACACCCACTTAGAGCTCTTCCCATGGGATTTCTGCATGCATCCAAACTGAAACAACAAACTGAAACTAACTTCATCTACTAAAACAGGTTCACAGATCAGGAATGGCTCAACCATATGATAGTACACATAAAACTGATATACACAATACTTTAGGCCTCCACATATGATTCTACATGGCTTGAAACAGTAACTTACCTCCTTCTAAGCCTGCAAATGCTCAGGATCTCTACACCCAATGAGCTTGAAGACATCCAGCCCACTTCAATCCAGAAAAATGTGGTACAAATATATAACAAGAAAAATAAATAATCAAATAAACCTTCCAGACCCAGATCCAAAAAAATCATTAACAAAAGGCCTTAAGGCTCCTCTTCTCCAGTCTCTCCATTGTCCAGGAGCATTTATCTGGACCAAAAATTTATTAAAGGCCGTGTCTGTAAACTTAACCCGAGATGAACTCGAGTTAGAAAATTCAAATCAATCCACTTGCCTACTCAATGTACACGTTTATTAAGATCAGCTTCAAAATCTTCTGCATCACCATTGGGTTAGGGCTAACTCAGCTAGTTAACCCCGCCGGAGTTAAGCGTTATCTTCATTTTTAACCGTTGCAATAAGAAAAATATTTATGCAGTTTGAAAATAGGTGATGTCATGACCAGGGTTATATTTTGTTTTTTTCACGTCAACAGACGGGAAGGTAGAATGTTGATATGAGGCGGTGAGCGGTTCAGCCGGCGCGGCAATTAGGGGACACACGTGATGATGGGCCCTGATGACGTCATTCTGTTGGGGTTCCGTCATGTGCCGTCGTGCATGAAGAAGAAGCCGACAGAATCTAACACTCTATGCCTGCCTGCCTTAACTCATGGGTTACCCACCCACTCCATTGGTGTAGTCATATATATATATATATATATATATTAAATGTTTTATTTTTGAATTTGTATAGATCCCGGCAAGGAGTCCCTCAATTATTTGGATTAAAAAAAAAAAAATTATCTAAAGAGATAATTCAATATAAATGATAGTTTTGATATATTAAGGAGCTTACATTAATAATTTGGTAATTTTAGAGACATTGAATTTAATTGGTTTTTGGATTAGTCTTTGTAAGAGTTTTTTAATAATGTTTCGCATCACTCTATGTGATTTGTCATTAGGTTGATAGAAAGCTACAGGGAACATGGATTGAAACTTATTTTAAATATGATATGATGTGGTTTTAAGTTATAGTGATAGAGAAACAAAAATTAATAATTTAAAATGAGATAAATGGTTAGAATTATGTGGCATTTAGTATTTGAGAATTTAGGATGGATAGAAGTGTACTTGTAATGTAGTTTATCTAATACAATTCTACCTAAATAATGTGATTTTGCCCCGAGTAAAATTAGATGTTGATGTAGACATATTAGAATCTAATAGTCAAATTTAAAATTAACTAAATGGTGACTATTGTGCTTTAATGTGGATGTGTAATTATAATTGTTAATTCTTTTATGACATCTGTGATGAGAAAAATGAACTAGGATAATGTCTTTACTACAATCCACATGCAATTTAAAATATTTGACATATTAACTAGTAGGTAAAAATTGGCACAAGAAATAATTAAATATAAGCTTGAAAATAGGACCACATCTACAATTTAATCTTAATATAAAAAATATTAACAATTAAATTAAAAATTAAAAGCATGACAAAATATTAATTTTAAATTTAATATCAAATATTATATTTGAAAACAATAAAATACAAGAAACATACATTAAAAACATCCACACATACATTTCTTCTCTATAAACATTAACAATAATAACAATAGTTTTCTTATTTTTAATTGATCTTTTAAAATTAGTAATATCATCAAGAGAGTACCCAACCTATCTTATTTTTCCTTCTTGGAACTTAAAGCCATTGTCTCTATAAAGATAATAACAATAAAACCCCCTTCACTATAACAATAATAATAGTTATAATAACTTTGTGCATATAATGTCATTGTTGAGCTTTAAAATATGTATTTAGAAATTAAATTTGGGAATGTACTAGTGTACAATTATCTAATTCGTGTTTCTGAATAGTTTGTGTATATGTGGAGAAAAATAAATTATAATAAAATATTTAGAGGTATTTAATTGAATAAAGTAATGCAATTATAGTTAATTAATTTAAATAAATAGGTTAAGTTTAAATAAGTATTGTTATATATAGTTAAGAAGGAAATATAATAAATTTGGAAATGTATAAATAAGTATTATCACATGCAATTAGGAAGGAAAGGCATTAAATTTGGAAATGTATTATCATATAATTACTTAATTTTTTTATTAAATTATTATATAGATATAGAAGAATAGAATGTTTTCTAAAATAAAATATTTAATGTTAATTATTAATTGAAAAAAGTAATGAGTACATAATTTATCTAAATAAATGAGTTAAAACTAGATAAGTATTGTAACATCTATTGAAATAAACATTAAAGTAGAAAAGGTCTTGAATTGTATATGTGACAATGAATGTCCTATTGAAACACATGTTTCTATGATGTAATTCAAATGTTGGCTATTAAATTTAGAATAGAAAAGCTCTAATAGATTGGGAAATGACTTACACTTTGTCTTGAGGTTTAGAACTACATGTGTAGCCTTGATTTAAAAAAAAATCAGCCTTGAACCAATTATGCAACTTCAAACTTGGATTTGTAGCCTTGAGTTAGGTGCCTCTAGTCCTAAAAATATGTTTAATTTTTGTGCCTAGGTTGGGTGGTGCTTAAAGTAATTGATAGTTCATGTTATTAAGAATAGGTTTCAACATAAACTTGATTGTAGTTAGTCCATATTAAACCAATTCAATGATATTGGCATAAAATTGAAGAAGCGCTAAGTAGAATACAAAATGCTTATGTATGTTCTTATGTCCTATCTAAGTTAACAATTGATATATTGTATATTGCTAAATGAACTAGGTTATAACTCAATTGATTGAGAACAATTAGTGAGGATGATAGTATGTTCTTTGCTTTCACAAACCACCAAGGTTCAAATCCCTCAAAGGTGCAATATCTAAGGGATAAGGCTAGGATTGTGCATTGAGGCAACTTTGGTAGAATGGATACGGGTGCTGGCAAGAAGTTGAGTCCACTTTTTGGTCAAAAAGTGGAAGTGTTTTCCCTAATTTTTCAGAGTTTGACACATTTGACCTTAAAATTTGAAGCACTTAGAGATGAAATATTCAAACAAGTCAATAACCATAAAATGTAGTACTCGGAGTCTATTTTCCAAATATGTAATTTATTTTAATACCCACATTGTACAAATTGAGTTTCAATAGGCTTTTGTAAAAAACACTATTTAAAAGTATTTTTTACCATACCATGCACGTGTACGACATCCATATTTTGACTTAAATTATCATATTTTTCTAAATCCTTTTGGGAAAAAACTTGTGACTCACTAAGCGTGCCCTGGATATTTTTTTGTAGTTTTTTATAGATTTTTTTTTGGTTAATATTTTATCAGGCATATTTGACGTTTAGAAAAATCGTCATGTACGACACGCATAAGATGACCTAAAGTTATCATTTTTTGCATTTTATTTTTTTAAATTGAAAATAATTGTCTGAAATTTGTCCTTGTACAATTCGTTCATCAAAATGTTATGTTGATCAAAAGTTATTAAAATAGTAAAAAACACTGATATTTAAAGTTTATGGACCAATTTCATCAAAAATTAATTGAAAATAGAAAAAATAATCCAATTGTAAAAAAAATTACATATTTGACATCTACATTGTCTCATCTAAAATGGGTTTTAATTTCGTCAAAAAATTATGCAAAAAACATCGTTAACCATATGTCCAAACTTGTTTTTTTTTCCTAACATTGTTAGAACCTTCAACTTGCAGGTCAAACCAAGTTGAAGGCCTAGGTTCGGACTCCCAATGCTTTTCCCGAACCAAAATCCGAAGCAAAACCTCGACCACAAGGCAAAAAAAAATTCAAATTAAAAAAAACGGGATCCTGAGTTTAAAATAGGATCTCGTTTCTCTTCAACTGTGTTATTTTAAATTACTATCAAATTTTACTGTGAAGTTTGCAACTTCACATGTACAGCCGAGAATAGTAAAATTGGTCTATTTTTCATTGAGCATTTTTTTACAAGTAGTGACTTGCTTTTTTGATAAAATGTTTCAAATGAGAGATCCCATTTTTTTAAAGAAAGAACAAAAGGTCTTCAACTTGCAATATGAATTGATTTTTTCAAAGGAGGCATGAAGAAATTAGTTTTAAAGTGGAATTGTGCTAGTTTTCTACTTGTTTTGAGGAACACAAGAGGAAGAATTTAGTCTTTAAGGTCTTGAACTTCCAATTTGAATCGAATTCTTTGAAGAATTTCACTATTTACATTCGTTTGTGCTTGAGAATTTTATAATCATGGGAAATAAATGTCATAATAAGAGGAGGAAGACATTGACTCTTGAAGAAATTGAAGCAAACAAAGAGAAGGAGAGACGGAGACAAAGAGAAAGAAGAATTAGAATTAAATCAATGAATGATGGGGGAGCATCCAATTCCACAACTATTGAAGATGAAATCATAGAGGAGATCATGGTTGTAGATGAAGCGAATTTGCAAGAAGTCAATTTGGAGAAGAATATGATTATACAATCAAGTCCTACTATGTCTTCAAATCCCTCTTTCAATGCTATGGATAATGTTTCAATATGCACAAATCCAGGTACGTCTTCAAATCCACATGTTAGTGAAATGGTAAATTCGTATGTAGAAATTTTACAAGATGTTGGACTTAACAATGTTGACATTGATAATATTCAGAGAGATGAAACTTTTATAGAATTTGTTGAAAATGATAGTGAGAATGATCCTTTTATTGAAAATTAAATTGAGAATAATCCTTTTATTGAAAATGAAAACAAAAACTGTTTTGTTGATGTAAATGAAAATGAAAACCATTTTGTTGATGTAAATGAAAATGAAAACCGTTTTGTTGATGAAAATGAAAATGAAAATGTAAATCGTTTTGAAGTTGAAGTTGAAAATGAAAATGAAAATTAAAACTAAAATGAAGATGAAAATGAAGATGAAAATGAAGATGAAGATGAAGATGAAGATGAAAATCTAGAATGTGATGTTGAATTTAATGAAAATACTTTTTTTAAAATTGAAAGTGGTGTTTTTGATAATCTTCCTAGTCAAATTTCTTGGAGGCAAATAAGAACACATGCAAATAAAATATATAACGAATTCTTTTATCGTAAAAAAATTACAATTCAATGTCAACTAATGATGCAATTGATGAGAATGCAAAAAATGAGGAAAATAATGAAAAGGTTAGGCTTTTTTGTTAAACCAAAAAGAAAAGATCAATCATTCAAACATGCTATGTGTACTGTTGCTAGTGCCATTCAATCGATTGGAAAAAATAGTTGATCTAAAGATAAAAATGCAGCAAGAAGAGCTATAACAACTGCTATAGTTAATAAAGAAACTTTGAATAAAAGAATGGTAAGAAATATTAGTGAAGTTTTAAAAATACATCCTAAACAATTGCTAAGAGCGGCAAAAAGAAGAATAATTATAGAAAATGATCCTATCAACCAATGTTGGAGTTTCAGTGGTCAACTCCCGAGGTCTGATATGAAATTGAATGTTGAAATTAAATCTTTGATTGAAAAATATTGGCATGATAATACTAGGGTTTCATCTAATGCTAGAGATGTTTTAAAATTAAGGGTGGGGTCCAAAGTTCGCGATCCTCACCCAAAACACCTATTAGATACAACACAAACTGAATTTTATAAAAACAATTGTGGTGATTTGGTGTTACGCGGTAATATTAAAATAAGTCAAAGGTCTTTTGAAAAATGTAAACCGTGGTATGTAAAAATTAATAAGCAACGAATATCTTGTTGTAAAACGCATGTTCAATTTCGTTATTTTTATGATGTTTTTCGATATATACGTTGTACCTTGCATACTAACATGATTATACATGAATGTGGTATTAATATGCCACCTGAAGCAATAAGGGAGTTTATTTCAAGTTTGTTTTGTGAAAGATCTAATGGTAAATTATTTTATTTAAGTTCTTGTATTTTTAGACAATGCATTGATTGTGGAAACCTTTCATTCTTAGGAATTTGTATGCATGAAAGTGTTGATAATGATTTTGGACAACAATTAGTAGAAGTTAAAAGATTTAAGAATGTTCACTATTCTTTAAAAGATGGAAAAATAGGAAAGCGTTGTGATTTAGTTACAGAAAAAGTTAGTGTGCATGCATTCATGAGTGAATTTAAGAATAAGATAGTACCAAAATATATCATGCACTCTCAACATGCTCGATGGCTTGATGGCCAATTTAACGCATGTAGAAACACATTTCCAATTGGTACTATACTTTCAGTGGTTGATTTTGCAGAAAATTATACTCTAGCTCCGCAAGAGGAAATTCAATCATAGTATTATAATTCAGTGCAAGTAGCTATGTTTGTCCATATTGTTTATAGACATGCAAATAATAGCACTGAGGATGATAGAAAAGTTCTGAGGGAGTATCATTTTTATTTGAGTGACAACCGATTACACTCATCAGAGTTTGTTCAATACTGTTTCAATATATTTTACAAAAATTTAAGAGAAAGAGGAATCCATATGAAAGAACACCTCATATGGTCAGATAATTGTACGGGGCAGTTCAAGAATGCTCGAATGTTCTATCGGTTAAGTAGGATTCACAAAGAACTTAATGTCCAACATATATGGAGTTTTTTTTAAGCTGGGCATGGTAAAGGAGAACATGATGGAGCTAGTGCGTGTGTCAAAAGAATTCTTGCTAGAGAACAATTAAAATTTGAAGATGTAGTAAAATTTAAAGATGCACGTGGGATTGTCGATTGGTGGAATACAATATTATCTACACCTGGTTCGAGTGAGTACTCTAGAGTTCATCGATTCTTTTGGTTGGTTGAAGAAGATAACATTGTACCTAGAGTTGACTGTGAGACAATTAGTGGATCTACTAAATGGCATTCATTTAGGAGTTCGACAGCAAGCACATGGACTATCTGGACAAGGGACCTTGCATGTTTTTGCCAATTTTGCATCTCATGAGATTGGGAAGCTTGTGAAAATATAGAATGGGTTGAACAGTGGGAGCAAAGATCGTTGACACCTTCACAAGCATATGATCAATATGAAAGAACTATTGAAGAAAATGATCAATTGTTTGCATCTGAAGATTATGACCGTGTTTCAGGCCTTGTACAAGAAGGTAATTTAATTCAATTTATTTCATTTAATTTCGCTTTATTAAGCTATTTTGTAATACTAAATTTTTTATATTGATATGCGCAAGTTATTAAATCAATTTTTGTGTGCACGACATGTGTATGTTGTTGTTGCACCTGAGGGGAATGAAGAGCAAACAAAATATTGGTTGGCTCATTGTGTGGAGAGTAAACATAAGGTAATATCACCTCAAGAAGATGATGATGGATATCATTATCCAATAGGTACCATGATCCCCTTAAGACATCCCCTTAAGCAAATTTTGATAACAATTTTGTTGATCCCCTTAAACAATATTTTAGAACAAGTTTTTCATCTCATTAAGAAAAATTTGAGAACTTATATGATGATTGTTTTCATATTTTCCAATAGGATCGGTTGTGGTTGTTGGCACTTGGATACAAAAATACCTAGCAAGGAAGAATGGTCTACCTGCATTCGAAGATTATGAACCGCATAAAAAATTTATATATTATTCACATTTGGTGGTGGTAATAAATATAAAACTAGATCGGTATCATGGAAGACCTACAAATAAAGTGTTATGGACAATTTCTATGGAAGAGCATGAGACAATCATAGATGCATTACAAAAAACAGAGGATGCAGATGGTACAATGGAATAAGTAAATACAGGTAAATATAGTTTAAGTTTTATATTGTCCTTTTAAATAGAGGTAATTATTAGTAAAAATATATTTAAATACATGTTTTGATTACATATTGATATTGCTTGTACATTAATAGTTTAAATTGATTTATTATCCTTTTTATGTATCCTTAAGCCATCATTGCATTGATCTCATACTTTGAAACAAAAAGGAGAAGATGCCTGGATTCAACCTACACACATGTGGAATAATTTTAAATGTAGGTGCTTGAGTTGTGTACATATAGTTAGTTTTATATAAATTAAATTATGTATGTTTTGATGATTTCATTGATATTGCTTGTACCTTTTTGATAGTAGGCGGTGTGAAGACCTAGTACATTTTGGGCATGAGTTTGAGATGTTCTTGAGATGGCATATCCAAATTTTGTAAACATTGTTTTGAGATGACATATATGTACATATATGTCCTTGTATGTCTTCAAATCACTAAATTCCATGCATGCATTATTGTTAAATCAATTATATCCTTAAGATGTTTTATTATGACCCCTTAAGACATTCCCTTAAGACATTGTATTGTGACCCCTTAAGACATTTTATTATGACCCCTTGAGGCATCCCCCTTAAGACATTATATTATGACCCCTTAAGGCATCCCCTTGAGACATTGTATTATGAACCCTTAAGACATCCCCTTAAGACGTTCTATTATGAACCCTTAAGGCATCCCCTTAAGACTTTGTATTATGACCCCTTAAGACGTTCTATTATGAACCCTTAAGACATCCTTTTAAGGCGTTCTATTATTAATCCTTAAGACATCCCCTAAAGATGTCGTATTATGACCCCTTAAGATGTCCCCTTATTTGTTTTCAATGTACGCCTTATAATTTAGTATTGGAATCCATTATTCGTGTTGACAGCTTAAAAAATAGTATTGGATGCCATTATTTGTTTTGACAACTTATAAATTAGTGTTGGATTTTATTATTTATATAATTTATTAATGCTTTTGTTCTCTAATCTTGTATGGTTTTGTTTATTTCTTAAAATTTTATCCTTTCTGGTATATAAACGAATTGCTTTGGTTTGTAAATTATGATTTATTGACTAATTATTGATTAACGTGAATTGAATAAGTTCATTGACTAATTATAGCTAATTATTGAATGTACATATCATGTATGAGATCACTAAATTTGTAAACTATAATTATTAAAATGTCCTATTAATTTCAACTTTAATTTCATATTTATATTTAATTTCACATTAATGTCCTATATTAATATCTTGACTATGAGCATAAAATGCATAAATGTATATGTGTAAATTAAAATTTCAAACAATAATCAAGTCCATAATTTATGTAAATATATTAAGTGCATGAAAAAAAGTCCATCAGAGTACAACCCATGAACTAAAGTCCAACTAAGTACTCAAGAACCATGAATTATAAAGTCCAACAGAGTACGTGACAAACCAAAAATATAGTCCACAAAATAAACAAATATAACCCACAAAATCATGTTTCTAGGTTTTGTATTGTCTCTATAATCAAGAGACCTCTTCGTGCCATGCAGACTATGCAGATGACCTGAAACACTCTGTACAAGAGAAAGATGAAATCATATGTAAGACAATGAAAAAAAAATTAATGACAATTTAATTTATAATTCATCATATTAAAATTAAATTATCGTCATATCTGAGTTTGGATGCTCTACTGCACCTGAAGCAACCTCTACATTCTCTGAATCAATCTACACAAACAAGACAAAAAAAGTTGAAATTAGATGCACAAGTCTACAATTAAAAATGATTTAATTGAAATTAATTTATAATTTATCATATTTTAATTGTACCATATCCATAGGTTGTGCACCCTCTTTTGCAGGACATCACATGCTATAAAATAAAAATAATTTAAAACATGTATTAGCTCAAATTATATTAATATTCAATTTGAAATTTAAAATTATTTAGTTATATATTCACAATATATAATATATAATTGAATTTAAATATAATAAAAAAATTAAATTACCATTTGATCTGGAGCCTACTCCACATGCCCTCCTGGAGGTGTAACTATGTATGGGTCAGGGCTAATATCGCACTAACAAAGTCCTACAAGATCAAAGTTAAAGCATGTACATACTTGAATTAGGTAAATATATATATATATATATATATATATATATATATATATATATATATATATATTCAAGTTTGCACATTTTGTGTAGAAATTTATTTAAACAACCTAAAATCAGAGGCCTCATGAGTAACTGCAAAATCTAATGTTTGCCTGATGCCCATTCTGATTGTGGTATCAACCTAGACAGACATGTAGACATGTAACACAAGCTTATAATATTTATAAGTGTACATGCACATTTCATATATATAGTGAATTAAAAATTCATAATTGTAACTATACTAATGTAAGTTAAACAATTTACAATATAAATGTACCTGCCCTTGGTCTACGACGATTGATAGTGGAGGAGTGCTCGACAACCCCTCGGGTGGAATCGACGTGGAAGCCGATTGACTCGCCTAAACCAACATAAATATTTCAAACATATATGTTATTTAGTTATAAATTTAAAACTCAAGTTAAAAATCATTTCATTTATAATTTAAAAAATTGAAATCAAAATACCCCATAAGGGTTGCCAATTAGGACTGGTGTCGATGTATGTACTCGTGGAACGAATGATTGCCCCATCGTTACTATCATCTATACACCAAATAGTTTGATTGTTAAAATGTATTGCAATATTTACTTTGATATAGACATTCATAAAAATTCTTATAAAATGAATGTGTAGATGCATATTTATACCTGTGTACTAGTGTCCTCAAGATGTTCACCTCTTGTAAGAAAATCTACAAGTGAACTGATGTGACCAAATGAACCACCAGAATCTCCATGTCCACCCGAACTAGGTGTGGTTTGATCAGGTCCATAGCATACTTGATGGCAACTGGTACATACGTGTGGGATGAGCCTCAACACTCCTAGAGTGGTACTCAAACCAGCTCCATATAACACTCCTCCATCATCATCGTCTCTATGCTCCCCACCCGCTATCGCAGAAGCATGCTGATCAAGGTCTCCTGCGAGTGTACTAAGGGAACCTAATGTCAAGACCATAGATCGATGATGCATAGGTGCAGGAATGGGAGGACCAGGATCAACAACAAGGGGTTGTGCATGCACAGGGCATTGGGGATCAACCCTTGCCCCTAACCTTTGTTGTGGCATGCCGCCACCAACACCCTGAAATGATTTCAAATCAAAATAATTGGGCTTGTGCCCCATAACAAACTCTACATATAATTTCCTCAAAAAATACAATGGGCACTCCCAATTAGCATGTGGGGGACTATCAAAAACCATATACCATCGATCCCAAAAATGTGCACTCATCTGTGGATGTATGCACCACCTCATGGATACTCTAGATTTGTTCGCAGGAATGGGTTGTCGAGTAACAGGGTCAAGAAAGTAGGGGGCTAGGTGGGATTTCGTTATTTTAAGGTCTAATATTTCTTTATAAGAGAGACCATCAGCATAAAATTGTCTCATTTGTTCTCTGTCTCATCTATGCCTATCTAGATCAGAATTAATGGCCCTGATTGCATCCACAACGTTTTTCATTGCAGATGCAAAATGTCTAACATGGGGTGGAATCAATGCTTGACTCTGCATAGCATTGATTTGATTATGTATTGATGCAACTTGATCATTTATGCGTGCTCGTAAGCGAGCCTCATCAGATGCAACAGGTTGTGGAGGGGGAGGTGGAGGTGGAGGTGGAGGTGGAGGTGGAGGTGGAGGTGGAGGTGGCTGAGGTGGTGGATTGATGATATCATCAATATTAAAATCATCCATGATATGAGATATAAGTGTGCACCTACGTTAAATTATACTAAATTAATATACAAACTTAAAAAATTACAAGAAATAGTTAAATTTGAAACACACATGCAAATTTGTTTAAATATGATACATGCATACATATATTAAGATCATATAAAATTGAAACACACATATACATTGATTGAACTTGATCAAGTAAACTATTTACATACATTTAAAATAAAAAAATACCATGCATTTAACATACATACATTGAACATGTACATACATTTAAAATAAAAAATACCATGCATACATCATTAAAGTAAACTATGTACATACATACAAATTTCAAAATTTAACAACTATATATGCAATTTTAATATATGTGTACATAGTAAACAATAAACTTGAAACATTCACAAAAAGCTCATTTTATGTCTAATGCATATATATATCCATCTAGAACCATCCATGTAAAAATATCCATCTAGAACCAAAATCATAAATTCACGTCACACAAAATATCCATCATTCACCAAATTCATAAATTCATAACTATTTAAGATCATTGTCTTAATTTAAAAACTGTTGTGGCTCTCTACTGCATCTCTTCATTTATTTTCATTTTCCTTATCAGAATCAAAAGTTCTCCTCTCCTCTAGCCATTGTCGATGCTCATCTAAGATCCCATCCATAGCCCTGACAGCATCAACAATGGTTTGCATCCTAGATGCAATCATCCTCATAGGTGGTGCGACAAATTCTTCATTTTGAATAATGTTGATTTGATCTTGGATGGTTCTAACATTGGAATTGATTCGTGCTTGCAAACGAGCACCATCGATTTTAGGTGGTGGAGGTGGGGGGTTATGAGGTGGAGGTGAAGGTTGTGGAGATGGAGGGCGTGAAGGTTGATTGCAAATATTATCGGATCAATCCATGTGATATCTAGAAGATATGAGTGAACTTGCATTAGATTTGTAATTTCAAAATGTAAGATACATGTTTAGGATTTATACCCTTAAACCATTCAATATAAATGGCCTAATTGAATACATATGATAAAATAAACTTTTAAGCTCATTTATGTCTAAGGCATGTTACTTGAATGAAAATACAATTAACTATTAATATAAGACAATTTATGAATGTTATAGGGTTTATGGTTTAGAATTTAACATAGATCCCCTTAAGCCATCCTACCACCCTAAGCCGTAAATTAATCAACCTAGATCATGATTTATCTCATTCATATTATAATCTTGCTTGATCTAATTATTGTTAAATTTGATTTACGAAACTTAGGGTGAAGTTTTGGTGTCCCTTGGAATATAATGAACTTGCAAGTTAGTGAAGAATATTTTCTTGTGGAATAGTTGATTGAGATAGGTCTATAGGATAGGATTCATGGGAGTACCCTATAGGATTCTTGTGGAACAATTGATTAAGATCTTAAGACAAAATGAATGCTTTAGTGAAGAACATTTTCTTATGGAACATTTGATTGAGATAGGTCTTGTTTCAATTGTCCAACCTAGATCATGAAATATCATTCATATTATAATCTTGCACAATCTTGTTATTGTTAAATTTGGTTGCCTTGGGCAACTTCACCAAATTTTAAGAATTTTTTTTATCCCATTAAGAAATGTCATATTAGGACCCCTTAAGACATCGATTTAGGATTTAGGGTGATAGGATGGCTTAAGGGGATCTATGTCTAGTGAGGTCCTAGGACAAAATAACATGGCTTAAGGGAATCAAATTTGGTGGAGTTGCCTAAGGCAACCAAATTTGATTTTAAGGTCCTAAGACAAAATGAATGCTTTAGTGAAGAACATTTTCTTGTGGAACAGTTGATTGAGATAGGTCTTGTTTCAACTGACCAACCTAGATCATGAAATATCATTCATATTATAATCTTCCACAATCTTGTTATTGTTGAATTTGGTTGCCTTGGGAAACTTCACCAAATTTTAAGAATTTTTTTGATCCCATTAAGAAATGTCATATTAGGACCCCTTAAGACATTGATTTAGGATTTAGGGTGATAGGATGGCTTAAGGGGATCTATGTCTAGTGAGGTCCTAGGACAAAATAACATGGCTTAAGGGAATCAAATTTGGTGGAGTTTCCTAAGGCAACCAAATTTGATTTTAAGGTCCTAAGACAAAATGAATGCTTTAGTGAAGAACATTTTCTTGTGGAATAGTTGATTGAGATAGGTCTTGTTTCAATTGTCCAACATAGATAATGAAATATCATTCAGATTATAATCTTGCACAATCTTGTTATTGTTAAATTTGGTTGCCTTGGGCAACTTCACCAAATTTTAAAAACTTATTTCATCCCATTAAGAAATGTCATATTAGGACCCCTTAAGATATTGATTTATGATTTAGGGTGATAGGATGGCTTAAGGAGATCTATGTCTAGTGAGGTCTTAGGACAAAATGACATGGCTCAAGTGAATAAAATTTGGTGAAAAAATGATGTCTTTAGCCTGTTTAGGGTTTAGAGTTTTGAGTTTAGGGTTTATGGTAATACGATGGCTTAAGGGGATCTTTGTAGTAAGGTTCTACTACAAAATGACATGGCTTAAGGGAATCAAATTTGGCTTAAGGGGATCTTTGTAGTAAGGTTCTATGACAAAATGACATGGCTTAAGGGAATCAAATTTGGCGGAGTTGCCTAAGGCAACCAAATTTGATTATAAGGTCATAAGACAAAATGGATTCTTTAGTGTTGAGGGTTTAGATTTTAGAGTTCAGGGCTTAGGGTTTAATGAACTTAGGGTGAAGTTTGGGTGGCCCTTGGAATAATGGACTTGCAAGTTAGTGCCTAGTTTATGAATTTTTTTTATTTTATGAATAGATTGACTATTTCCGTAATAGAAACACATAATTATGTGTGATTAAGATAGAGTTTGATGTATATTTTAACTGTATGTTTTTTTAATTGAATATAAGATTATTTTATTTAATATTTTTTTCATTAATATTGAACTCACTTAAATGAATTTTATGATATAAAACATGTATAATATAAAATTAGTTAATGTTGAATTGAAAGTATTTTATTTTAGATTATCTATAATTGAAAGAACCTAAAAGAACTTAGAAAACAAAAATATTTAGATTATTTAGTGTCTAGGTAAATAGTGCAAAAATTTAAATCCTAGACCAATACTCTAAGTACATATATATGGTAAATCCTAAACCATGGATTTAATCATTAAAATTTTAAAATTTAAATTCAAAACTCTCCATCCCTTACACATTTAATAATACATTATGAGCCAACTAAACTTGCTTAGTATTCAAAGGCATTCAATTGTCTTTATTTTATCATTTAATTACACTTGATCATTATTCACAAATCATTTAAATTTTTGAAAGTACTATATGATAGGAACACTTCAATAAGAGGACCTAAATTTAATCTAATTATGCATCACTATTTCCAAGTTTGAATACTATTCTCCTCAATCATTTCCATAATCATGAACTTGATCTTATCATGAGGGCTAACCTATGAGAACATGACAATTGAGATCCAACACTCAGTGCCCCTAGGTGTTTTTAAATGCCACTACTTAATAACTTAAATCTTCATTTTTAATAGAACTAATTTCTATGTGTCAAGTAACCCTCTCATTTAATTTCACAAAAAATAAATATTATGTATATGTCATAAACTCTATTCTTTAAATTAATTTATATATTTCTTACCATTATTTTTCTCAAAAATGTATTTAAAAACTATATTTTTCTTCAAAATAGATTATAACTTAAATCTTAATTTCTAATAATTAATTGTTCAAAATCCTCATTTTTTCTCTAATAGAATAGACATCTATATTTTTTAAAGAGAGTTGATTTATTTACCATCCCTAATTTAATTTACATTTCATCAAAATACCACACTTCTTCTTAAGTAGTTCAACTTCAATTCAAGAACCCTAGATCCCTAGATGAAGCTAGATTTTGAATTTAATCCTCACTTAAGGTTTTGAATAGACCCTAGATGAAGCTAGATTTAGAATAGACTGATTATTTGACCTAAAATTAATTATCAAAATTCATATAAAAGATAGTTCTAAATGAAAATTCATATAACAATAATGTACTCATTTCACAAAAAATGAATTTTTTTTCTAATCTAATTATAATTTAACATTGAAACTAAAATTTAACATATCATTTTATCCATACAATGCAAATCAAATTCAAAACATTTAAGCAATGCAAAAGAATTTTCTTGAGCTCGAATATTAGGGTTTTCAAAATCAAAATGATTTGTTCGATTTCAATTTAGGGTTTTAGTAATTTTTATTGTTTCAATTCAATTCAGGGTTTCAATTTCTAAGGAATTAGGGTTTTTAATACAATTTTTTAGTTTCAATTCAAACTAGAGTTTTGAAATTCTTTTCTTTTTGCTTTGATTTGAATTTGAGATTTCAAAAAGCTTAATTAGGGTTTCTAAATGCAAATTTTCAATTTATTTCAATTTCTAGGGTTTTGAAATGCAATTTTTTTGTTTCATTTCAATTAGGGTTTTGAAATTTTATTTTTTTTGTTTCATCAAATAATTCAAGTTTCAAAAGTTAAATTTTGTTTCTAAAATACAATTCAAGTTTTATTTTTTTGTTTCTATTGAAAATCTTCACAATTTGACATATTTTTTTAATCTATTTCAAAAATAACATGAAATAAAATGCTTAAAATGGAAATAAAATTTGAAATAAACATGCTAGAAATAGTAAATTTATCAACAATTTCAATTTCGAATGTAAAAATGCAAAAAAAAAGAGGAAGAGTACGGGTACTTGGAGGTCTTCTGGTAGTCACTGTCGCTCTCAAATCAGGATCCCATGCGCACAGGTGAAAATGAAGATTTCTTCATTTAAAAATAAATAAATAGTCTTACGAAACATGATCCCGATTTGTAAAAAAGGGGATCTCGTTTCCTCTCCGCCAGTTCAGGACCCTCTAGAAAACGGGATCCCGTTTTTTAAAAAGCGAGATCCCATTTTCGATTCAGGCTCGGGATCCCGATTTGTAAAACTCAGGATCCCATTCTTAAAAATTGAGATCTCGTTTTTGCTTAGCCAATTTCATTTATTCGGCTAAGGCAAAAACTTCCACGTTTCGTGGACCCAACTTTGTACATTTACCCATACCCCTCAGTTCTTAGCTCTTAGACAAAGAGGTATCAACCTAGACTCATGCTCCCAATACCAATGGGTTGCAAAAAATGATCTAAGTCTCTCCAACAATAAAAATGAATGTTTCATTCTCAAATTATCAAGTAATGGCTAGTTGGAGTCAAGTTAGTTTGGGCCCATTATTAATTTTAAGTTTAAAAAATGGAAGTCAAGGTCGCACTTGTGGTCTTGAACTAGGTTGAGGGATGAACCTATAGTCTTGAACCAAATTCAAGGTTGCACCTATTGTCATGACGTGGGACTGAGAGCATGTAGATTAAGGATGGGATCTTGATCCATTAAGGGATGGGATATAGGTTCATCTAAGGTTTTTGATGAATACCAACTCTTATGTGTGGATATGTACCATTTTGAAATTATACAATTTCCCTAAGGGAAAAAGGTAAAAGTGGGTCTAAAATAACTAGGTTAAAGAGTGAGTGATGCACTTTTCACCTTTACAGTTTGCCCCTAATTTGACTTGCATGTTAACTACTATGAATCATATATATAGCTAACTATTGAAGATGAAATTAAATGACAGTAACATATAAAAGGATACCGATTTGGGGAATTTTCCATTCATACTCAATATAATGATAGCTTTATCTTTAGACCTAAATACACAAATTTATATTAGTAGCATCTTACATAAATCTAAAACAAGTGTGAACAATAACTACTTAACAATGTTAACAATCAAAAATATAAATAAAAGATGCTTAGGATCCTCAAAAGGACCACTATAACCTAAAAGATATAGAGTGTGAAAGATGATGGTGTAGGATTGTATAAAAAATCACTATAACCCAAAAGAGATGGAGTAATAGTGATAAGGTGTAGATCATGAAATGGATTATTACTATTACTTATACTTATAAGAGGTTCAAGGGATACACCGGTAGGAAATTAAAGTAAAATTTAAATGTATTTTAATATATATAATTATTTGTATAACAATATAAATCTATAAATGTATTGACGATAAATATGAATTTTGATTTGTACAAACAATTATGGAATGAAAAACCTATCATGATGAACCTAAATACATTATGGAATCTTGATAAACTTGATTTTTATAATACAAGTGAAGAGGAAATATAAAATCATTTGTATGTTAAAAGATATATTTAATACTTGGAATAGAAATCAAGTTCAACCTCCACAACATCTAGTAATATTTTTTCAGGATTCATGCTCATGTGCCTATGGTCTTTTAAATAATTGAAGAAACTCCATTCTAGATTCACAATGAGCCCTTGTGATGCCAAAAAGATAGTGCAAAATTAGTGTTTCACTCTAATAATTTTTCTATGTTGGTAGATGATTTAAAAATTTCAATACAATAAGACAAACTAATTGATTCCTTCAATTTGATAGCTTAACATATCTAAATAATTTGTGTAGTTAAACAATTAAGATAATAGATAAGTCAACTTTTTGTGTGCATGCATCCAAGGCATTTGGAAGGAGGGTATGTGTAGAGGCTGAAAGAGACCTTAGAGTCTACTAGTCATATCCTCTTGCAAGCATCATTCAATGAGATTTTTCCCTGAAAAGAAACACTTATGTGTTAAAGTTGTAGACACAACCATAAATGATGATGTAAGAGCATCCGGGTATAGGCGCAATCAACATCACACAAAAATAAAATTTTCAAGAAAACGGTAAGATTTCATGGTGAATCCTTGCATAGACAGATTTTTAAAAGCATCCTAGATTTAATGGTAAATATTTTGTAGTCATATCTTGCATGGTTTGGGAGAATTTAATTTTCTCTATTCTCGGCTGGCGATTTAAAAAAAAATAAAAAATTCTATGCCGGGACAAAATGGCTTGGTGGAAAGCTTAGGAATGTTATTTTACACATCCTGACAAGATTTCATGCAAAGAGGAGCTTTTGAAAAGAAGATATGCAAAAAGTCATTTTCCAGTGTAGTTGTGTCACATTGGCAAAATGTAATTCTTCTCCAAATTGATTTGTGTGAATTTAAATGGATATTAACTCAAGAAATGTTATTTATATTTTCTCTCACTAGAGAGTAGGAAATTGAATAAATTATGTCAAAATCAAAAAAATGAGAAATGTCAGGAAGAATATGAAGAGTTGGTCAATAATTAAACTAAAGCTTTAGGAATGTTGAAAGGCAGTAAGGGAGAAAAATACTCAACACCAAATCTCTAGGAAGATGAAAGTGGTTTTAATAATTTGTAACCAAAATATATAAAAGTAGCGCCATAGAAAGAGAGGTTGGTGCACAAAGATAGAGTATAAAAGAGGGGGTGTGCAAAGATTGATTTTAGTGGAGGCTACACCAAAGTAATGATATATTAACCTTAAAATAGAAAAATCAAGCCGTGGAGAAAGGCTTTTATGGTGAAAGGGGCAACAAAGCAAATTAGCAGGCAGCGATTAGGAAGATACAGAGTAAGCTATCCAAGATAAAAACATTTAAAATAATTAAAATAGAGACTGATTTGGAGGGGGTTGCTGGAAGAGTGGTGGAAGTTGTGTGATATTTCAACAGTGAATGCAATTTTCCAAATTGAAGGAATATTAGTTTGAAGATAACAATTAAATGATAAACTAATTTCATTAGAAAAGAATTTTGAATACAAATACTTTTTAATTTGAAGTAGTTTTTACTGGACAATATTAGATTTTTGTTTTGCCCCATTTTGGTTTGCGTGTAGATTTGAACATTTGTGTATTTTCCTACTTGTGTCAATTGGTATCAGAGTAGGTGATCTTGAGAGGAGAGAATCCACTAGGACCTTGGGTTAATATTTGGTAGAGAGTGAAGAAGCCTTGAGAGGCCATTGATTCTATGGGAATCATGTTAGCTATCCTCCAATAGAGATGAAGCTGGGTAGAAGGTGCAAAAATCTCTTCCACTGAGAGGAAGTGGTAGAAGATATCTTGAAGGTGCATCTTCCAGAATCCTATTGGGAAGAGGATAGTAGTGAGAGTTTCGTTGTAGGGGGACCTACAAAGGAAATGAGTGTTGGATCTAATTTGTTTGTGGTTGTAGATTGAGTGTGTGTCATAATTGTTTGGGAAAATGTCTTGGAGATATGGAGATATTTTTTTGGTGAAGAAGCAATATTTGAATCCACAAAAAGTGAAAAAAGAACCCACCTGAAGGAGTGATTTGTTCTGAACCATGTGCAAGCCCGGTGGAAAGTGTTTCAAAGTGATGGTGGACAATGATAGTAGAAATAATTTGGTTGTGTTGGAAATGGTTGAGAAGATTAACTTGAAGAGGATGAAGTGCCCTAAGCCATACTATGTCTCTTGGTTGCAAGGAGGTCATTGAATTTGGGTAAGTAAACAAATTATTGTGAAATTTCACATTGGAAGATATAAGGATGAAATTGTATGTGATATAGTACCCATGGATGTTTTTCATGTTTTATTGGGTCAACCTTGGTTTGGGATAGGGAAGCTACACATAATGACAGCGATAACACCTATATCATAATCAAGGATGGGAAGGAATATGTGTTGAATCCATTACGAGATAAACAAGAGGAAGTGGTAAAAGAAAATATTGCAGTAGAAGCATGTCATGAAGAAGGAATGATGAAAAAAAAATGAAGATGAAAAATTTGTTGCAGCAGCAGTAGAGCTAGTTGAAGAGGAGAAAAATAAAGATGTGGCAATGAAATATGAAGAGTCTTGTAGCCTAAGATGGAAAAAATAAATGTGAGAGCAGTCCCTACATATGTAAATAAAGAAGAAAAGAAGAGAGGAAGTGAATAAAATAAAATTATGGACTTAGAGAATCCTAAATTTGATGAGAAAATTGGTGAAGACAAGGATGTCACTTTGTTGAAAGAAGAAATGAGAAGAAGTGATGAATTGTTGATTGCTGAAAATGAAAAGTTGATGGAGAAGAAGCAATTTGTTGCACGAAGAGAAGATGGTGATGGTGAAGATTCTTTGGAGGCTCATGATTTTTATAACCCCTTTTATAATGTTAAGTTTGTAGGAAACAAAGAAATTGCAGAAGGATGCCAAGTCTATGTCATCGAAGAAGAAATACTCGTGCAAGAGGATAAGAAAGGAAAAGGAAGAGAGGATTTTGCAGGGGAATTATGTCTTGTTAAAGGCATGAAAAAGGAGAACAATTTTTTTTTTGTAGCAATAGTGAATCCTTTAGAGGACATGTTGATGAATGTGGAAGGTGTTGAAGAAAGAGTTGTAGCAGCGAGGCTTGAATAAATCCTTATGCAAAAGGATGAGGAAGAGAAGATCTAAGTGGAAGGAGCATACCTTGTTGGAGGTATGGAAAAAGAGATCAACCCAAAAGTTGCAGCAGAGCTCGAAGAAAGCCATCATGTTGATATGGAACAAAGAGAGATTGAAGAGAAAGATGTAGGTGGAGAAAATTGGTTGATGGAAATTTTTAATTTCCATAATTTAGATATTGATATGTTTATAGATTTAGTGATGAATGAACATTAGAAAGAATGTTCTTGGAGGAGGAGGACGGATTGTAATGGGCTAATTCCCACAAAGGTGGAAGATGAAAGTGGAGTTTTGTGGAGGTGGTTGGGTTATGGTGGGAAAGATCCCATAAACAAAGAGGATTAAGAAAGCATTAGGTGGAGGTGGATGGTTCATGGTGGGATAAATCCCACAAGAGGAGGAATGAGAGGAAGGTATAATTGGTGAGAGAAGTTAGCTCATGGTGGAATAAATTTTGCACAGGGAGATACCAACGAAGAACAGATTTGGTGGAGGAACATGGCGAGCATTCCAGAAAAGTGTTGAAAAAGAAGAAGAAAGAAAAATTTGTAGGGTACTATTCAAGCATTGGAGTATGATGCAAGTTTCTTGCAACTTGAAAGAGTAGTTTGAATACTCAACTCCATTTTGTGAGCCTATTCTCATAAACTTCATATCTGACGTGTCTGATGCAGGAGCATTTGGGTATATGTGTAATCAACATCGCACAAAAAGTAATTGTTCCAGGATATTGGTAAGCTTTTATGGAGAATGCAAGTTGCATAGGCATATTTTTAAAAGCATCCTAGATTTAATGGTAGATATTTTACAGTCATATCTTGCATGGTTTGGGAGAATTTAATTTTCTCTATTCTCGGCTAGCGATTTTCAAAAAAAAAAAAAATTGGAGTTTTTTTAATGTTGGGACAAAATGTCTTGGTGAAAAGCTTAGGAATGCTATTTTACACATCATGACAAGATTTCATGTAAAGAGGAGCTTTTGAAAAGAAGATATGCAAAAAGTCATTTTCCAGTTTAGTTGTGTCACATTGGCAAAATGTAATTCTTCTCCAAATTGATTTGTGTGAATTTAAATGGATATTAACTCAGGAAATGTTATTTATATTTTCTCTCACTAGAGAACAAGAAATTGAATAAATTATGTCAAAAAAAAAAGAGAAATGTTAGGAAGAATATGAAGAGTTGGTCAATAATTAAACTACAGCTTTTGGCAAGTTGAAAGGCAATAAGGGAGAGAAAAATACTCAACACCAAATCTCTAGGAAGATGAAAGTGGTTTTAATAAGCTGTAACCAAAATATATAAAAGTAGCACCATAGAAAGAGAGGTCGGTGCATAGAGATAGAGTATAAAAGAGGGAGTGTGCAAAGATTGATATTAGTGGAGGTTGCACCAAAGTAATGATATATTAACCTTAAAACAAAAAAAGCAAGTTGTGGAGAAAGGTTGTGATGGTGAAAGGGGTGACAAAACAAATAGTAGGCATTGATTGGGAAGATACAAAGTAAGTTGTCTGAGATAAAAACATTTAAAATAATTAAAATAGAGATTGATTTGGAGGGGATTGCATGAAGAGTGGAAGTAGCATGATATTTTAGTAGTGACTGTAATTTTCTAGATTGAAGGAATATTAGTTTGAAGATAACAATTGTATGATAAACCAATTTCATTGGAAAAGAATTTTGAATGCAAAAACTTTTTAATTTGAAGTAGTTTTTACTGGACAAAATTAAATTTGTGTTTTGCCCCATTATGGTTTGTGTGTAGATTTGAGAATTTTTGTATTTTCCTGCTTATGTCAAATGGTTATTCAAACACTAGTGTGACAATGAAATGGAATAACAAGATAATCTATTAAATGTTACTATCCCACAATACCTGTTTGTTTATTTCGTGTGCAATAATCTTTGCAATACTTGTCCATTTCCTTACATTTTGTATTCATTGGAAATGGGCTACAAATCCCTAACTCTAAAACAAGGATTAGTAATTGACTCCAAGAAGAAATTATATTATTGTTCTTTGCAAGAGTAGTCCTTGGGTGAACCCACAAAAGTGGATTACAATTGGAGTGAGGAAGGAAAAGTTGAAAAAAATTACCCCATGCCAAAAAAAATCATTTTTGGGGTTCGAACGAACTAATAGGTTCGAACAAACCAAAAGAGGGTTCGAGCAAACCCATTCAATGAACTTCCCACCATTCCCACCAAAAAAAACCAAAGGAAACCCTCTTTGAAAGGGGGTTCGAATGAATGAACCCTGGTTCGAGCGAACCCCCCATTTCCCTCCTTCTCCCCCTCAGGTGGTAAAAAAGTCCAAAATTTTGCGCTTCGAAGCTCAGGTTGAGGATGAAAATGGAGGAAACTTCACAAACCCAACTAGATTATGGTAGTCCTTGAAATGAGCTATCCAACGAATATAATTTTAATATGTTTTGGTTTTATTATGTATTTTTTTATAGTTTTATTAAACATAGATTTTTCATCGAAAATCAAGCTCTTTTTTCTACACATGTGGAAAAATAGCAGATTATCAAAAAAAAAGAAAAAAGTATGAGTACACCAAATATTGAAGTCCTTGATCCAACAAAAAAAAAAAGAATTTCGATACATACAAAAAAAGTTACGTTGTATATGGTCCGCCTATGTCTGAATTGTAAATGGTTTGACTTCGAAACTTGATTAAGGGAAAAATATTCAATAAAAACTATGAGACCAATTGGAAGCACTAGATATCAGAGTTACAAATCTAAATTCAAAAGAATTATAATTTTATCCTTCATGGAGAAAAAGTTATGTTGTATACGATGAGCATCACTCCTTAAAAATGTTGTTTGCTGAAAAAAACTAGTTTCCGAAGGAGATGGTAAAATAAGTGCAATCTAATTCCAAAATATTTGAAAAAAATATATTTAGAATCTAAAGAAAAATGTCACAAATCACTAGTTTGCATCTTCAAATTCCTCATAGTTTAGCCACTATAGGTGCTCGAAAGTGAAGATTTAGTTAGGAAAAATTATTTTAGTGTCTAGTTTGGCCAAAAATTGTAAACCACTATTGTGGGATCACCCCCTCCCTTTGACTCTTTCATATTGTATAACAAGAGTTCTTAAGATAAATCTCAATAATTTGCACATTGTGAACATTAATAAACTAAGCCTTTATTTAAAACCATGGTGCTTTAATGCCTAGGAACTATGCTGAAATATGATCACCAACCTCATGTTCCTTGTCTATGATTCCACATTTGGCATAAATGTTTCAAGAGAAATTGAAAAAATATATCTAATAAATTTATGTATTCTTTATTCTTTGATGGACATCCATACCTTGTTCCAACGATCCTATTTAGACACTCATAGGGAGTATGTTGATAAATGTGAACTATTTGGGTTGGAGCCTTTTTCCACTTTGATTTATTGAATATGGAGGAGCTAGTTGATGGACAATAGAGATTTTCCCAAAATTACTATGTGGGTAGGAAGGAGGAGCTTGTTGGTACAATTTGTGTCCAATCAACAAGATGGAGGATCAAACCGGATTCATAAGTTGGCAAGTTTTTCATTTATACAAAAATATCTTCTTCAAGGATTGACTTGGATTACTTCTATATAATCAAAAGTGAGAGTGGTGAGAGTAATATTTATGAGCTCATTGTTTGTCTTGGTGTGTGTGATATTGCAGGCTTGTATGTGGGTCACTCGATATATTGAATAAGAATGAAAATAATGCCTCGTCATTGATATTGATATTGATAAAAACCCTCTCAAATGCAATTTTAAAGAGTATAACATATTGGAACCAACAAAAAGAAGTGAACTTGTATAGCCACAAGAAACATCTAAAATTTGTGAATTGGTCTTGAAATGCAATTGAGATTCTATAAGTGATAGATTGTAGGTGCTTTTATGTGTTGAATGGAAGCAAATAAAATGATGGTGTAGGAAATTAGAATGGAGAGGAATAAACAATGAAGAGGCACATAGAATGCTTTGTCATAGGTATAGAATAAAATTGTTGCAACACATAGGGCAATGTAGGAATAAAAAAAAAAAAAAACTCTACCAAAAATCATTGTGTGAATGGAGTGGAGTGCATGCTCTAATGCATTAGCATGGTCTTTAATATTACACTCTCTATGGGTTTTGAATTACAAATTCTGATATTTTAATTTTTGGTTTTGAATTAGTTAGCTACTTCCATTGATCATGGCTGAGAAAAACTAGAATTAGAAACATATTTGTAGCATCATAAATTATCACCCTTGATAATTTCACATTATTTTTTTCTCCCCTTTAAGTTATTGGATGTAATTAAGAGCTCCTAATTTCCTAAATTATGTATTCCACAACTTATTTTAAATATTTTTCGATAATTTGTAAGAATAAAACAGATGCTCTCATTTAATACTTTGTCCCCGACACTTTAAACTTCTGAAAATAGGGCTAGGATACTAGCGCCTAGGCCTCCTATGTCCCCCTATTTTGGCTACAAATTTAAATATGTCGGTGTTGGTATTTTATAATTTGCAATTCAAATATGTAAAGTCGACTGTTGGGATTTATTTTTTGGGAAATTAGAATAATAACATATAAATACCTAGTTATTTCATCATTTCAAATCATCTAGGAAGCATTAAGGAGAACTTATGATCAAGCAATTATCAAGAGCACTATTCAACAAGTCAAGAGCAACCATTAGAGGATTTATTGCAGCAATTCAAGATCCAACATCATGTCAAAATCTTATGTGAGTTCATGTGTTCATGTTATCACTATTTAATGAAGGCTAACCCTTTTTGTAAGTCTCCAAAGCAATTCAAGCATTCAAGCAAGATCAAGCAAGAAAGATAAAGACCTTGAGGTGATGTGTATGACTTCAACCCTTCAAAGAATCCATTGAAGGGTGGTAAGTTGTAGCACTTTGTGATTTCATTATTCCTTCCTATCATTTATCCAAATGTTTATCATTGGTATTGCCATTGTGGAAGTGGAAACACCAACACTGGGTTTGACCAAGGCAAGCCCCTAAAATGGCATGACATTTCCTCTATTTATGAATGTGCAGGTTTTAGGTATTTTGAAGATCAAAGGAAGTTTGAAGACACTTTATTCATTATTGCATTTTGAAACCCTAGGCCTTGAAAAGTCATGAAAAATTGATTTCATAAATATCCAACAATGATCCAGTAAGTTTGTAGATGAGAAATAGAATTATAGATCCGACATCAAAGGACTACAAAAATAGATCTAAAACATACCTAGTAGGAGAGTGGTGCCCCCGGAGAAAAAATCCTAAAAAATACAACTAAAATTTATATCATATGTGCATAGTGTCCTCCCCAGTCTATTCATGTAGTTTGATTTTTCTTGTAATATTTCAGATCCATTGTTTTTGTGTTAAAGTGGGTATTTACATCATTAGGTCAATTGCATCATTGCATTTCATCTTTAGGATATTTCCAGATTTGGTTAAGGGTTGGTTGACTCACCTATCAGGTTGTAAGTCAATCACAAACCTTGTCCAAATCCATCCAACCCCCATTCCATCTTTGCATTTACATTCCATCCTCTCACACACACAAAACCCACATACATTTCAATGAAAAGTAGGAAAAGGCATCGAACCCTAAGGTGAAACTCAAAGGTTTCCCTTTCCCACCATTTAATTTTGGTGAAATCAACATGTTAACATTATATACCTTCTAAAAATTCAACATAGATCCAGGTTTTTCTTTGCATTTCTCATTTAGGGTTTAATTTGTGCATCATAAAAAGCACAAAAATTCAAAAAATTGCATATCATATTACATTATATGTTCTAATAGGGTTTATTTCAGTCATTTTAGCTTAGATGTACATTTAAATAACATTCATAAATCTGCTTTAGGTCATTTAAAATCTGAAAAGAAAGTAAAAAGTGTAATTTGCATATTGGTAAAAAGTGAAAATTTAGATTAGTTTCTTTCAAAAACAATTTTCATATCATCATTTTTAGGTTTAGCATATTAGACAATTAATTTTTGCATCTTGGATTTAGAAATTGCATTTACAAGTGTCATTCATTGCTCAAGAATTTTTAAATTTTGTACATACTTGCATTTTCAATTACATTTCTATAAATTTAGCAAAATCTAGAAAACAATTCATTGTTAGACCTATCTACACAAACACAAAAACCTTAAACAATATAACAGATAGTATAACTTTTAATTTTGCAAAATATTGCATAGGACATAGGCACCCTAGGTGCCACTGTCTCGCCTTTTCTAGCTCAGATTTCCGTCAAACATCTGTCTCTTTGTTTTTTGTTTGTTTATGATCTTTGATTTCTATTTTTGGTTGTTTTGTTTTGTGTGCTTGTTATTTTAGTGTCCATCTTGGGTACACAAAGTGTTTTGAAACTTTTATGAGTTTTATGACCTGGTGTTCTATTTCGAATACTTTGATGAGATGTAGTTCTAGACTTATGGCATCTCGTGTTGTTGTTACATTCGTTGTGGATCTTGAGTCTTCCAACTCTTTTATGCAAAGTGTTGTCAATACTCAACCAATTTTGGACTCAATCCCTAACAATACCATACCAATGCCAACCTCACCTATCTTTATAGATGTTGATACTATGGCTTCCCATTTTCCCAAAGACAAACCAAAAAAATTGGATAAAGTTTTAGAAGTACTTCAAGACTATGTGAGTACTAAATCTTTAGCTGGTCTTGCGGTCCCTATGATGCATAACATGAGGAATTTTATTAGTGATGATCATGGATTAGAGGTTTTATGTAGCCTAGCCCATATAGTTGATGCTAATGTACCTAGAATGGCTGGTTGTGCTTAAGCTTTGGGATATACTCAAAGTCAAGGAGGAAGCCAAGTCTCCCTCCCTACAACTATAGCCCTTATTCCCACATACACAAATCCAATTGTTTCTTCAATGATACAACAAAGCATTGGTATAACTCCATCAATAGGTCTTTCCATTGGAAATGCTTATGGATTTGGATCTTCACATGTGACACCCCAAGTTTCATCCCTCTCATAAAATTTCAATATAGTAGCCCACCAAGCACATACACACTTCCACCATATTCACCACATTCCCAAAACATGTCAACCAATGATTCCATCATCAACCAAATTTTGTAAAACATAACCTCACTTCAACAAAAAATTTCAACTTTGAACCAAACCAAAATGGACAACCATCACAATATGTGAAAAGGATCCTAGTCACTTGAAATATTGAAAGCACAAATTCCACAAAACATAGATATACCCCAGTTTGACAAGTATAATGGTAAGGGGGACCCTATAAATCATATACATGCATATACAACCTTGTGTAGTGACTTCATTTTTTAGGATAAACTCCTGGCTAAACTCTTTCCTAGGTCATTGAAAGACATGGCTTTAGAATGGTTTTGTTCATTGTCAAATAATTCAATCCACTTATTCAATGAGCTTGTTGATGCATTCCTCAACATTTCCAAGTAAACATTGGTCCTAAGATTAATATAACTGATTTAATGTGATGCAAACAAAATAAAAATGAAAAGGTCATAGATTTCATAAGCTGCTATTTGTTGCTTTATTCACAGTTCAATCTTACTCTTCCAAATGTGGATGTTTAAAGACTTTTCATTAAAAATCTACAATAGGACATAAGGGACAAAATATTATTAATGAAATTTCCATATTTCATACACTTGTGTACAATGCTTCGTGATTATCAGAATTTGATTAGTCAATATTAAGAGGCATCTTCATTGAATCATACTGGGAAATCTGAATCCATACCTCAAAACAATTATCAATAATTTAAGAAGCCAATTTTTTTTTTATCAAGTTTCATACACCTCAAACAACCAACCACATTGAATCTCAAGTTGTTTCCATAAGTTCAAACCCTTACCAATGTAGACCAAAAGATAGAAAATTTACCCAACTTCCTAACACTCTCCATTCAATCATGTTGCAAATTTTGAGCAATAAATTAATCTGATTACCTCCTGTTAGACCTGTGGATGCAACCAAACCTTTACCTCCAAACTACAATCCAAATGCCTTTTTTCAATATCATTGCACAAGTGGACATGATAGATAATGATGCATGCATCTTAAACATCAAGTTCAAGACCTCATTGATTCTAATCACATCTATTTGGGTGGTGTTAATGAACAAGGGAATAAGTCTATTGCCTTGCGTAACCAAAATTTGCAATTTTTTACCAATCCAATACCAAACCATTCATCCCACTTTGTGCAAGCTTGTGATATTAATAATGATGAGATGAATATCGATGAGACTGAAGATATGAGTGATGATATAAATGATGATGAGAATGACAATAGTGATGAGAAGGAAGTAGATAGCATGGTTTATTTAATAAATGCTTAACCTTGTAAGGTCTAAACAATTATGTTACCCGACATTTCTTTCACCCACAGTGATGTACCTAGACATGCACCCAATGGTCCTCTCTACATCATCGACCGTATCAGTGAGAAACATGTACAAGGAATAATCATTGATCCCATGTGTGTAGAGAATGTGATCACTAAGGAATGCTTATTTGTGCAAGAGATTTATCAAGATTATTATGAAAAATCAAAAGCATGGTTGAAAAATTATGATGTTTTTTCTCACCCTACAATTGGTTCCATCACTCTTCCTCTTAAAGTTCGACCAAAACAATTAGATGTCTCATTCTCCATCATTTAGATTTCAGACCAATTTCATGTGAAGCTAGGATATCCATGGTTTCACTCCATGAATTCTATCCCATCAGTTATTCACAAGTGCATAAAGTTCCCATTTGAAAATGGAATATTTACAGTGCATCATAGTGGGTTTAATTCGTTATCTTCTTGTGGGAATTTTTCATTAGATTATTTTTGGCCTCAACCTATGGAATCTATAAAGCCTCATGAGTATTTCTTTTTCAAGTCATACAATTTTTTAAAGGAAAAAAACATAATAGATTGATCTCTTAGAAATATTCTTGAGAATGATAGGTCCATGGTTGTTCCTCCTCCCTTGCCTATTATGGATGAACACATGCACCAAGCCAAGACCCTTCCAAGTAACCAAGGTAAATATGTTGCAGTTCCTCCACCCCTATCCTATAAAAGATCAAGAGACACTCAAATGATTCATTTTGTTCCTCCAAAGATAAAACAAGTGTATATACCTAAAGAGATAGTGGTTTCCCAACCCTCGATGATTCCTTTAGTTCCTCCCTTAAGGAAAGAAAAGAAACCAATGGTTGAGAAACCTACCCCTACCCAATCACAAATTGAAAACCGTGCAAGAAGAAACTAAAATGCTAAAGAGCATAGGCATGGATGTCGTGCTATCACTCGTCAATTGGAATAAAAGAATAAAAAATGCATGATAATCCAACACCTATGGAAATAAATCAAGAATAAATACAATTCTCACCAAAAAAATATATAAAACCAAAACAAGAAAATTCAACTGTTATTGTCATAAAACCTCCCATTATGATTAACTTGGATGGTGAAGATGAAATTTCTAAGATTGGTGAGGAGGTGCATAATGAGCTTAATGTTTTATTTTCAAAGAAAATGAATTTAGATGGGGGCAACCATGATGATCCTCCTAATGAGAGTGATCCACCACGTGTTAAACCTGAAGATGCTCCTCGTATGGAACTTGATGTAGTCCCTTTAGCTAGTTGTCTGCCTTCCCTATATGATGAGCAAGATTGGGGTGAAGATGACTTGCTTTAGGTCGGCTTATATGTGTAGTAATTCTTTATTTTTGTTTCATGTGTTTGCTTGCACATGATGTGATCTCATGAATTGTGTTGCTTAGCATGTTTTTGTGTTTGTGAGTTTTATTTGGACGACCCTTGTTGCTTTGTTGGCACAAGGATACAAAGGAAATGAACCTATCGTAACATTATGCTATTTGTATCTTCATTCTTCTATATGTTATAAAATGTGTTCTTTATTTTTATCTTGTGCTTGGGTGAAAGCACAAAGTTGTGTCACACTTTCAACCAACTTATAAGTGCAACTAAATTTAAGTATTTCTAACTAAAAATCAAATTTGGTCAAACATATGATCTAGTAAGATTCATTCTAGCTAAGTTAGATACTTCCACAACTTTTTCAACTAAAATTGTTGGCTAAAAATATATGGAGCACCACTTTGAGTTCAATTTATCAAAAAAAATAAAATTATTTGAAAAACTTGAAGTTTCAATAACTCCTACTAATGTAAATAACATTTTTTTTTTAAATATAAAAATATCCTTTTGTAGATCCATAAGT
The DNA here is from genome assembly GCA_007115665.2 of Sequoiadendron giganteum. Taxonomy (NCBI): domain Eukaryota; kingdom Viridiplantae; phylum Streptophyta; class Pinopsida; order Cupressales; family Cupressaceae; genus Sequoiadendron; species Sequoiadendron giganteum. Next base: position 608,855,808 of record CM021103.1, read on the forward strand.
GTACTTGTCAAAAATATATTTATTTAATAGTTTAATTATTATTTATATTTTACTTTTTATTTTTACTAAAAGTAGGTTATCAACACAAAATATTAGGTTGATTACCATGCCAAGGAAAAATACTAAAACTTATTAAAAAAAATTGAAAAAAATATGATGCACTAGATAAAAGAATCTATTTCAAGATGGTATAATTTGTTTTTTCCATTTTAGATAAATATTTAATATGAAAGTTGATGTCCAATGGAAACAACTATTTTTTTGACTCATGCACATTTTAATATTTATTTAAAAATACATATTTATCAAAATTGGAAAAAATATATCCATGCACTAAAGTTTTAAGTTATAAATACACACACTTGAAAGAAAAAAATTACTATAAAAAGTTTGATGTCTCATGCAACTTCATTTTTCAACATTTTATCAGCAACTAAATTATAGTGTTAATTTATTAAAAAATAGTTTAAAATAATTTTTTATTTATTTTTTAAATATAAGCATAAAATATACTAAAAAATACTTATTTTACTAGTTTACATCATTTCAAAATTCAAAACATATATGCCACTTTTTAGTGATTCAATTTTAAAAGTTGGATTAGTGTTGGTCGTTTCCTTTATAAAGTGTGACACAACTTTTTTCTTTTACCCGCTTTCCTTTTGGGGACGATGCAAGGCGTTGAGAGATTTAGGTCTATTCCATGTTGACCCAAAAGTTTTTTGTCTTCTCTCTCTATGTGACATTCCTCCATTGTGTTCATTGTTCCATGAGTATTTGGGGAATGATGTAAGTTTCGAGCTCTATTTTATCACTGTAGAAAATACGTATATGCTGGATGTTGTGGTTGTGTTGCTGATATGTGGTTGTCATTGATGTCAACACTATTAGCATTGATGATTCTGAAGGCTGTATATGTCGAGGATACTAAGAAAATTAGAATAAATATGTTGTAGGCAGTCTGTGACGTTGTGAAGGTCATAATGGTGGAAAGTTGTGTATGTTGATAATCATAGGTCACGCATTAAAGGGTTTCTTGCTAAGCCTATCTAGTATGTTTTTTGGAAATTTCAATGGTACACATCAAGATTGGAGCGGGTTATGAGTTTTTGAGTTTCTATAGTTATCTTGTTACTGTAGCAGGTGTTTCTAGAAGAAGAGAATGCAATTCTAGTAAATTGAGTTGTTGCATATGCTACTGTGATGATTAGTGATGTTTCTAGATCATGCTTTATCATTGTGGTACATCCACATTGATCGATGTTCTCATGATCAAAGATTTTACTTTGTGTGTTCGAGTTTTTCATGATCTCGGTCGACATGATGGTGGTAGCGTGTTGCGGATCCTTATGGATTAATATTTTTTTGTTTGGCATGTTCAAGGATGTTGTTTTAGGTCTTCCTTATGTCGTGACTAACCTAAGTTGGCGCGCATTGAGATTTTTTCATGAATTGGGGCCGATAGTTGTAATTTATTCTTTTATTTGTGGCCGATAGAGTTGATGAAAATTCATGTAGCGGATATATAAGAGTGAGTGTTTCTTCATTTTGAGGTGTGTGTGTAAGTGTATGTGAAGTATATGTGCATATAAAGATCATATCATTTGATTTCAGAGAAGAGTGTGAAGAAGATTGAGCGAAGTGTGAAGAAGTGTTTATGTGCCTAACCAGAACTGTCATCAGGCTTTTCTAGAAGCCAATTTCTTAGTTCAACTTCATCAGATGGATTTAATCTGATTGTTTTATGTAAGGAAATGAGCCTTCCCTTTGAGCAGTGAGCTCTAGGCAGTGTGCTTGAATGCATGTGCATTCCTTATTCATTTTTTATTATACTTCTAATAGGGTATAATATTGTGGACTAACATCCACCATGGTTTTTCCCCTAATAGGGTTTCCACGTATAAAAACTTGGTGTTCATGTGTTTCTGATGTGTTGTTGATTTATGTTTTCATTGTTAATTATCATATTTGAGATTAAAGGTTGATTAAGGTTGAATAAGTTTAAATTATGCAACAACTGATTCACCCCCCCTCTCAATTATCTATCCTTGTTTTGCCAACAGTATACTGACCTCAGATTCGTGGATCCCTTATATGTTCATATCCTATTTTGACTGTTGTATTGCATTTTGGGGCAACCCCTTATCATGATGTAGCTTTATTTGGAAACATATCATTGGCATAGGGTTTTCCAAATAAGCTCTTGCGATCTTTTGTTACATGGCATTTATCATTATTCTACTTTAAAGTAATTTCTCACAACATGGTGTTTTATAATTTCTTTAAAGTGGGGGCATACATTGGCATTATTTTTCTTCACTTTGTTCACATGCATTGGACTTAGTGGTTCATTGACATTGACATTGGTATTTTTACTTCACTTTGTTTATAGGCGTTGAGATAATGTAGTGTTGGCATAGCATTTTGACCATTTTATAACACCTTATCAGAGTTATCAGGGAGTATAACTCTTGGTATGGTTGACATGGGTACAAACCTAGTGACAAGTAGTCCTCACTAGACCTAGTGTGTTTCTCATTTTGCTACCTTGTCTTCAGGGCTCACCTAGTGAAAAGTGGTCCTCACTAGCTTGTGTGCCTTTCAATTTGTGATTCACCTAGAAAATATCAAACTTTTCTATGGTGTGAGTCATGAACACATTTGGTATGGATTCTAGCATAACACAACTTGTTAGCCCATACCCTCTTTTACATTTCATTTTGGCATTATATGTTTGTGTATGTTCTCTTGTTGCATAGCATACATATGTGTGTTCCTTTTTTTCTATGTTGGTTTACCATGGGATCTTGGATCCCGGGGGATTCATCACCTTCCTCAATCCTTAGTCATCCTACCTCTTCAAAATTTGTACAATTGGACCCCTCTTGACATATATTTCTCTACTTTAGTGTGATTTTGAGTGTAATTTCATACTCTCACTAAAGTGGGGGATAAATGTAGCATTGTAAATTGTCACCCTTGACAATTTTGCACTATGTTTTCCCCCCCTTTAAGCTATTGGACATAATTAAGCTCCTAATTTCCTAAATTATGCATTCCATTGCTTATTTTAAATATTTTTTGACAATTTGTAAGAATAAAACAAATTCTCTCATTTAATACTTTATCTTTGACACTTTAAACCACTCAAAATAGTGTTGGCACTCTGGCGCCTAGGGTGTCTATATCCCCCTATTTTGGATCCAAATTCAAATATATCGATGTCAATATTTTATTATTTAAAATTCAAATATTAAAAGTCAGTTGCCATGATTTAATTTACAGGAAATCAGAATTTAATAGCATATAGATACCTAGTTATTGTGTCATTTCAAATCATCTAGGAAGCATTAAGGAGAACTTATGATTAAGAAATTATCAAGAGCACTATTTAGTAATTCAAGAGCAACCTTTAGAGGATTTATTATATTAATTCAAGATCCAACATCATGTCAAAATATTATGTGATTTCATGTGTTCATGTTATCATTGTTTTGTGAAGGCTAACCCTTGTTGTAGGTCTTTGAAGAAATTCAAGAAATATCAAGACCTTGAGGTGATGTGTATGAATTCAGTCCTTCATGGAAGTCATTGAAGGGTGGTGAGTTGCATCACTTTATTATTCCATCATTCCTTCCTATCATTTATCCATTTATCATTGCCATTGCCATTATGGAAGTGGAAACACTAATGTGGGGTTTGACCAAGGCAAACCCCTAAAATGGCACAACATTTCCTCTCTTTGTGAATGTGTAGGTTTTAGGCATTTTGAATATCAAAGGAAGTTTTAAGATACTTTATTAATTATTGCATTCAAAACCCTAGGCCTTGACAACTCACAAAAACTCAATTTCAAAAATATTTCACAGTGATCCGACAAGTTTACAAATAGGAAATAGAAGTTCAAATCTAACATCAAAGGACTGCAAAAACATATCTAAAAAATACCTAGTAGGATAGTGACGCCCCTAGAGGAAACGTCCTTACAAATTTAGCTGAAATTTATATCATAGGTGCATAGTGTCCTCCCTAGTCTATTCCTGTAGTTCAATTTTTCTTGTGACACTTCATATCTGTTGTTTCTATGTTAAAGTGGTTATTTACATCATTAGGTCAATTGCATCATTGCATTTCATATTTAGGATATTTAAAAATTTGGCTAAGGGCTGGTTGACTCACCTATTAGGCTATAAGTTAATCACATACCTTGTCCAAATCCATCCAACCCTCATTCCATCTTTGTATTTACATTTCATCCTCACACACACACAAAACCCCCACATATTTCAATGAAATGTAGGGAAAGGCATCAAACCCTAAGGTTAAAAATCAAAGGTTCCCCTTTCCCACCATCTCAATATCAAACCATAGAGCATCAAATATTTTCCTTGCCAAAATTTTCTAACAATGCATATTTTCTATTTTTTTGTCATACGTGATTTACCATACAAAATCATTTATTCTAACTACGAGTATATCCAATGTTTTTGTGTATTTGAATGTTGAAATTGGTCTCACAACCATTCTTTATAGCACAAAATATAAATCTTGCACTGTTCACCATAATTGAGCTGACTAGAAAAGGATTTGTTCTCAAGGTGTACAAGATGAGAGAAAATTTTGATTAATCATGCTAAAGCTTTACGTGAAGATATAAAAACAAATATGAGCTTTGTAAGCTTCATTTGGGTATTAGAATTTTTGTATCACTTTAGAAATTTAAGTGGCATATTTGGATAAACTCTTTTAGTCTTATTTTTAGAAGTATATGATATCAACGAGGTAGATACATTGGTAAAATTGATATACTATTGCATGATTACATTGATTTGAAAGTTAATAACCATTGTTCCATGGATTTTCCTAATGAGGGGACACAAGAAAATGGGGATGGGTTTCGAGGATGTGGGGACCAAGAGCCTAAGTTTGGGGATGGAAGGGGGACAATGCTGAGGTAATGGTAGGGGGACAGTGTTGAAATACATAGATTACTTGAAAAAATAGTTATTAAAAGATGTACATAAATATAATAATTACAAATGTACAAATAAAATCTTGGAAAACTAGTAAAAGTTAAAACTTAGAAACTACTAAACTAAGAACTTTGAAGTTTGAAATGAATATTAACAATTTAACATTGAACAATGAAAATGTTCAAATCAAAATTTATATTATATTCAAGATTTCATAATGATGATTATATTAAGTACAATGATGATAACATAAACAAATCAAAATGTTCAAAATTAAAAAATGGAGTGAATTGAGGCCTCTAATCATCCTCAAAATCCTCATCAAGTGTTGGACTCAGACTCCACATGGTCAAGTTCCTCCATACTAATAGCAACCAACCCTATCTATGTAGTATCCTCATCAATTTTTGTTGGTTCCTCTGGATCTACATCCCTTCACACTACTGGACACTCCTTGTACAAAAGTGTCTTATGGTCAATGAGATGCAAGGCACTATGTACAACCACACGCTTCTCTACTCTCTTAGAGATAAGCATGTTCCTCTTAATAGAGTGGATGAATCTATAAGTAGACCAGTTCCTCTCAATAATAGAACTAGAAACCTAAGATAGCAAACAAATGGCTAGAGATGTAGTCATACAATCAGGTCCATGCATAGTCCACCACAAAATCGGGTCCTCCTATCCCATAGTACCCCTATCCATATTGGCCTCCTTAAAATAACCCCTAAGAGTGGAAAATTTTGTCCACTTAGTATGAATGGTGCTAGCCTGTTCAGGATAATACATCTTTTGGATGACCTTCTTGAGCCCTTCGTTTACCTCAACATCTTGTATGGGTGTAACTCTAATAGGAATTTGCATGTACCACTTGGGGTTAAATGAATAGGCAACCATTGGCAAGGGAGTATTGAGATTCTCTCATCTGTAATGAATGATTGGTTGAATGTTCTCATTGTAGAATGCAATGTGGGGTCCTCTCGCATGACAACTTTTATTTGGCCTATCATAGAATCGGTGAACTTATACACCTCTGCAAGGCTAGGTGCATTGACATCCCCATATAAAATGACCTAAAAAACTAGATTAATGATGTAGACTATGTATTTTTCATCACCCCAAAAAACATCACTCTTTACTACATCTTTCACCCTCTTCCCTTGCTCCGCCTTGGACTCAGGCCACCGATTATATTCTACTATCATAACCATTAGTTTTAATGCCTCTTGCAACTCAAGAAATATCTCCAAGATAATGAACTAGGATGCATATCTAGTCTTGATAGGTTTGAAGAATTATTTCTTAGATAAGGTCCTAAAGATTGCATGTGAAGTGTGGTGATTGCAGAGAAACATCTACACATCTCTAGCATTATTGACCACTGATTTTATTAAATCAATATTTCCCATATCCTTGAGTACTTTATTCATGGCATGTACACAACAAGGAGTTCACCAAATATGTCTATAAGCTACCTCAATTAATTTAATTTCAACTTTGCACACATGGGTTGCATCTGTCACTACTTGGACCAGATTTTGTGGCCCAACCTCCTCAATAGCATCCTTGAGGACCTGAAATTGAAAACTGGCATCCTTATGATGCACTGAACAATCAATTATGTTAAGAAAATATGGGCTCTCTGAACATGTACCCATGATATTGATGAGTGGATGATACCTAATGTTCATCCACCCATCCATGAGAATACTGCATCCATTTGCCACCCAACATTCCTTCATTTTCTCCATTAACACATTTATCTTGGAATAGTTCTTATCCAAGATTGAGGTCCTTAATTTTGTCTCCCCTAGTGGCACATATGATGGTCCTATCCTTGCTACCATTTCCATTTCCTCCTTATAATAAGGAGATCAAGCCACATGGAATGAAATTCCATTGGCAAAGAAGAATTTTCCAGTGGAATTATCTACATCATCCTTCATCTACAGACTAAATAATTCATTTATTAGGTTAGGAGCATCAGTTGTCAACTTACATTTCCCCCTAGACTCTGCTATATGGCCCCCTAAATTAGAATATGTCCCCCTAAATTAGAATATGTCATACGTGTAAATTTCCTCTACAAAGTAGAAGTAGAACTGTGTGGCTAGCTCTAATGATGCCTTGGCCTATGAGACAAAGAAATGGGTATAGGTGCAACTACATCGTCTTCACCACCACCTCATAGCCTACATATCTCATCCCCAAATTTTAGGTTAGTAATGCCAAAAATCACATATTTCCACACCTTTTCTTTAGATATGAAGGAGGTGGACATTAACTTTGGTAATGTTGCCCTGAAATTCTAGGTCGTAAAGTGACACTTCCACAACCTTGTGTCCCTAGATGTCACAAGCCTGTTCTCTATTTTTTTTGCAAATTGTTTCAAAGGAGACTTAGGATCAAAGGGACCCTTAGCAAAATATGCCAATATTGTGGAGGGGCAATTCATATTTGTAGTTGCATTGGCCATGGAACTTGTGGTTTGGGTCTCAAGGTCACCCCTTTGCTTTGAAATTTTCATTAGCCTTAGGTGCATAATCAGATTCAGTATCACTATGAGGTGAACCCGATCCTCATCGTCACCCATTCCATGAGAACTCATTGTGACATTGCAATAAACAATATACAATTTATAAGTTTATAATTTTTAAAATTAAAATTTAAAATTCAAACTATGCATGCGGTTGCATAGCATAACATAAAGGATTAAGACACAGATTTTGTTTTTGTTTTTCTTACTTCAAATAGTATGAAGCGTAGAAGCAAAGGATACACTAATAAAAATATTTGTTCTTGAATCTTAATCTTTGTCAACCAAGGATTTCACTTTTGTTTTTCTCACTTTAGGTCACACGAAGCGCATAAGTAGTGGATACACAAAAGTTTCATCCTAGTTTGAAAAATGTCAAAATAAAAAAATTATAAATTTGAGCATATATATTATAAATATAAATATAAATTAATTTGCTAATTTACTAATTTTAAATTTGTAAAACATTAAACTTAAAAAATTAGAAAATATGATAGCTTGCAACCATGTCTATGAATATGTTTTTTATTTTTATTTTTAAAATCTTGATGACAATGTGAACAATTAAAATTTAATATGCTATTTTCTAATGCACTTGTAGCCATGTCTATGAAATTATGAACGAAATTAAAATATGAATTAGAATATGAAACTAATTAAAAATAAATAAAAATTAAAAAAATAGTCATGGAATCCTATATTGTGCTTGAAAAATCCTCCCAACTTGGTGTAGAATCCTTCTTCTAAGCTTATTCATCTTCTTCTTGCTCCTCCTCAACTTTCTTGCACTTGCAACGCTTCACTCTCGCTCTTCCACTCCTCCACTCTCACTCTTTTGCTCTTCTTCAACCTTGCTATTGAAATGAACTTGTGAGTAATTGTGAGGGTTTGAGGGTGCTTTATAAGTTTTGGGAGGATTTGGTGGGGCCAATAGGCTATTAGGTTTTGGCCTTGGGTATCCATTCCATTTTTTATTTTTTCACTTTTCTTAGCTCATCGATTGCAGGAGAGACCTGAGCATCCCTGGGATGGTCGGGGGAATCCTTGGAGTCCCTCAAATGTACCAAGGATTTCATTGCATCCATGATGGTGTCTCGAGTGTCTTGAAAATGGTGGTGGTGCAGTGGGGTGACTATCCCCACATCCCCAAATCCTAGAGACATCCCTATCTTGAAAACATGGGGATTTGGGGGGGGGCACATCTCCATGAAACAATGTTAATAATGAATGAGCTATTGCATGATGGTATTAGAAATATCATAAGAAAAATATCTGTATAAGAATTAGTTAGGGGTTATTGTAGGTATTGCAAAGGATAAAATGAAGAAATAGATGATTATGCAAGAGACCATATAAAACCTAAAGGTAGGTGGTGTTGTTGTAGTAGCTAGTAAATAACAAAAAGTATGCAGTGAAGTGGGCATAAGAAAAATTTGGGTTAAAGGTAGATAGATTGATTCTAATACATGGGAAGTGCCCCATTGATACTATCCCAACACCTATTAAGTTTCGATAAGCCCACCTTGTGATTGATTAGATATCTTTTGTTCTTATTTTCAAGTTAGAACAACCACAAAAAAAATTCAGAGACAAGTTATGAACTATTAAGTGGGGATGTTTGAAGGAATGATTTAATTTGGAATTTTATATGTTATTATAGTTCTTATGTTCAATCTTGAACACCCACATGTAGATTGAGAATTATTGAGTCCTCACAAACCCCTCTTTGTCATTTTATCTAATATAATTCTTATGTTTAGTGTAAAAAATCCACACCCACATTAAATTATTCTCACGATTATGTTGAACACACTCAGATATTGAGAGGGGGGGTGAACTAGTATCTTCAAAATTTAAACCCTTTAGCATAATATAAATTTAGACTTTTAACAAGATCAACAACCCTTAACAATATCAACAACTCTTAATCAATTCAACATTAATGATAGATAAAGAAATGAACACACATGCACAAGATAACACTATTTATACATGGAAAACCCAAGAAGGGAAAAACCACAATGAGAAATTTCACAATAAATGAAGCTCACTGCTTACAAAATTATAATTTGTTATAAGGCTCACTGCCTAAGGAAGCTCACTGGTCCTTGAACGACTTGTAGGTTAAGGTGCAAAAACTTATGGATAGATACAAAGGACTGGTAGGATGAGGCACATAACCCTAGGGAAAGATACAAGGACCTATTGAAGAGACTCACTATCTAATAGCAAGATACATGCAAATTTAGAATTACAACATATGTCAACAATACACTCTACTGAATGAGGCGATAAAGTGCATTTGAATTTTATTTTCTACAACTTACTACATCATTCCATATTCACACACCACCACAATATCACTCAACTTGCAACTAATTTTTTCTTCCATTTATATCCTCTGCAAGAAAAGAAAACATCAAGCTAGGTTGGCTAAAACAAGAGATAAGCAATAACCTTAACAAGTCGGCCATAAAACATAATTTCAATAAAGGAATTCCTATCCATTAGATAGAGAGGACCAAAATAATAACTTATTACATCTTCCAATGTGATCCCAAATATTAAACATGTTGGCACACAACATTCCAAGTCGATAACAAGAAAACGCGTAGAAGAAATGTGTAGCAACAACCAGTAGAGCCAAAAACATAATTTCAACTAAATTTACTCAATGTGATTCTCAACAAGATAGGGCATGAACCAAACACAACTTAACACAACCTAAATTTCTATCGCAAACCCCCAAGCATATAGTGCAAGCAAGAGAACAAGCCCTATCAGCTAGACATCCACAAATTACCTAGAAAACCAACTCAAAACAATATGCGGTACCAAAGCGATCAATCATTGATGTGTGAACCACAAAGAGAAATTCCATGAATATCCAAAAAAACTTCCATATACTTCTTTCATACAATCATGCCACAAAAAACCACCACAAACCAAACACAAACAAAACACATCATCCCAAAAGCCTAGAAGACACAACCATGAGATAGAATATTAACGGATTAACTTGTGGTAAACACCATCACATGAAAGATAAAACAAGACACTGAACAAACACTAACAACACATCCACCAAGTCATAAGAGAAAAAACAACAATGCAAAGAAATACAGAGCATTTTCTAGACTAGTCTTGACAAGCAACAAAACTACCAACCCACTGCGATTACCATAAACCTCCTCAAAAATATCAGTGACCTAAAAAGATGAGAGTACAAAATCCATAGAACAAAAGCACTAAATCCAAAACTGTAAGACTATATCTTCAAAGGTGGAGGAATGTAGAGCATTCACTTAACCAGTCTTTAAAGAAACTTCATGTAACAAAAACTTTCACCAACATTCAAAGACCAGAGCTTCCTAGTAGCAACACATACTTCCTTAGGAACAACAAGAGAGAGCATACAACATACTAAAGACCATAAAAAATATCTCTTTGAATTTAGCATTACTTCTAATCATCATATTAATGCTTCTAATCCTCATCTTAAGATATCTTCATGATATCATCTTTGTTGACAACAACTATACTCAATACATATTTAATTGTCACCAAACAAAGCATGACATCCAACCATGAACATCAACAACATCATTGTTTGAAAATCATACATCAATGATAGTCCAAAATGAGTGCACATCATCATACATCAATGACTACCCAAAATAAGTGTTAACATCAATGACAAACAATACCAAACATAGGTAACATGTGTACAACAATCTCCCCCTTTGGGATTCGTGACAACACACACCTGGACATTCTCCCCTTTGACATTAATGACAAAGGACTAAGATCTCCAAGCAACAATACTTCTTCTTCAAAAAATTATACATGATCACCCTATCAGCAACAACCAACCAACTACCTACTCCCCTTGAGAGGTAGCTCACATCAATCCAGGAGAAAAGGGTATGACATGAATTTCTCCCCTTGGATAGATGCACCATCTATGCATATAGTTAGAGAAAGGAGGGGAAATAACCCCTAACTTCTATCAGAGATACTCAAAGGTATCCTTTGAAAGTGCCTTAGTGAAGATATCTATAATTTGATCCTTAGTGGGAACATACTCCAATCTAACTTCTTGCTCTGTAGCCTTTTCCCTTAGAAAATGATACTGGATAGAAATGTATTTGGTCCTTGAATGCATCATCAAATTCTTGGAAATATTTATTGCACTAGTATTGTCACACAATATGGGAATGGGTTCATCATACACCACCTTTATATCCTTCAAAATCTACTTCACCCAAAGCACTTGGGTGCGACAAGATGTTGTAACAATATGCTCAGCTTCTATTGTGGATAAGGACACTAAGTCCTACTTCTTACTGAACCAAGAGACCAATATTTCTCCTAAGAAAAATGTACTTCCACTGGTTCTTCTTTGGTCATCCACACATCCTACCAAATCAACATCAGTATAAGCACTCAAAGAGAATTTATCATCATTCTTATACCACAAACCATAATCCAGAGTTCCCTTCAAGTATTTGAATATTCTTTTTACCGCTTTGTCATGAATTTTCTTAGGATTATCTTGATATCTAGTAACCAAACATACTTCATGCATAATATCAGGTCCAAAACCAGTCAAGTACAATAAACCTCCAATCATATATCTATAAAGAGTCTGATCAACTCAAAGTGACAACCAATGACCATAAGAGTACTTACTGGTTTGGAATCCTCCATGCCAAACTTCATCAACATCTCTCTAACATACTTATCTTGAGAAATAAAGATACCATTATCTACTTGAACAATTTGAAGCCCAAGGAAGAAAGACAACTCACCAGTCATATACATCTCAAAATCTTTTTGCATCTCTTCTACAAACCACTTACACATATTATCATCTCCACCAAAGATGATATCATCAACATACACAATAACTATCAAAAATTTTTCTTCCTTTACCTTAGTGTAAATATTACTATCTGTAGTACCTTTATTGAAACCTTGTTGAAATAAGTACTTATCCAATCACTCATACCAAGCTCTAGGACCTTGCTTGAGTCCATACATACATTTCTTGAGTTTTCACACAATGTTTAGATCTTCTGATAGCTGGAAACCATTTGGTTGCTCAATGTAAAACTCTTCCTCTAAATCACCATTCAAGAATTTTTACTTGACATCCATTTGATAGAATTTAAAATTCTTATGAGCAACAAAGGCAAGAAACATCTTGATTGCCTCTATTTTGGCTATCAGAGAAAAATTATCCTTAAAATCAATGCCTTCAACTTGAGAATAACCTTTACATACCAATTTGGCTTTGTTCCTCACAAATTCACCATATTCATTCAACTTGTTCTCAAACACTCACTTTATTCCTATAATATTCTTATTAGCTGGTCTCGGAACCAATTCCCATGTCAGATTATTTTCTATCTGATTCAATTCTTCTTTCATTACCTTCATCCAACCTTCATCTTTGCTAGCATCAACAATTTTTTTGGGCTCTACCTTTGATAGTAAACAAAAATTCACTTTCTCGCTTTCTTTTTCAAGCCTTCTCCTAGTCAACACACCTTCATTCTTATCTTGAATGATTTGATCGAGTAAATGGTTCTTCTGAACATACTCTATTGGAGTCTTAGGAACCTTTTCTAATTATTGTTCCTTCTCTTCTTTCTCTTCTTTTTCTTCTTCAATGTAGGGAGGTATATCAGATCCGCAAACCTTAGGTTCTTATGAGATCTGACACAAATCTTCATCTACCTTAACATTTGTATTTTCAATAATATTTCCCAATCTCTTGTTGTAGCATCTATAGGCCCCGCTTCTTGTTGAGTAACCAAGAAAGATCCCTTCATCACATCTTAAATCAAAATTTCTAAGGTCTTCTTCATCTCTCTTGATGTAGCATTTGTTGCCAAAGATCTTGAAGTATCTAACAGTGGGAGGCCTTCCATACCATAGCTCATAAGGGATCTTAGTGCTATTGAACCTCATTTGTACTCTATTAAGCAAGTAGATAGCAACGTGAATTACTCCCTTCCAATACATATCAAGCAAATCTGCATCTTTCATCATTTCCCTAGCCATCTCTTGCAAAGTCCTATTCTTCCTCTCCACTACCCCATTCTCCTGAGGGGTCCTAAGAGAGGATAGATGTCTCCTAATACCATGATCTTCACAAAAAATTCAAATTAATTTGAAGTAAATTCACCTCCTCTATTTGATATTAAGCACTTAATCATAACATCCATTTCATTCTCAACTTTTGCTTTGAAAATATTAAACTTATCAAAAGCTTCTAATTTTTCTCTTAAAAATGTAACCCGAGTCATTCTAGAATAATCATCAATAAGCAACATGAAATACCTTTCACCTTTGACTTTTTGTTATTGTAGGTCTGTATAGGTCAATGTGAATAAACTCCAATGGCATTATAGAAGAACATTCCTTTCTCTTGAACCTTGTCTTTGTCTGCTTTCCCATTTGACACTCCTTGCATAATGTTTTTGTAGGCATAGTTATCTTAAGTATATCTCTCACCACATGAGGAGAGTTGATATTTACCATATTGTTAAAATTGATGTGTCCCATGCACTTGTGCCACATCCAACATTCACCAAATTGATCCAATAAACAAATTATTGCATTTTCCTCCTTCAAATGATATACATTTCCATTTGTCCTAATACCTTCAACAACTAATATTTATGACCCTACCTTCTTGGTATCACAACCTTTGGCATGAAATGTAAGGTTTTAAACTTTATTTCACATCTGAATATCATTGAGGAGATTTTGCTTCAACCCTTTGAAATAGAGGACATCCTCGGTTTTGTTATTTCCATCAATGGTTATAGCACCTTTTCCACAAATTTGTGTTGACTCATCACCACCAAACTTGGCAGCTCCACCATTCAACTTCTTACAGTTGATGAACCTCTCCTTATCACCAGTCATGTGGTTAGAGCAACCACTATTAATCACCCAAGCATTTTCTTCTTCCTTTGCATGAAAGGAAGTGCACACAACCACTATTTTTGCATTATCTTTGTCAACCTACAAGGTACTAGACTTATTACATTTTTTAATATCACTCTTTTTTGTCACCAACTTTCAAGGCCATGAATAGTGTTCCATCATTTGAATCATTATCCTCATATTCTAAGGAAAAACTGCTCTCCTTGGAATAGAGACTCCTTTTGAACTTCTCTCTTTTGTTGCAATCTTTTGATTCTTTAAAAAGACATTTAGAGGCAAAATGACCAATTCTCCCACAATTGAAGCACTTGAAAGGTAACTTACCTTTGTATTTTCCAGTGCCCTTCTTCAATCTTCTCACAAATTTCACTTCTACCTCATCAAAGTCAAAATTCTAATCTTCCATTTCATCTTTTACCTTTTTATTGAAGTTTTGAATGTTGCTTGCTTCTTTGGAGCATCTTTGTCAAAATCTCTCATTTCAAAGGCCGTGAGAGCCCCAAACAATTGATGTACTAGATACTTATCCAATTCCTTATATTCCTCAATAGTAGATACCTTATGACTATAATCTTTAGGGAGAGATCTCAAAACCTTATTCACAATCTCATCTTCTTTTACTTCTCCACCAAGACCTTTGATACTATTAACCACTTCATCTACTTGAAGCATGTAACTAGCAATATCTTCATACTCTATCATCCTTAGGGTCTCAAATTTTCTCTTGAAGTTTTGTATCTTGGATTTCTTTACTTTATTATCTCCTTCATAAATGATGCTAAGATTTTCCCATACATCCTTAGTAGAATTGCAATTCATCACTTTCAGAAATTATGAATTAGCTAACCCATTCATGATAGTATTCTTTGAATTGGCATTATTCTCATACAAATTAATCTCAGTTGGATCTATTGGAGCAATAATAGGAGTAGTTTAAAAATCCTTGATATATTTCCAAATACCAAACCCTAGAGAGTTTAGATGGCCTTCCATTCTTACTTTCCAAAAGGTGTAATTTGTTTCATCAAACCTAGGTACCTTGTAAGATCCATCATGTGACATCTAAGACCTTTCTTCAAATGATTAAGCTTATTTAGAGGAACTTGTATCTAATACCAATTATTGAACACACCTAAATACCGAGAGGGGGGTGAATTAGTATCTTCAAAATTTAAACCCTTTAGCATAATGCAAATTCAGACTTTTAACAAGATCAACAACCCTTAACCAAATCAAAAACTCTTAATCAATTCAACAACAATGAAAGATAAAGAAATGAACACACATTCACAAGATAATACTAGATATACATGGAAAACACAAGAAGGGAAAAACCATGTTGAGAAATCTCACAATATATGAAGCTCAATACTTACAAAATTACAATTTGTTTAAGGCTCACTACCTAAGGAAGTTCACTACTCCTCGAAGGACTTGCAGGCTAAGGTGCACAACCTTAGGGAAAGATACAAAGGACTTGTAGGTTGAGATGAAAACCCCGGGGAAAGATACAAGGACCTATTAAAGAGACTCACTGTTTGATAATAGGATACATGAAGATTTAGAATTACAACATATGTCAACAATACCCTTTGCTAACTGAAGCATTAAAGCACATCTAATTTTTATTTTCCAAAAATTACTACATCATTTCACTCTCACAAACCACCACACTCTTGATCAACTTGCAACTGATTTTTTCTTCCATTTATATCCCCCACAAGAAAAGAAAACATCAAACTAGGTTGGTCAGAACAAGAGATACACAATAACCTTAACAAGTTGGCCACAAAACATAATTTATTATGAAGTCATTCCTATCCAAAAGATAGAGAGGACCAAAAAATATCTTATTACATCTTCCAATGTGATCCCAAACATTAAATGCATTGGCACACAACATCCCAAGTCGACAAGAAAGAAATGTGTAGAAGAAACATGTATCACATTAATAGTCAGCCCAAAAACATGCTTTCAACTAAAATTAATCAATGTGATTCTCAAAAAGACAGGGTAGGACCCAAAATTAACTTAACACAACATCAATTACTAGCGCAAACCCCCAAGCACATAGTAAAATCAAGAAAACAATCCTTGTCAGCTGGACATCTATAAATTACCTAGAAAACAAACTCAAAATAATATGCAACACCAAAGAGATCAATCATTGATGTGTGGACCACAAAGAGACATTCCATGAACACCCAAAAACACTTCCATATACTTATTTTACACAGTCATGCCACAAACAACTATCGTAAACCAAACATAAACAAAACACATCATCCTAGAAGCCCAAAAGATGCAACCATGAGATAAAACATTAACAAACTAACTTTTGGTAAACACCATCACATGAAAGATGATGTGAGATACTGCACAAAAACTAACAAAATTTCCACCAAGTCATAGGAGCAGAAACAACAATGTGGAGAAATGTGAAGCATTTTTCGGATCAGTCCTGACAAGCAACAAAGCTACCAACCCACTATAATTACCAGAAACCTCCTCAAAAACACTAGTGACTTGAAAAGATGAGAGTGCAACATCCTAAAACAAAAGAATTAAACCCCAAACTACAAGACCTATCTTTAAATGTGGAGGAATGCAAAACATTCACTTAACTAGTCTTCAAAGAAAATTCTTGTAACATAAACTTTCACCAACATCTAGAGACAAAAACTTCCTAGTAGCAGCACATACTTCCTTAGGAACAATGGGATAGAGCATACAACATACTAGAGACCATCAACAAAATCTCTTTGACTTTAGTATTACTTCTAATCCTCATTTTAATGCTTCTAATCCTCATCTTAATATATCAGCATGATATCATCAATACTGAGAACATTCATACTCAATACAACTTTAATTATCATCAAACAAGGCATGACATACAACCATGAACATCAACAACATCATTGTTAGCACATCATCATACATCAATGCCAACCCAAACTGAGTGTACATAATCATACATCCATGATTTCCCAAATTGAGTATTGACATCAATGACAAATAATGCCAAACATAGGTAACATATGTGCAATGGATTAATCTTCAGTACTCATGTCCTTAAAAAAACTCTCTTATGGCTTTATCTAATAAAATTCTTATGGTTAGTGTTGAACATTCACACCCACATTAGGATCATGAAAGAGTATTATCTGCTATTATTCTCACAACTAATCTTTAAAACCCATATTATGATGTTTCTCAACTATCTAAATAGATAGAGATTCCTATTGAATTACTTTTGCAAACCATAATGAATAGAAACAAACATAAAAATCATCATCCATCTATTCTTGTTATAAATTGGTAGGATCAAAATTACAAAAGTTGTTTCATTTAGATAAAAATAAAGAAGACAAGCATAAAAGTAGCTAGATGAAATTAAAGTTATAGAAACACACTTTTTCTGACCTATTAAAATGAGCTATTGGTGATTTCTAAATGATTCTAGACAAGTTATCTGATGATGTAAATTCCCTAAGTCCATAGGTATTCTACCATGAAGCTTGCTAATGGAGCCCGATGTATTTATCTACACTTTGGGTTGTGATTAAGGGTGGCGGTAGAGAAAGCTTTACTTTGGACAACAAAACATCCATTAATGCAAAAATCTTGTGAAGGAGGAAATAAAATCTGAAGGCATCAATGCATTCAAATCTAAAGCACTTTTTTTGAGTAAGATTAGACGTTAAAATCAATATACAAGATTTTTGTAGCCTTTTAAAGGAAAATATTGGTTGAAGTAAAAGTTTTTTTGCAAGTGTGCCAATTTTTATTTTTTTTATGGTGTGAGACAAATTTTCTAGTCACCTAATGATGATTGAACAATAGGCTAAACTTATTTTCAAGTGTGAGACATGTTTTTCGATGAATTGTGGACTTAAAAGTCCACTTAAAAGAAAGCCTATTGGCTAATAACTTAAAAGAGATAGAGTAAAGGAGATAGTTGTAGGATCATGAAGTAGATCATTATAATTAATAAAGGAGATGTAAGGTATTTGAATGAACCATTGTAATCATGTTTTCAAATGACAAAATAAATGGTGTAGGATTGTAGAACATATCACTATAACCATAACCATGAAAATCGAGCTTGTAATTAATAAAAAAGGTGGTGTAGGATTCCTAAGTGGACAACTATTACCATGCTCCAATAAAGAAAATTATGGTGTAGGAATTCCAAAAAGGCATAATAACCATACAAGATTAATGTAAGCCTTGATCCATTATAATCACGAGTGTGGTGTGGGACCCTGAAAGAGCCACTATAACCATAATCATCATACATTTTTTGATTGATCAAAATGATCATGAGGGGGTCATGCCCATTTTATATTAATATTCAAAGGATTTACAAAAATCAAGAAGACCAAACATGAATCTCAAGGGGCATATTACATGGATCAAAATTCGCATTCCAGCAAAAACTTACCCAAAACTAGCTCAAGAAAAAAGGAAATTGAAACAAATTAGTAATTGAAATATTGTCTAAAAAAATTGACATATTTTTATAGCTAAGTATAGAAGGACCCTACACTAATCCAAAATTGATTTACCCATTTCACCATTACCATCTACACTACTAGAAGACAACCTATTACAATTTCTATGCTAGGGTGAAAGCAAGAAGTTGAGTCAACATATGGGGGAAGTGTCAGGTGAAGAAAAAATCTTGACAAGAACGGGCACCCATTTTAAAAAATCCGTACTTGTTTAGTATTGGGTACTTGAGCCTTAGATCAGAATGGGTACCCATTATGGTTCGGGATCCTAGCTTAATTGGGTACCTATTCTTGATGTATTCATTATTTCCCATTTTAAAATAGAATGGATACCCACTTTAAAATGGGTAGTTGTTCTAAAAATAGAATGGGTACCTGTTCTAGATTTTTTTGAAATACTAACCCACCTTTTGGTTTGTTTTTAGGCTCAGGAAAGGCATGGTAACCCAACCCATAGTCTTGAATCGACAAGGACAAGGTCATGTCAATGCCAAGAGAAAAAGATGACTTTAGTAATATGACTGACCACTTTTTCTTCGTAATTTTTTGAAGAAATAAAAACCAAAATAAATGATGATGTCCAATTTTCTAATATATATATTTTTAATGATTGGATTATTTTTTCTATTTCTTAATTAATTTATGAGGAAAATGGTCCATAAAATTGATTTTTTTTAATTTTCGTATTTTTTAATAACCTTTTAATATTTTAAGTTTCTTGTCAAAAAAATTATGAAATAAATCTACACACAATTCTTTATATACGATGCAAAAAAAATCAAAAAATGATTAGTTTGGCTCAAATTATGGTGGTCATACATGGGGTTTTCAAAAACAACAATTAGGGCCAATATAAATTAATTGAAAAAATATTTGGAAAAAATTATAAAAAAATATCCTCATCAATCTTTAGTATAATACACATCTTTTTCCCCCAAAATAATTAGAAAAATACTTTTATTTAGGTCAAATCATGGTGGTTGTACACATTCATTGTATGGTCCTAAAAAAGTGACTTTTAAGAAGTGGTTTTTATACATGCCTATTAAAAATTAATTTGTATCATTTGGGTTTTAGAATAAATTACATATTTGAAAATTGGACTAAATAATATATTTCATAGTGTTGGACTTGTCGCATGGTTAGCTCAATTGATCAAATAACATCAAAATAGAAATAATTAGGATCTTAAAACATCAAATCAAAGAACCTACAAGATAATGATCAATCAAATGCCATACTCAATGAAATTTAATTCTACAATACTAGAAAGACTCAATTTAAAAGCATTAAACACAATTCAAAGCAATTGAACCTAAACTAGTATGTAAACTTCTCAATCCTATTGTGGATTGATGCATAAGTGTGAGATGGATGTGGATTGCTCAGTTTTATGCATTATCCATTGTTGCAAATGCTTGATGAGGGTTGATTCACAAGAGATTCTCTAGAAATCTCAAGAAATGAGTATGAAATCCTAGATAGTAACTTTGCTATGAGGATTATGAATGAGTTGATATGAAAAAGGCTTGGTATTTATAGATTCTTGAGTTTTTGATCAATTGCGAGGGTTCAAAATGGTAATCAATGGATGAGAGAATATTAAGGAGGTGAGTGTGGATCAAGGATCAATCAAGTGGTTGATAATCCATGAGGCATGGATCATGGATTAGATCAAGGGTCAATAATCCATGAGAGACTCAACAATATCCCTTAATTTTAGGAATCATGTTGCAGATATTTTGAGTTGGAGGGAAGAATGCAAATTTGAAAAGGGATATTCCATGTGGAATATTCTTTATGCAAGTTGGAGGATTGGAGGAACAATTAACTAATTAACCAATTCATGAAAATCATTTAATTGTGCAAGTTAGAAGAATTAAGAACTTTAATTGAATAATTATGAATTATTTACTCAAGTGGGACTTATTAGCATTTAATTAAATAGTTTGACATTATTTAATCAAAAGGGGAGAAAATGGTGAATTATGATGAATTAATCAAATAGCCTTAATTATTTGATTAATAGGAGAATAATTTGAATTTAACTAAATAATTAGACATTATTTAATTAAATAGATGAAAGAGGTGAATTATGTGAGAAATGGTGTTAGTAAGCGAAATCAGGATATGTGATATGCTTCAAATATTTTTAGGTGTCTACAAGACTTTTTGAAGATTCTATGTGTAAGTGCTTTAATTTTTTAGTCCAATTGGTCCAATAAAAGAAAAGATTTTTGTTAGATTGCAGAGCATTTAGATCAATTCCTCTTGTCAAATAATTGGTTGTCTTCACCTCATGATTTTTCATCTTTGATACATACAGTGCCAAGTTCAGATCATTTCCTTGTTTCATTGTCTGCCTTTGAGGATAAACCCCAGGTGAATAGATCTTTTAAATTTAAAGCAATGTGGTTCAGAGATGGGAATTGTATTCCCCTTTTAAAGTATTGGTGGGAATTGGGGCCCTATATTGAGGGTTCAAGAATGTTTCAACTTTGTAAGAAATTGAAGTTTGTGAAAGAAAAAATAAAAGAATAGAATGCCAATCATTTTAAAAACATATTTGTAGAGGAAGTTAGAATTGAGAAAGATTTGTTTGATTTGTATGATATAATAATCAAAGATGGTATGGATCTTTCATCTTTTTAGAAAGAAAAATATTTGAAATTTGAGTTGGAAGAGGTTCTGAGGAGGGAGGAGGTGTATTAGAAGCAAAAATCGAGAGAGTTATGGCTGAGGGAAGGGGATAAAAATACAATTTTTTTTCATGCTTCAACCAAATTAAGGAGGCAAGCCAATAGTATTCTATATATTCAAGGTGAGGGAAGTTTGACTCTCTCCTCACCTAAAGAAATTGAAGTGGAGGCGGTTAGATTTTTTAAGGATCTCCTTGCTCCTTCTATTAATGGTTTTTTCAATTATTTTGTTCTTAATAACATTCCAAATCTAATTTCTAAGGAAAAAAATGATATGCTTATGAGTGAGTTCACTTTGGAAGAGGCTAGAAAGGTGTTTTTTTATGGCTCTAGATAAGGCTCTAAGACCAGATGGGTTTACAACCCTATTTTTTCAAAAATATTAGGATTTTGTTTTTTATTAGATAACCCAGGAAAGGGCCTCGATCTTGTGGTTAAAAAGACATAACAACAAATAGAGAAACAAGCTGGGAAAAAAACACCAGCCACCAACAGAAAATGGCAGCAAACAAACCAAACCAGAGCCTAAAAAGGCGCGTAAGCCAAGTAACCAGAATTGCAACCACAAAACCATTATCAGTATAATAAAAAACAAAATCCCCAAATTAATCCACAAAATGGTATGAAGACTATTTATGAGATTAACCAAAGTCCAACAGGTACAAAACCATAACAAAGATATCAAGAAATAGAAGTTTGGGACAATACCACTAAGCACTGAAAGTTTTAGAGCACACATTTGACCAAAGAAAAAAGACACCCAATTTTTGCCAATTTGGGACACAAACTCCCTCCAAGTAGAGCCATCTTCAAATTTCAAACCGTGCCTTACAGTCAACAAAAAAAGCCAATAGGCCACCCTCCAAGCTGACAAAATAAATCCTAAACAACAACCACCCCAAGGGTGGGTAAGACAAACTGTACTTCCAACTCATACAAGCAAGAATAATAGGATCCTGAAACCCAAGCCACCAAAAAAAATGAAGCCCATCAACACTCCTTGATAGAACCATCCCACATCGAGCCTGTTACTTAGAGCAACCAATTCTAAAACAAAAACAACATTAGCACTGATGAGGTAGAGAGCCCCCCATCAACCTACTTTCCTCTCTATCTCTATAGGAGAAAGCATATCCCAAAAGTAGTACCACCCAAACAACAACACTTGTAGAACTCCAACCCCTAATAATGAGAAAAACCAACACATTAAAAATCCCTACCACAAAAGAGAAGTGAGAGAACCCAACAAAAATCTGCGGAGCTAAATCCAACCCAAAGCACCACCTCAATCAAAACACCAACTCTGGGCTTGAATCAAGACCACAACCAACAAAATAGGCTTGCAAGCCACCCATTAGGCTGTAAGAACAATAAACCTTAACAACATCCACCCTCAGGGTGGCCAAGATGACCTGAACATCAAAGTCACCATGAAACAACATCTTCCAAACAACAAAACCATTAAAACAATAGCTCATGAATAATCATAGGTCCAACACATCTAGAATCCCTACCACAATTACACAGTCAACGGGAAAGAAAAATCACTAAGGAGCCACCACCAGCTTAAAGCACCACTCTGCTCAACACACCAACTCAATATCAACCTCAATAAGAGAGAGATCCCCTCTATAAGAGAGGATGAAGTGAGGATCAAAACTAAGAGAGCCACCAATCTCTTGCACTAACATGCTCCACCTCAAAAGGAACCAAAAGATATAAAGGGAGCAACCCACTACAGCAAAAACAACCATCTCCTCCTCTATAGGAGAGGGCTCCACCTCAATAGGAGCAATCTCCACCTCAATAAGAGAGCCCAACTATAAAACCCAATAGGAAGGAAACACTTTGGTAGGAAGAAAACACACCTCATCCCATGACAACATGAGCATCAGGTACAATAAGGAAGAAATATGAGGCAGTTCAACAACCACCAAAGAGAAAACACACCCCAATGACATCAGAACCATCGAAATGGATATGGAATGAAGCCCCAACTGAGCCAAAGTATGAGAAATCAAGGAGTCCCCAATAACAACCTCCAACAAAGTAGGCAGCCCAACCAAGAACAATAGGACCAAAACCAGAGATATTATAACACCCATGTAGAACATCAAAAAACCCTATAATTCAATAGGATAATAAGCCCAAAAAAATCCAAGCCCTTGAACCACCTGGGCCAAAAAATCAAAATGGCAAACATCAACTTTGCAAATCAAAACACTCACCAAAAGAAGAGCATCCAAATCCTCAGAGAGGACCACAAAGGCATCCTCACACAATAGGTTCCACCTTTCTAGAATAACTTGGATACCAACTCCAAATGGAGCCAAAGCAACAACCTCCTCAAACAAACCCCAATCCTTTCAGGGCAGAAAAGTAAAGCAACCAACATAAATGTTGTTGAAGGTATTACTCTCAAGAAAACCATACTTAATGGCTTAAGAGAAAGAAACTAACATATTTAAAATGGGGCATAGCCCCCACCACCATTGGAAAGACTTGCATAATAAACCCACTATCACCTCACATATAGTGATAGAAAAACTTCTAGAATCTTTAGAAAATTTCACCAAGAAAAGATTTCTAGTAACAAAAATTTGATTATCCACTAAATCTTTGAAACCCCTAAGAGCAAAGAAATGCAAATCCAAGATAAAAGGATAGGAGAACCCATCCCCCAACTTGAACTAGGAAGAGAAGGGAATAAAAGACCCATAAACCACTTGAAATCTAGAGTCCATAAAAAGGACCAAACCGACTAAAGTCAAGGACCTTAAAAAGGATCTACAGAGCTTCAAGAGGGGTGAGGTAGAATCACCCGAACAAATCAAGGAAGTAAAATAGGCATAAGAAAGGGCCAATAACCCCAAGGACTCACACTGCCAAGTAGAGCCAAAGAAATCACTAGTCAAGCAACAAAGAGGCCAACATGGCCTCCCCCAAATGAGCAGTAGGAAATCCAGGTGAAAGGCCCCACAAAACTTGAAAACATCCTCAGATCTTATCTGAGAGAAGAGCAGCAAAAAACCAAAAAACCAAGCAAAGTCATCTTCAACTCTTGATTGTGCCTAACTATCACCATTATTCTCAAAAGAATTTGAATGGAAGAGCAAAACACCCAACTCCAACAGAGATGGGCAAGCCACCAAAAGGCCACTCTCATCAAACAAGGAACAAATAATCAAGTCCAAAGCCTTCAATACTAAAACATCCTCCAACCCAACAAACCCCAGGTTGACAGGGAGAAGAGCAAACATGCCACACAACCCAAAGAAGGGAAAAAAGGCTCGACTGAATAGACGCACAATGGGGAGATAACACCCACAGTAGAATACAAACATTATTAGCAGTAGAAGACACCTTAACCAAAGGAAAACAAACCCCAACACAACCCTTATACGAAAGGCAATCAAAAGATAAGAGACCGCGAAGGCCAATGGATTGTAACAACAAGAGAGAATGAGACCAAGCATCCTCAAAGCCAACCACAGAAGCTTCAAATGCACCCACAAGATAGGGAAATAGCCAAGCGAGCTCCCCACATAAACCCGACATAGAAGGAAAAAGATGCTAGGCATCCCAAAGTCAAGAAACAACATCGTCATCATTTGAATCGGAACCCCCCTCCTCAGAATCGTCACAGGAATTCAAACTCTATCGGTCGGTTCTATTCCTATTCACACACTCAACCATTTCCCTCATAGAAGGTTTTGTTGGTATGGATGTGCTCTTGGATTTGGAGGAATCTAGAAGAAATTATAAAATGCTCAAGGAGATGAATAACACATTTGTCACCTTGGTACCAAAGAAACCCAATCCAATTACATTTACATATTTCTGGCCTATTTCTCTCTATAATACATTCTGTAAAATCTTTACAAAATCCATTTCTATTATGCTTGCCACACTAATCCATTTGATTATCTATGAGGAACAAGGGGTTTTTTTCCCAAGGAAGGAGACTACAGATGGAGCTATTATTGTACATGAAGTTTTATATTCTATTATAGAGGAAAATATTCCTATAGTCATTTTGAAATTGGATATGATGAAATCATATGATAGGGTTAACTGGAATTTATTGTTGGTTGTGCTCAAGAAGTTTGGTTTTTCTAATATTTGGTGTAAATGGATTGCTCCATGCATCTTGGGTGCAAAATTTTCAATTCTGGTGAATGGATCACCATGTGGGTTTTTCTCTTCTTCCGAGGGAGTTAGTCAAGGTGATCCCCTATCTCTTTTCCTTTTCATCCTTATGGCAGAAGGTTCGAGTAGGACCATTTAGTCTGCTAATGAGAGGAACCTATGGAAAGGAATACAAATTAGTCATTTCCCATGGGCTATTACTCACTCCTTTTTTGTTGATGACACTCTCCTTTTTGGTCAAGAAAATCTAACAAAAATAAAGGATATGAAAGGAGTTTTGACTACCTATACTGCTTATTCTAGCCAAGAGATCAATAAAGATAAATTCTAAGATCTTGATTTTGAATGTGAGTCCCTTGTTTAGAAATAAGATTATTTGGTTCTGGGTTTCAAACTAGACTCCCTTCCTTGCAGATATCTTGGGGTTCCTTTCTTCTCTGGTAAAGAAAAACACTCCTTTTGGGACAACATCATCACCTCTGTCTCAAATAGGGGTTTATTGTGGAAATCTAAATGGATTTCTTTGGGTGGTAAATTAGTGATGATCAAGTATGTTCTTCAAGCTCTGCCAATTTATATAATGTTTATTTTAAAAATTTCAAAAGGGAATCCAGAAGGTTTGCAAAAGGTTTTGAGAGATTTTCTCTAGGCAGAAAATGTAAAGGAAAAGAAAAAAGTCCCTCTAGTCTCTTGGGAAAAAGTTTATCTCTCAAAAGATATGGGAGGTGTTGGTTTGAGGGATTTGGTACTTCAAAATAAGGTCCTAGGGGTGAAATTGTTGTGGAGATTGTATGCAAACCCAAATTTGAAATGGTGCAAAATTATGAGGCACAAGTATCTTGAATCTTTAGAGAGGGAAAGGATCTTCACAATGAACCCCCAAAGCTTTCTTCAAAAAAATATTGGGGGTGAAACAAGTTAAGCTAGGCAAGAAAATGTTGGATTGTGGTGATAAGAAGAAGCATGGAAGGAAAACCAATGATGAAAAAAGGGCAATGAATGGGGAAGCTGAAGGTCCAATCAAAATAACAAGACTTTTAAGATTAGGGAAGGGTGTTACCCTTTCTAGGGAGCAATGAGGATCTATACCTAGAATGTTAGGGGCTTAAATTCCCCTAACAAAAGTTGCCTGATAAGGCGAGTGTTAGAAGCTTTAGTAGCAAAGATATTTTTGATTCAAGAATCAAAATTAAGTAGGGTTGAGTTGGTAGCGTTCATAAACAAATGCAAGTTTTGGAAGGCATTTGGAATGGATTCTGAAGGGGCCTCAAGGGGCCTAATAACAATGTAGAAACCACAATTAGTCTATTTGGAGGAGTTTGAAGCTCACAAGTAGTGGATTGAGTGTAAGGCAAGGGTTTTTTCTTCTAATATGTCCTTCAATATGATAAAAATCTATGGTCCATCTTGTTGCACCAAAAAAAAGGATTTATGGGGGGAGGTTGGAAATTTCTTGAACAACCACAAAGAGGCTTTCTACATCCTAGCTGGATATTTTAATGTAATCTTGCATAGCAGTGACAAATTGGGGGGGTAAGTAGGAAGTATCAATCAAAATGAGATTTGTAGGGACACCATTTGCTAGAAATTTAGGCAAAAAAGGCCAATTACATGGATGGATCATAGATTTGGCTTCAACAATATTGCTAGAAAACTAGATAGATTCCTCATCAAAGGGGACTTAGCATCATTCCCCTTCACCTTTGACTGTAGCATTGTTCCCAAATAAAGCTCAAATAAATATCTAGTTAGGTTGGAAATTTGAGGGGAGAAGAAACCTATTAGATGCCCATTCAAATTTTAGAACATGTGGTTCAAAGATCTGACCTTCATGCAACTAGAAAATCAGTGATGGACAAGGGTAAATCCAATGGGCGATAATTTTTTTAAAATAGCAACAAAAAGTTGAAGCTTTACAAATAACAAGTAAAAGCCTAGAACAAATCCTAATTTAAAATATCTTTGAGGAGAAGTTGAAGTTGGAAAAGGAGCTTGGTTCCCTCAATGAGGAGGCATACTTAAAATGCATAAATGGCAAAAGATTCTTGAGGGAGAAGGAGTTGTTCAGAAGGTATGGTGAGGTTCAGGAAAAAGAAGAGATTTTCTGGAGGCAGAAATGTTGGGAAACTTGGATATCTGAAGGTGATAGAAATTCCAAGTACTTTTATAATGCAAAAAAAGTTAGAAGGGAGCTCAATCGCATCAAAAGGATCAAGCATGAATATGGAACATTGTAAAAATATCCATATGAGATTGCAAAATTGGCAGTAACATACTTTAACCCGCTGCTAAATAATATGGAAGGTTCAGGGATACAATCGCAAAAATATTTAATCAGAAACATTCCCAAGCTTGTAATAGAAGCCCAAAATAGCATTCTTCTAGAAAAAATAACTAAGGAAGAAATAAGGGTAGCTATTTTCCAACTTCACCCTGACAAATCACTAGGATCGGATGGCTTCCGAGCCAAGTTTTTTCAAAAATGTTGAGGTTTCTTGTGCATAAATTTTGTGTAAGAAATCGAGGAGTCTAGGATATCATGTAAGATCCTGAGAGAGATAAACAACACATTTCTAGCTCTAATTATGAAGGAGAAACCCAACTCATTTGATGAGTTTTGGACAATCTCATTATGCAACACACTTTATAAAATACTCACAAAATTTGTGGCCAACCGCTTAAAACTGATTATTCCAGAGCTAATTCTCGAGGAACAAATGAGTTTTGTCCTAGGGAGATCTATATTGGATGGGGTAATCATTGCTCAAGAAGTAATACATTCAATGTAAAGCACTAAGAGGCAAGGTATGCTAGTAAAACTAGACATCAAGAAGGTGTATGATAAAGTAGACTGGAGATTTCTTTGCAAGGTGTTAGAGGCTTTTGGGTTTGATAATCATTGGATAAATTGGATATTCAACTACATCTCCACTCTGAGATACTCGGTTCTTCTCAATGGCTCTATTGAAGGCTTCTTTGAGGCTTCAAGAGGTCTAAGATACGGGGACCCCTTATCCCCCTTTTTGTTTATCCTAATGGCTGAGGCACTTGGAAGATCATTGTCTCAGGCTATTGTTGTTGGGTGTTTGGAGGGGATTTAGGTGACAAGAGAATTACCAACAGTAACACATCAACAATTCTCCAATGAAATCATGCTCTTTAGGGTTGCAAAGCATGGGGAAGCATTGTACATAAAAATAATTCTAAACTCCTACTTAGAGGCCTCAAGCCAAGATGTGAGCTTTGTAATGCCCTACCACACAAACCCCATAGGACAACTACAACAATAAAATAATATATATTTTTTTGAAAACAACAATTACACATTACAACATTACACATTTATACAACATAGATATAACATACAACATTAACCTAATCCTATGGGGTACATGGTGCGTTACTTAAATGAACCCACAATTAAAATGATAAATGATACTAACTAAGCGGAAGAAAGAAATGAGAATAAAACATAAATATGACATTCATTCAACAAGAATACGACATATAATCATAATCATAAATCACATATTGTTATATTCAACTTCAAAGTTCCAAATTATAAATGTGGAATATATTTCCACAAATACAACACAATATAAAATCAAGGTTACATTACAAGGCCACTTCCCTTATAACATTGGGAAGGGTACAATCATAATACAAAAGTACAATAATGAGAGAGAATTATTCAAAGGTACAATCTTCTTCGTGCAAACTCTGAGATCATTGCAACTGCATCCACACCACGACCACAATTGGGGACCCAATGGGTGCATTGCACATTTCCTCCTGACTGTGTGAACTCGAAGGAACACCCCCCATGCAAGGAGTCAATAAGAAAGAACCCTCAAACACAAATCAAATATAAGGACTCACATCACAAGACTCAAGCCCATGGAACAACATAAACATCAACAATAAATCAAACTTAAACAACTCTAGAGGCACAAAAACAAGGGAAACAAAGGGGCACGATGGGAGAGTGTCATTGTATGGCCTTACATGGATTCACCAGGATACCTAACATTAGGAACTGCCTCCACCTATGTGGATTAACCAGGCTACCTAACACTTGGAACCATCTCCATCTATGATTAACCAAGCATCCTATCTCAAGGTACCACCCCATAGGGTGAATCATGTGGAGCCACCTACCTTTCATGAAGACAAGGTAGTGAACCTACTGACTAGGTCTTCCCACCCATCCTTAGCTTTTGGGAGCACTAATGGTAGGGGTCACGTGTATATTTTATCTTGTTATGTGATAACTAACCCAACCCACTAGGTAAATTAATTGAGTTTTCACTTAATTAGGGAAACTCTTTCAAGGGTGACCACTTGTACATTGGCCCCAAGAAGATCCACTCTCCCCTATGGTTGCCCTAAAATCAAAACCAAGAAATGGGTACCGCAATGTACAACCAAAAAAGATCTTAACTCACAACAAGGTACCACCCACAATTTCCCACATGGTATCAACATAAACCAAAAAGATGCAACCATAGAAATGAATTCACACTTCCCTAACCTCTAGAGATAATGCTAATTCCACACAAGAACAAACTAAAATGTCACATTCAATTAAAAAACACCATATCATTAAATATAAAGGAATTTAAATTATAAATCACACAAGTCTCATATCAAATACACATTTTCATCTATTAAAATCAGAATAAGGAATTTCACTAACATTTCCATTTGACCAAATACAATAATCAATTTATTAATTATCATCCTACTTTTAAATAATCCATTTATTAAATATCTAAGTTTACAAAGTTGCTGACAATTTGATTAAAGAATGGAAATGACAATTCCATGATTATTTAGATATAACAAAAATAAACTTTAAAAATTAAAGACATTAACTTAATTTATTAAAGCCAATTATAAATCACTCATTTATTTCAATTCTTTACTATATATTCATTTTCTGATTTAAAATCTTTTCCACATAAATTATTCTAAATTCTAATTTTTCTAAGATAGTGGAAATCTTTTTTTTTTTGAAAATCAGTTCAAAGTAAAAAATAGTTTTAATACATTAATTTACTAAGTTCAGAAATTGATTACAATATTTAGTTTTTCAACAACTATTCTGATATTTCAGAGTACAGTTAGACTAGAATAATAATGAAATCAAGATCTATAGTATAATTTAAAATACAAATTTTTTCTGTTTCTTAATACAGATTAATTAAAAAGACATTTTCAATTAGAATTTAACAAATAGCATTTTTCTCATCATACTTAAACTTTTTACGAGAATAAAACTTATTTCAACTTTTCAATTATTTGATCTCATATCATGTATATATACTATATTAATTCATCTAATGTTGTTGCAAATCAAAACTCAGTAATATACCGAATAATCCAATTCCATAGAATATATACACATACATATATATCCAACAAAATAATATTAAAATAATATTAAAACTACCACAAAACATAATAAAAATAACATATATATATTATATCTTAAATATAAAATCACATTAAAATCGAAAACCATAGTATGAAACAAGCGGCGAAAATAATCATATTACGTAGGCCTCACATTAAGAACATGGGCAACTATGGCTTAGGGGAGGGGCAACTATAAGCACAGCTGTACCCCCCTTTCCCACAACCACACAAAGAGTGGGGAGGGCGGTGGAGGCTTTGCCTCAACATCACCGTCCCCTTATGGGGGTGGCGGTGGGAGGCAACGCCTCCCCCAACCATCCCCATAAGCATAAAACAAAATAAACTCTAAACAAAAAGGGAAACAAGCTTTCCCAATGAACTTATAATTTCGCATTTCACCGTATGGTGCCTGAAAATATTAGTAGAGTTTTATAATAAATTTCCAACAGTAATATATATATATATATATTATCCATAAAATTTCCCAGGAAAATAATTACAGTAACAACAAAGAAGATGCAAAAATTTCCAAAATGAATAAATTGGGTAAATACGGGGAATGAAAAGAGGATTCTCAAACGAAAAGAAAATTACAGAGGTTTATAACTAAGAAAATACAATAGACAGCGAGAACGAAATTTTGATTATTTACAACCAGAATTGAGAATAAAATACAGAGAGCAAGGAGGAATCTATAGGCAAGTAGAAATAATTATAGAGAATTGAATTTCTCAAACATTCACAATAAACATGATTTCTCTTTCAAACAAAAATTCTTTTCTCTTTTTTTAAAACTAAAATCTACAGAGATAAATTTTATGAAATTGAAATTACCCGGAGTCCTACGCTAGATTCAATTCGAGGACGAATCGTCGTGTCGAGCAATTCCAACCAAATGCAACCTTCTGAAATTTGGAGAATCGAAACCCCAACAACACAAATTCGAAAGCAATTCCCAGCAAAACCAAAAGCTAATCCTCTTAGAACAATTTGATGAAAAAGCACATAGAGGATTTAATCCTCAAAAAAAATTTCAACATTTTAGAGTTGCAGATAATTTTTTTCATTTTTCTTTTGCTCCTCTCTTGCTTTTTCGAAAAAACAATATTTGAAAATATACCCTTTTCAAAAAATCTAAGTCAGAATTTGCTATAAATTTCTTGACCATTTTCCCATGCAATTGTCACTTAATACAACATTCCTTCCATTTTCCATTTTTGGAAGAAGCATCTTCCATAATTAAATTACACCAATTATTCCTTTTTTAATATTTAATTTCATTTTAATAAAATCGACTTTTGAAAAAAAATAAAATAAAATAATAATAAATTATAACAACATTATCAACTTAATTATAATTTAAGTTTGAAATATATATTTTTAAATCACCTTCTAATAATAAAATCAAATATGATAATAATTTCCTTATCTTTATTTTAAAAATAATCCATAACAATTTATCTAACTATTTATTGATTTAAATTAAAGGATAACTCACATTTTACAATAATAATAAAAGTGCTAATGTATGCAATAATTTTCCATAAGTATTGATATCATTAACAATATTGAATATTGAATTAATTAATATTCTGCACCTTAGAATAACATTTAAATTAAAATCATAACACACTAGACAAAGCCATAAATGTAACTTATAAAACTCATGAAATAAAATGATTTAATTTAAAACCATACCCACATGAACGAAGTACGGATAAGACATGAACAACCACTAGACCAACCACTGACATAGATGGGGGTACTTTCTTACCAACTCCCTAACCACATCAAACCATTGGGTATGTAGGGTGCGCTCAAACCCGATGATGTGGGTGGAGTTGAAACCCGATACTTGCATTCTTGCATAACACCAAATGTCGAACAACATATACATATGCATATAACTCATAGTCAAACACATTGTGAAGGAGAGTCATGGTGAGGCAGGGCACTCACGGATGAGCAATGCCACCCCATCTCCTTTATTCGAATCAAATACAATAGTCAAAATCTAAGCACCACATCATCAATATAACTCACATAGTAACATCATCATAACATAAGTATCCCACACATAAGTCCAACTATCATAAGAAAATAAGCATAACTATCTACCACACCCAACACATGGTAGAAAAGATGTCTAACAGAGTATCAAGTATGCATCAAAACATAACCAAAAATCACACTGAAACAAACACACACACCAAAGCAATATCAAAGTATCAGTAACATCAGAGGCACTACATCTTATAATGCCCTGCCACGCAATCCCATAGGACACAACTACAACATTAACAAAATATATATTTTTTTGAAAACAACAATTACACATTACAACATTACACATTTATACAACATAGATATAATCATAAAGCATTAACCTAATTCTATGGGGTACATGGTGTATTACTTAAATGAACCCAACAACTAAAACGATAAATGATCCCAACTAAAACAGAAGAAAGAAATGATAATACAACATAATAAAAGTAAGGCATTCATAAGAACAAGATATATATATATATAATCATAAACATAAATCATATATAATTATATTCATCTTCAGAGTTCAAAATTACAAACGTGGAATATATTTCCATATATACAACACAATATAAAACTAGAGTTACATTACAAGGTCACTTCCGTTATAACATTGGGAAGGGTAAAACATAATACAAAAGTACAATAATGAAAGAAAATTATTCAAGGGTACAATCTTCTCCGTGTGAGCTCCGAGATCACTGCAACTACATCCACACCATGATCAGAAATGGGGACCCAATGGGTGCATTGCACAATTCCACCCGACCGTGTGAACCCGAAGGAACACCTCCCATGCAAGGAGTCGATAAGAAAGAACCCTCAGCCACAACTCAAACATAAGGACTCACATCACAAGACTCAAGCCCATGAAATATCATAAACATCAACAATAAATAAAACAACTCAAACAACTAAAACAACTCCACAAGCACAAGAACAAGGGAAACAAAGGGGCACAATGGGAGAGTGTCATCACATGGCGTTACATGAATTAACTAGGCTACCTAACATTAGGAATCAACTCCAACTCTATGGATTAACCAGGCTACCTAACACTAGGAACTGCCTCCATCTATGGTTAAGCAGACAACCTATCTCAAGGCACTGCTCCATAGGGTGACTCATGCAGAGCCACTTAAATTTCGTAGAGACAAGGTAGTTACCTTACCAACTAGGTCTCCCCACTCGTCCTTAGCCTTTGAGAGCACTAACAACAGGGGTGAGGTGTATATTTTTTTATCTTATTATGTGATAACTAACCCAATCCACCAGGTAAATTAATTAGGTTTTCACTTAATTAGGGAAACTCTTTCAAGGGTGACCATTTGTACACTGGCCCCAAGAAGAGCCACTCTCCCCTATGGTTTCCCTAAAATCAAAACCAAGAAATGGGTACCACAATGTACAACCAAAAAAGATCTTAACTCACAACAAGGTACCACCCACAATTACCCACATGTTATCAACATAAACCAAAAAGATGCAACCATAGAAACACATTCACACTTCCCTAACCTCTGGAGATAACACTAATTTTATATAAGAACAAACTAAAGTGGCACATTCAACTAAATAACACATCATTAACTATAAGGAATTTAATTAATAAATCACACAACTCTCGTATCCAATACAAAAAATCAAAATAAAGAATTCACTAATATTTCCATTTAACCCAAGACAATAATCTATTTATTAAATATCATCCTACTTTTAAATAATCCATTTATTAAATATCTAAGTTTACAACTTGTTAAAAATTTAATTAAAGAACAACAATGACAATTCCATGATTATTTAAACATAATAAAAATATTTTAAAAAAAATTAAAGACATTAACTTAATTTATTAAAACTAATTATAAATCACTTATTAATTTCAGTTCTTTAACTTTATATTTATTTTTTGGTTTAAAATAAATCTTCTCCCCACACAGATTATTCTAAAAACTGATTTTAATTCTATTCTCCATAGACTAATCTACAATTTGATTTTTCTAAGATTAAGTAAATCTATTTTTTTTAAAATTAGTTCAAGGTAAAAATTAATACATTAATTTACTAAGTTCAGAAACTGATTACAATACTTAGTTTTTCAACAACTATTCTGATATCTCAAAATACAGTTAGACTAGAATAATAATGAAATCAGAATCTACAGTATATTTTAAAATACATTTTTTTTTAATTTCTAAATACATATTAATTAAAAGACATTTTCAATCAGAATTTAAACAATAGCTTTTTCCTCATCATAAATAAATTATTTTTTTAAGAATAAAAACTCATTTCTACTTTTCAATTATTTGATCTCATTGCATGTATATACACTATAAGCATACATATATATATATATATATACATATATGTATATATACCAAAATAACTATATATCAATTCTTCTAATGCTACTGCAATTAAAGCACAGTAATAAATTAAATATTACAATTCACAGAGTATATATACACATACATATATACATATATATGCATATATATATTAAAACTTCTAATCAATATATTTTAAAAATTACAGAACTTTATAAACATTGATTAATATATATATATAAATCAAACACAAAATAAAAATCAAAATTCTCAAAGGCTTTTTAAAAGGGTTGTGAATGGTTTAGAGGGGGGCACTAGACTGTCTACACAACCGGCCACCCACCCCAAGCATGGGGGTAGCGCTGCCTTTGACAATGCTCCCTCCACATATTTGTGGAGGGTGCTACCATCGACAATGCTCCCTCCATGAATGGGGGAGCGGTGGGGGATAAACTCCCCACCCCTGCACACAGAGAAAAGGCAGCAAAAACCAAACAAAAATACATGCCCGACACAGATAAAGGGGTCTGAGAAAATTTTCCAGCAAATAAAATTTCAAGCCACATTAAAACAACAGACACACACACACACACACACACACATATTTGAAAACATAACAAAAATACATGCCCGACACAGATAAAGGGGTCTGAGAAAATTTTCCAGCAAATAAAATTTCAAGCCACATTAAAACAACAGACACACACACACACACACACACACATATTTGAAAACATTTGAATAATCACAGGATAAATTGGGCATAGCCCCAATGAACAAAATCCTTGAGACAAAGATAGACAAAATTGGGGAAATACAGGGAAAGAGAGGATTCTCAGACAAAAAGGAAAATTATAGAGGTTTAAAGCTGAGAAGATTCCATAGACATAGAGAATCAAAATTTCACTTAAACTCAACAAGAATTATAGAGAATTGAATTTCTCAAACATTCATAGTAAACATGATTTCTCTTTCAAACAAAAAATATTTTCCTTTTTTTTAAAACTAAAATCCACAAAGATAAATTTATGGAATTCAAATTACCCAGAGTCCTACGCTAGATTCAATTCGAGGATGAATTGCGCAATTCCAGCCAACTACAACCTTCCAAAATCCAGAGATTCATACGACAACAACACAGATTCGAAAACAAATCCCAATACAACCAAAATATAATCCTCGTAGAACAATTTGACGAAAAACCACAAAGAGGATTTAATCCTCATAATTTTTTTTAACATTTTTGAGTTGTAGACAATTTTTATCATTTTTCTTTTTCCTCCCTCTTGCGTGTTCAAAAAAACAATATTTAGAAATATACCCTTTTCAAAAAAAGCCAAGTCAGAATTTGCCATAAATTTCCTGACCGCTTTCCCATGCAATTGCCACTTAACACAACATTTCTTCCATTTTCTATTTTCGAAAGAAGCATCTTCCATAATTAAATTACAGCAATTATGCCTTTTTAATAATTAATTTCATTTTAATAAAATTGAATTTTGACAAATAAACAATTAAATAACAATAAATTTAAACAATATTTCAACTTAACTATAATTTAAGTTTAAAAATATATATTATTAAATCACCCTTTTCCTAGTAAAATCAAATATGATAATAATTTCCTTATCTTTATTTTTAAAAATAATTCATAACAATTAATCTATTTATTTAATGATTTAAATTAAAGGATAGCTTCACATTTTACAATAACAATAAAAGTGCTAATGTACACAATAATTTTCCAAAGTATTGATATTATTAACATTGAACATTTAATTAATTTAATATTTTGCACCATAGAATCACATTTAAATTAAAATCATAAAGCACTAGACAAAGCGATAAACACAACTTATAAAACTCATGAAATAAAATGACTTAGTTTAAAACCATACCCACATGAACGAAGTAGGGATACAACATGAACAAATACTGGACCAACCACTGACATAGATGGGGGTACTTTCTTACCAACTCCCTAACCACATCAAACCATTGGGTATGTAGGATGCACTCAGACCCGACAATGCGGGTGGAGTCGACACCCAGTACCTGCATTCCTGCAGAACACAAAACATCAAACGACATGTGTATATGCATATATCTCATAGGCAAACACATTGTGAAGGAGAGTTACGGTGAGGCAGGGTGCTCACAGATGAGCCATTAGGGGAAATTTACATAAAAAGTGGGCCTCCTAAGGATGACATCATTAGCTTTTTAAGTTATCAAAAATAAACTAAAAGATGACATCAACCTGTACGGTGGCATCATCCAAAATAAAAATAAAATTATTTATTTTATAAAATAAAACTTTCTAAAATCTTATGATTTACCTAATGATGGTTAATTTAACTCTACATATCTTATTCTATCTCATTCATCTTTCTAAATATAAAATATTCTTTTTGTTTTTTAGATTTATATTCTTAAGTTCTATTAAATTCTATTATAGAAATTTTTATATTTTCAAAAAAATAAATTATTCTTTAAGAAAAAAGCTAATGATATTCTTAAAAAAAAAGCTAATTTTTATATTTAAAAAAAAACTATTTTTATTCTATCTCATTCATTTTATTAAATTTTTAATATTCTTTTGTTTTTTAGATTTATATTCTTAAGTTCTATTATAATTTTTTATATTTTCAAATAAATATTTTTATTCTTTAAGAAAAAAGCTAATGATATTCTTTAAAAAAAAAGCTAATTTTTATATTTAAAATAAAATAAAATAATTCTTTAAGAAAAAAGTAATTTTTATATTTTTTTAAGAATATTTTTATTCTATCTTATTCATCTTTCTAAATATAAAATATATATATATTTTTTTAGATTTATATTCTTAAGTTCTGTTGAGTTCTATTATAAATTTTTTTATATTTTCAAAGAAATATTTTTATTCTTTAATAAATCTAAATCTATAAAATCATATATATATATAAAATAAAATACTAAGTAAAAAATAAAATATCTAAAGTTATTTTTACTTTGCCACTTGTTAAATAAAAACAAATAATCAAAAAAAGAAAGTGAACTTGATTTTTTTAATAAATTATAATAAAAATATAAGTTACAAAACTTTTTGAATAAAAAATAAATAATGAAGAAAGTGAAGTTGAGTTTTTTAATAAATTATAATAGAAATATATGTTTCCACTTTTAAAAAATCATTGACTTCAGTTTTTTAAGGAATTATAATAGAAACGTGTGTCCCCACTTAACTCATGTAGTTAAGTAATTTATATT
This sequence comes from Sequoiadendron giganteum, assembly GCA_007115665.2. Classification (NCBI taxonomy): domain Eukaryota; kingdom Viridiplantae; phylum Streptophyta; class Pinopsida; order Cupressales; family Cupressaceae; genus Sequoiadendron; species Sequoiadendron giganteum. The sequence goes on from CM021103.1 coordinate 608,894,688, forward strand.
TTTTATATTTAAATAATTTGTATTATATGAGATAATTTTTGCTTTTTTAGAGTTTCTTAGGAGGCCCATTTTTCATGTAAATTTCCCCTAATGGATGCCACCTCGTCTCCTTCACCCGAAACAAACACATTAATCATAACCTAAGTATCACATCATCAATATAACTCACAAAGTAACATCATCATAACATGAGTATCCCACACATAAGTCCAACTATCATAAGAAAATAAGAATAACTGTCTGCCACACCCAACATATGGCAAAAAATATGTCAAACAAAGTATCAAATATGCATTAGAACATAACCATAAATCACACTAAAACAAACACACATACCAAAGTAGTATGAAAGTATCAGAACATGAGAGGCACTACACATCCTCGCCCCCTAGAACTAGGCTTACTCCCGAAGGCCATAAAACAAATAAGGAAAAGAATCTTGGATGTGGGATGCATCCTCCCATGTCGCAAAAGACTCCATAAAATCAAATGAAATTTCATCCAAACCCACATGGTGTATCGACTGCCAATAAGGTCTCAATCATCTCATAGAAAACATCAGTCCAGAGAAATCAATACATCAACAACATGGTTTACATGTCAACCATGACTGTCAATGAAACGGTCAATCCGAGAGTGATTCAGAACCACTATGTAATATCCCTCCGTTTTGCCTTCTAATTGGTTTGTGTGTCCCTGTGTGGGTATGTTGTTGTAATGTGTTTCTGGTTATTCAGATGTTACCTTTATCCCATGCTTTGGATTAGCATAGCGGTTATTTGAATTAAAGATGATTATGCTTTGAATTATACTAGCATGTTAGAATTGTTAGTTATTTGCAGTGTATTGGTGAAGGGGACGGATTGCATCACTCACTTGCGAGTGCCCTACGATTCTGTGACTTCCTCTTCACGGTGTGTATTTTATGCTGTTCATATTATATGTTGTGGTTACTTGATTTGCAGGTTGATAGGTACAGGACATCAACTCCACCTAGTTTCACAGGTGAGAGCGTGTTCAATACCCAACGGTATTCGATTGGGAGATAGTAGCTAGGTTTTCATGCCAGGTCATCACCCTAGTCCTTATTTGTCGTCAGTTGTTTGTTGGGTTGTGTTGTTTGGATTATCGTCCCCTCTCCTCGTTATTCAATTGCAAGTTAAATTGGGTGATTTAAATGGCTTAATGCTTTTAGGTTGTGGATTAACGTGTTCTGGAATTATGTTGAAATGTAATTTATTTTATTATTAATTTAATTTAATTAATAAATAATTTAATCATTGATTAAATCTATTTATTAATTAATTAAATTATGATGTTGAAAAGTTAATTTATTATGTTGAAGTTATTGATTTAATTGTTGAAATGGAAAAATAAAGAAATTTCATGAAAGTCAATTTGAGTAATTTGGAATTGAAAAATTAGAAAAATGATTTAAATTTAAATTTTAGAAAAGTTTGAATTCAAAGAGTTGAAAAAATGAGATATTTTGAAATTTCTGTTTTCTAGAATTTATGAGGGGGTTGTTGGATTTTTTTTTTAGGGTTTTTCATCCTTATGGTTGATTTTGGTTTTTCAATTTTTGGGAGAGCTTGGAGTTGGAGAAAAGTTTGAATTTGAGAGAGGAAGCATGGTTAAATTTTGTGGGTTTTTGGTTTTGAGTGGTGAAATCTTGTGGAACTGGTTTTGGAAGCAAGATGGGAAGCTGAGCACCATTGTGGATCTTCTCAACTCAAGAAAATTACCAGGTTCTTTGTTTATTATATTTAGTTGTTTTATCATATATGTTTTGTTGTTTGGAAACTCAATAAGGTTATGTTGAAAAGGAATAGAAATTCCATGTGGAAATTGGTGTTGTTTTGCAAAAATCCTTTCTTTGGAATTGTACTTCTTCAAGCAAATCAATGGAATTTTTACTAAAAATGAATTTTTAATTATTATTTCTTCATGTAATCTTGTAAATTTCCTTGCAAATATATAAATTTATATGTATATATACTTGCATATATATATATATATACATACATTTATATATTTCATAATGGATGGTTTTATGAATTAACCCTGGTTTTATTATTATTTTAAAAATCTGGATTTTGGGGAAAATCAATAGGCTTTAATATTGAAAATAAAAAAATAAAAAATAAAAAATAATTTTTTTTTTGTATGTTTGGGGGGACTGGGGGTTCAACCCCCACCGCACCCCATGGGAGGTGCGTGGGGGGAGCTGCACCAACGCGTCCCTCGTAGCAGCCACCACCGCTGGTGGTGGATGGCTATGCTAAGCACAACTGCGCCACCACCAGGGGTGGTCGACTGTGCAACAGCCAGCACTGCCTCCTCTACCTCTGCCCGTCCGGTGCCCACTTCAAACCCCCCGTGTCGCCCTGCATACGCGCCTCCGCCACTGTGAAGGGCACGACCCTAAAACAAACCGCCGACCCCTATGTGAGGAAAAACCGCGGTTAAGGAAAAACCGCGGCCCGTGAGAAAGTCGCGGCCGCCCTTGCCTAAAACATGGGTGCGCGACCCGAGACAACCGCCCCATTATTTTAATATGGCATGCGGCCCGAGGATAATGCATTTAGATAATACAAATAAAATAAAATAATATTTATAAATATTAATATTTTATAAATTATTATTATAATATTAAAATATTATTTAATAATATTTTATATTATAATCTATAAAAATAAAATATTATATTTATATATATTATTTTAGATAATATTTGTATATTAATATGGTAGATCTAAAATTTAAATATGTATGAGGAATTATTATTATTTTTATTCAATGACAATTGTAATTTTAATTGAGGAAATTGAATATTTAGATGAGGTATGATTTAATTATAATTGTGGAAATTATATTAATGTGCAACTGTCGAATTGTCGAGTTTTATTTTAAATAATATAACAGATGGATTATTGTATTGGATGTTAAATAATTCGTTTATTTAAGATACATTAATTGGTTGGGAATGATTTCGTCGAAGAGAGGGAGCATTTATTTATTTAAAGGTTATTTTCTGAATAGTTGGAAATGATTATTTTATTATGAGCAAATAGGGAATTAAATATTAGTGTTAATTTCTCCCTTATCTGAAAAGATGAATTTTATTTTAGTTTTATCGATGCGATAGATTATTGAACGTTAATGAGGAATGGATTTAGAATATCCAAAGGTAGTTTCCTTCAGTTGCATTCAGTGAACATGTCCTTCGTGCTCTGTTTTGGAAATGGGATTAAGTGTCACTATTTTATAAGTCTTCCTGATGTGAATTTCAGTTATGTGGTTATCGTTTATGATGTCAACCTATTGTGATTCCTCTTGGTAGTGCATGGAGTTGTGTCTCTGTTAGTACCCGATTTTCACGAACGGGAATGTGTGTACCTCCTTGGTTTAGGAGCGGATTATGGGATCCATGTATCCTTGTAAGGAGTGACTTTGTAGTGTGTGCCTCCTTGTCAGGAGCGGTTCTATTATTGTGGTTGCCTCCAGTGTTGGAGAGTGTTTTAGTTTGTGTCGCCTCTTGAGAAAGGAGTGGACGTGTTATCTTGTTGGTTGCACCTTGGTACCATTGTGTTGGTTGGTGTGTGTGTGTTTTCAAGTAGAAGAGTGGCTTCCGTAGGGGCTAGAGCCCAGAAGAGGTAAGACTAGGTAACCTTCAAAAGTGGTTTAATCAAGTGATAATTAAATGCAACACTTAGAAGATTAGGACTAACTTTTCACTAATCAAGATAAGTATGCCTCACTCATAGGTGCAAGGGCTTGTTTAGACTTGGGATGTGTGAGAAGGCCATGGGATGGCAAGGTCATCTATCTTGTCTGTATGAAAGGTATTTGGCTCCGTATTAGTAAGTGTGAGGGCCGAGGGTCGGTTTGGGTTACCTTCCTTACGATCCGCTGGGTAACTCATGACGAGCTGTGTGATGACACTCTGTCTAGGACAACAATTAGCTTTTGGTTTTGCATTAGTAGTATGAGGTTCGATGATCGGTTTGGGTCACCTTCCTGACGATCCGTTGGGTAACTCATGATGTGATGTTTGATGGCACTTTGTGTGACCATGGTTGGTGTTCGATTTCGTGGGTATGGTTTCCGTAATGTACCTGATGTGACCATGGTTGGTGTTCTATTTTGTGTGTATGGTTCCCTTAACATACTTTATTTGCTTTGTTTCTGGAAGCATTGTGACCTTATAGAGTTGTACTTGTGTTGTACTTGCATGGTATCTAAGATGTACATGTGTTGATCTTATGATGTACTTATGATGTATTTGAGTTGTACCTTGGGATGTACTTGTGAGGTTCATGTGATTGGTTGTTTCAGTTTGGTTCAGTTTGTGTTAGCCTGTGTCTAGAGGTAGATGGTCTTGAGTAGGATTCCTAGTTACTATCTCCTAGCACGGGGGGTGGGCCTTTGGGTTCCACTTGGTTGGGTGGCGTGCACCTAAATCCATTGGGTTCTTTCTTCATGTTCATGTGGATGAGACTTCCAGTTGGAGAGCTCATTAGTTTCAATATCAGTTCATGCTTTATTTCATTTTGGTTATCTTGTATCATTTACCCCTCTTTGTTATCGAGGTGGAATGTTGTAATTGTAATATTATTGATGGCTTACCTCATTCGGGAAATGAGAGTTGTAATCTTATTGTTAATTATGAGTTAATGAAATGGAAAGTTATCTTTATGCTTTGATGTAATTCATCTTATTGGAATGTATGTGCTTAATTTATTTAGTAATTAAATGACATGGTTTAAATCATGTTTTTTGTTTAGGTTCTATTTAACCTCTGTCTCGTAACCTTAGAGGTTGTTGGCATTAGTTAGCGAACTTGTTCATTAATTATACTTTTAAAAAAATAAAAAAATAATTCTGTTAAGTAGTTAAATGCAACTTCCTCTAGGGTTGCATGGTGGGGCGTTACACACTATCATTGCTCGTGATAGGTTCCTCTCGATCACTAAAAGTAGAGGGGATGAGTCTAAAACTAGGTCTTTGTACATGAACTTTCATAGGAACCACTAGTTCACTCTTGATACTTACAAGAATTTCGGGGTGGGCTTTGTTTTGCCTCTGATAGGTAATCCAAAATTTATTTTCCCTTGCCACCCATGAGTTACCCACCAAACCAGGTTCTATGCGAGTAAAAGGATCCTCAAGTATGGGACATAACTGCACACCCTCAAAACCTGGTTGTCCTGGATCCTGGCCTCCACCTCTTTGGTTGTTCTATGAACCCTGACGTTCCTCACGTTTAAACCCATGAGAACTTGAAAATGAAGTACTTTGGTGGTCAACCCCTCATCCACCACCACAAACTCTACTACGGCCTCGTCCCCAACCCCTAGGCATTCTACACACACCACCCAAAAAAAAGAAGAGTAAAAAAACAATAAGGAGAGGGTGACAAAAAGGGAAATATAGATCAAACTCAAAAGTCAAACACTATACTTAAGATTTTAAACACATTATTTACATACAAAAGATTCACATTACCCGAAAACACACAAGGCAACCCAAGAGTCCATGATGCATTTCCTGACAGAAAGGATATTGATGCATTGCACACCACACTGAGGGTCCTATCCCTTCCATTGGTTTTTTGCACCATTGAACTGCACACCAACTACAAACTCATTTAAGGTCATCAACCGCTAATTGTCAAAAAAGGATAACATAACTACATGAGTATGCGAACATGGTCAACATAATGGGCTCATTGTATCCAAAGTGCCCAGTGTGTGAACCCAATGCTCTGATACCAAGTTGTAATGCCCCACCACACAAACCCCATAGGACAACTACAACAATAACAAAATATTTAAAAAAAAATAAAAAATAATTACGCATTACAACATTACACATTTATACAACATAGATATAACATACAACATTAACCTAATCCTATGGGGTACATGGTGCATTACTTAAATGAACCCACAATTAAAACGATAAATGATACTAACTAAGTGGAAGAAAGAAATGAGAATAAAACATAAATATGACATTCATTCAACAAGAATACGATATATAATCATAATCATAAATCACATATTGTTATATTCAACTTCAGAGTTCCAAATTACAAATGTGGAATATATTTCCACAGATACAACACAATATAAAATCAAAGTTACATTATAAGGCCACTTCCCTGATATCATTGGGAAGGGTACAATCATAATACAAAAGTACAATAATGAGAGAGAATTATTCAAAGGTACAATCTTCTTCGTGTGAACTCTGAGATCACTGCAACTGCATCCATGCCATGATCACAACTAGGGACCCAATGGGTAAATTGCACGTTTCCTCCTGACCGTGTGAACTCGAAGGAACACCCCCCATGCAAGGAGTCAATAAGAAAGAACCCTCAACCACAAATCAAACATAAGGACTCACATCACAAGACTCAAGCCCACGAAACAAAATAAACATCAACAATAACACAAACAACTTAAACAACTCTAGAGGCACAAGAACAAGGGAAACAAAGGGTCACAATGGGAGAGTGTAATCATATGGCCTTACATGGATTCACCAAGCTACCTAACATTAGGAACCACCTCTACCTATGTGGATTAACTAGGCTACCTAACACTTGGAACCGCCTCCATCTATGATTAACCAAGAATCCTATCTCAAGGTATCGCCCCATAGGGTGACTCATGAGGAGCCACCTACCTTTTGTGAAGACAAGGTAGTGACCTTACCGACCAGGTCTTCCCACCCGTCCTTAGCCTTTGGGAGCACTAAAGGCAGGGGTGAGGTATATATTTTATCTTGTTATGTGATAACTAACCCAACCCACTAGGTAAATTAATTAGGTTTTCACTTAATTAGGGAAACTCTTTCAAGGGTGACCACTTTCACTTAATTAGGGAAACTCTTTCAAGGGTGACCACTTCTACACTGGCCCCAAGAAGATCCACTCTCCCCTATGGTTGCCCTAAAATCAAAACCAAGAAATGGGTACCACAATGTACAACCAAAAAGGATCTTAACTCACAACAAGGTACCACCCACAATTTCCCACATGGTATCAACATAAACCAAAAAGATGCAACCATAGAAATGCATTCACACTTCCCTAACCTCTGGAGATAACGCTAATTCCACACAAGAACAAACTAAAATGTCACATGCAATTAAATAACACCATATCATTAACTATAAGGAATTTAAATTATAAATCACACAAGTCTCATATCAAATACATATTTTCATCTATTAAAATCAAAATAAGGAATTTCACTAACATTTCCATTTGACCAAATACAATAATCAATTTATTAATTATCATCCTACTTTTAAATAATCCATTTATTAAATATCTAAGTTTACAAAGTTGCTGTCAATTTAATTAAAGAATGGAAATGACTATTCCATGATCATTTAGACATAACAAAAATAAACTTTAAAAATTAAAGACATTAACTTAATTTATTGAAGTCAATTTTAAATCACTCATTTATTTTAATTCTTTACTATATATTTATTTTCCGATTTAAAATCTTTTCCACACAAATTATTCTAAATTCTGATTTTTCTAAGATAGAGGAAATCTTTTTTTTTTTTTTATTAAAATAAGTTCAAACTAAAAAGCAGATTTAATACATTAATTTACTAATTTCAGAAATTGATTACAATATTTAGTTTTTCAACAACTATTCTGATATTTCAGAGTACAGTTAGACTAGAATAATAATGAAATCAAAATCTACGTTATAATTTAAAATACATTTTTTTTTTGTTTCTTAATACAGATTAATTAAAAAGACATTTTCAATCAGAATTTAACAAATAGCATTTTTCTCATCATGCTTAAATTTTTTGCTAGAATAAAACTTATTTCAACTTTTCAATTATTTTATCTCATATCATGTATATATACTATATTAATTCATCTAATGCTGCGGCAAATTAAAACTCAGTAATATACCGAATATTCCAATTCCACAGAATATATACACATACATATATATCCAACAAAATAATATTAAAACTGCCAGAAAACATAATAAATATAACATATATATATTATAAATATAATATCTTAAATATAAAACCGCATTAAAATAAAAAACCATAGTATGAAGCAGGTGACAAAAATAATCATATTACGTAGGCCTCACATTAAGAACAGGGGAAAATTTGACTTGGGGGAGGGGTGGATGTAAGCATAGCCATACCCCCCTTTCCCCACAGCCACACAAAGAGTGGGGAGGGCAGTGGAGGCTCTACCTCCACATAACCGTCCCCTTATGGGGGTGGTGGTGGGAGGCAACGCCTCCCCCAGTGATGCCCATAAGCATAAAACAAAGTAAACTCCTAACAAAAAGGGAAACAAGCTTTCCCAACGAACTCATAATTTTGCATTTCGCCATACGACACCCAAAAATACAATAGACAGAGAGAACGAAATTTTGATTATTTACAACCAGAATCGAGAATAAAATACAGAGAGTAAGGAGGAATCTACAAGCAAGTAGAAATAATTATAGAGAATTGAATTTTTGAAACATTCACAGTAAACATGATTTCTCTTTCAAACAAAAATTCTTTTCTCTTTTTTTAAAACTAAAATTTACAGAGATAAATTTTATGAAATTGAAATTACCTAGAGTCCTACGCTAGATGCAATTTGAGGACGAATTGTCGTGTCGAGCGATTCCAGTGAGCTGCAACCTTCTGAAATCCGGAGAATCGAAACCCCAACAACACATATTCAAAATAAATTCCTAGCAAAACCAAAATCTAATCCTCTCAGAACAATTTGATGAAAAACTAGACAGAGGATTTAATCCTCAAATTTTTTTTGAACATTTTAGAGTTGCAGACAATTTTTTCATTTTTCTTTTCCCCCTCTCTTGTTTTTTCGAAAAAGCAATATTTGAAATATACCCTTTTCAAAAAAGCCAAGTCAGAATTTTCCATAAATTTCTTGACCGCTTTCCCATGCAATTTCCACTTAACGCAATATTCCTTCCATTTTCCATTTTTGAAAGAAGCATCTTCCATAATTAAATTACACCAATTATGCCTTTTTTAATATTTAATTTAATTTTAATAAAATTGACTTTTGAAAAAAAAACAATTAAATAATAATAAATTTAAACAACATTTTAACTTAATTATAAATGAAGTTTGAAATATATATTATTAAATCACCTTATGCTAATAAAATCAAATATGATAATAATTTTCTTATATTTATTTTAAAAATAATCCATAACAATTTATCTAACTATTTATTGATTTAAATTAAAGGATAACTCACATTGTACAATAATAATAAAAGTGCTAATGTACGCAATAATTTTCCATAAGTATTGTTATCATTAACAATATTGGATATTTAATTAATTAATATTTTGCACCTTAGAATAGCATTTAAATTCAAATCATAACGCACCTGACAAAGCCATAAACATAACTTATAAAACTTATGAAATAAAATGATTTAATTTAAAACCATACCCGAACGAAGTACAAATAAGACATGAATAACCATTGGACCAACCACTAACATAGATGAGGGCACTTTCTTACCAACTCCCCAACCACATCAAACCATTGATTATGTAGGGTGCGCTCAGACCCGATGATGCGGGTGGAGTCGGCACTCGGTACTCGCATTCTTGCATAACACCAAACTTCGAACAACATTTACATATGCATATAACTCATAGTCAAACACATTGTGAAGGAGAAACATGGTGAGGCAGGGCACTCACAGATGAGCAATGCCACCCTATCTCCTTCATCCGAATCAAATACAGTAGTCAAAATCTAAGCATCACATCATCAATATAACTCACACACATCATCATAACATAAGTATCCCACACATAAGTCCAACTATCATAAGAAAATAAGCATAACTGTCTACGATGTCCAACACATGGCAGAAAAGATGTCTAATAGAGTATCAAGTATGCATCAGAACATAACCAGAAATCACACTGAAACAAACACACACACCAAAGTAGTATCAAAGTATCAGTAACATGAGAGGCACTACAAGCTTGGCCAAATCTAGATTTTTTTCTTCAACACAACTCCTAGATTGGAACAAGAAATTTGTATAATTCTAAACTTTAGAAAGGGGAAGCTCCCAATGATTTACCTGGGTCTTCCACTAGCTAAAGGGGTGAGGAACAAAAATCCGTGGGATCCATTGGAAGAGAAAATGAATAATCAACTATCCTCATGGAAGGGCAGATGGATTTCTTGGGCTGGACAGATTGCGATGCTTAAGGATGTCATTTATGCATTACCAATCTACTTGTCCTATATCTCTCTTCCCCAAAATAAATATACAAGCCTTAATCAGTGCATGAGGAAGTTCTTCTAGCAAGGTACTTCAAATTCATTAATTACTTGGGATAAAGTTTGTAAACGCAAGGGGTTGGGGGTGTAGGCTTACGCGATTTGTTGAAGAAAAATAAAGCTTTGGGTGCTAAATTGGTTTGGAATATATACATAAAGAATTATGCAAAGTGGGTAATAATTCTCCAATGTAAGTATTTAAACAATAGAAGCAACAATAATATCCTTTTGGCATAAACTTTTCCAAAAGGATCAAGGATCTGGAACTTCATGCTAGCTTGTCATATGCTGATCACTTATTTACTTTCATGGGAAGTGTTTGATGGTAGGTCTACAAATTTCTTGGAGGATTCATGGGGTAGATATGAATTCTTGTCTAGTGTTTTACAAATTGAACACACTAAAAGGATCATATCTCATGCCTAGGGAATGAAAGTAAGGGACTATATGGTGGAGATTTGGTAGGATGGTGTCTTTGGTTGGAATTGGAAAGATCTCTCTGCCATCAACCTACCTCAAAAGGAAGCAGAGGAAATAAAACAAATTTTTGTGTTGAGAACTATTTATATAAGGGATGAGAAGGATAGACTAGTGTGGGCAGCCTCGACCTCTGGGCAATATAGATCAAAAGAAAGGTACACTGCTCTGTGTTTGGAATAAGATAAATCTGACTTACCCTTGCATCTATGTTGGAGCAACCTATGCCTACCTAAAGATGAAACCTTTGCATGGGAAATATTACAAAATAGGGTTCTTATAACAAACAAGTTTAGGAGAATAGGGTTTGTTGGCCCCTTTAGATGTACCTTGTGCAAGAAAGATGAGGAAGATGTGAATCACCTATTCCTAGGCTGCCCTTTCTCACAGGAATGATGGAAGTGGTTGTGGGCTAAGCTAGGTTGGAAGAGCACACTCCCAATGATATCCTCTCCCTCTTCTCCTCTTGGCCAATTCTCAAAAAGAACTCTTTATATGGCGGTTTGTGGATTTTTAGCCCTTCGCTTCTCATACGAGAGATTTAGAAAGAAAGAAATAGAAGAATTTTTGAAGATACTGAGAGAGGCCTCTTGTCATTTATCAATAAGGTAGAAATTTCTTTGGTTGAAGTTGCAAACAAAAACATTATGTAGAGGAACTCAAACAAAGTGATGTTTTTTGATTGGGATGCGTAGATGAGGCATGCTTGCTATGGATTGTTGATCGCAAACCCTACTGCAAAGAGCAATGTGGACACATGGAACAAGAGAGAGATGGTTGTATGGGTGCCTCCACCACAAGGCTGGTTCAAATTGAACTTTGATGGGGCTTCGTGTGGTAACCTCAGAGTATCTAGCATAGAAATTGGGAGGGGAGGGTGGTGGTAGAGTTGTCTCAACCTCTACCGATTGGAACTAACACAAAGGATGAATTGAAGGTGCTTGTCCTTGGGTTGCAATTATGTAAGGATCTATAGTTGGAGAAGGTGGAGATCGAGGGTGATTCTTCAGTGGTCATACAAGAAATGAAGGATAAAAGACTTATAAATTAGAAGCTACAACCATTCGTTGAGTGTGCAGTTCAATTTTCCAGTGCTCTAAGCTATTTCACACTCAAGAACATCTCTAGGGAAGAAAAATATGAGGTTGATAGACTAACCAATGTTGAGGCAGATGGTGTCAAAGCCATCCACTAATTTTGAATGTTTGAAGCTTTGTTGCTTTGAATATTTTTTCAGTGCTACAACAAAAATTTATTTAAACCTTCTCCTGGCTAGTAAGGTCCTAATGAATTGAACGTTCTAGGAAAGATTATCTTTACTAGATTTTTCAGACTATGGACCAATTTTAAGCATGCGGGCTTATGCATTATCAGTATAAATTTTGCTCTGATGAAAGCATTAACTTCTTGATCTTTTAATTGGGCATGAAAAAAAATCTCACCCTCAAGAAAATTGCTTGGCATCCTCTCTCTGCTGTGTCAGAGTGTTTCATCATCCTACTCATTAACTACAAGATGGTACCTCCTTATGTTGATGACATTAGAATTAATCACTAGCACACTTTGTGGGTTATATTTGTGGTGTGGTAAACAATATTTTAACTCATTATGCGTGGCTCTAGTGTGATGATGGAGATACCTATCAAGCTTATTAGCTCTCAAAAATAGTGGGAATTTTTGGGGAGAATCTCATAGAGTAGAATCCATTCAGTGTTTATGGTGGATGACTAGACCACCATCGAGGCCATCAAGTTGGTGATTGGGAAAGAATTCCATTTGTCTGATGAGTACTATAGGGTAAATTCCAACATCACCTCTCAATTTATTGCAACCTTACTAGATTTAGAAACACCAAAAAGTAGTAACGTTGTTGATGGCTTGTAAACTCATCTAACAAGAGATGCTCAGTGAGGTCGAGGAAATTATAACCATTTCTAGGTCTGGGATTGGCATCCTGTGGTTGTGTGATGTAACTTTGCTAGATGTACTAGGTGCCAATGTCTGATATTATCCTTTTCTTTTGGATGTGAAGGGAAAAGCTCTTTGGGAGCATCACTCAAGGGTGTTAAGGGGCTTGACCTTTCTGAAGTGGATCCTCTACTTGGAATTGGTGTTAGGTTTGGACTGGCACAGTGAATTCAAGGTGTATATGAGCAATGAAGGGGTGGTAGAGGATATTTGTATAGGTCTTTTGGTTTTGGCTTACCCTTTTTAATTTTAGCTACCTATCTTCCCAAGTTTGTTCAATTGTGTGTAATGTATTTCAATTAGGATGTTGGCTTTGCTAGGTTCCTTTTCTCTGTCTATCCACTCCTCCTTTGTTACTCATCGGGGTGTTGGGTTGCACCACTATAATTTTTTGCACTCTACACTTTGAAATGTAATTGTTGTGTCTTTGATCATTATGGGCTATTGTTGTATGGGTAATTCAATGAACTGGCACTATTTTGGTTGATCTTTTGTTGTATGGGTAACTCTAGTTTGGGTGGGTGGTTCAATATCAAATCTTGAATGGCTCTAACTCATATGTAATGATTTTTTTTGAAACATTAATAGAAGCTAGTACTATTTATGAAGAATTTTTTTTATTAGGCACAAGTATCTTGACTCTTTAGAGAGGGAAACGATCCTATAATGAAAATCTCCCCTAGGGTTCCTAGATATGGAACTTCATATCATCTCACAGATCTCCCATTCTTCCCCATTTATTTTGGTTCATTCATAATGGGGAGAATGCCTTATTTTTGGATGATGATTTGGAATGACCATAAACCCCTCAAGGCCTTAGGTAATTGGAGCTTAATTTCTTCTATACTTAAACCCTTGTGGGGATGTAAGGTGAGGGGATATATGGAAATTGATTTATCTACATCTCCTCTTTCAATGAGTTGGAGGTCTTTTGATTTTCTTCCCGTGTCTCAACATTTAAATGACTCATTAAAGAAAGAATTGAATAATAGATAAGTTTTTTTCTCTAATGAGGATGACAAGATCATTTGGCTCAAGTCAAAATTAGGTTTTTACAATATAAGTAATGGGTATATGTCATTAGTAAACTCAGTATAAATTTTTGATTGGCCTTATAATTTGTGTTGGGGTTCAACATGTTTGCCTAAAGTCTAAGATTTTGCTTGGTTGGCATTGAAAGATAGAATTATCTTTGGCATGAGGTTGGATAGACTAGGCATAACTCCTCTCTTCAATGTGTCCTATGTGGTAGGGCATATGAATATGCATACCATCTACTCTTATCTTGTGAGTTTTCTAATAAATGTTGGGTGTGGTTGCAAAATAAACTTGGTTGGCTTGGTCCCTTGTAGTGCTCTCTTCTAAAACACTTTTAGTGTTGAACCTCTTTGTTTAGATCCTCTTCTTTTGTATGCATTTGGGAATCAATTCCTTCTGTTATGATTTGGAAAATATGGTCGAAATAAAATAATAGGATTTTTCGAGAAAAAAGTGTTGGATATAAATATTGTAATTCAAAAAATTGAGGCATCAATCTCAGAATCAACCATGTCTTATGTTCTAAGAAATGCTAACATGAAAAAGGTCTTTCTTCTTGGAATAATTGGTTACTAAAAAATTGGTCTCTTCTTATACCTCCTCCTAATTAGGGCTAAGTGATTGGTTTGTGTGATTAGGTAAATAAGCAAGATGTGAAACGGGCCCCTTCTGCGGAAGGAATGTTCAAACTTAATTTTGATGGCGCTTCTCGGGGAAATCTTGGGTTATCAGGGGTTGAAATGGTTATTAGGGATCATAAGGGCAATATTTTGGGGGTTTCTAGATTTTGGTACCAAATAATGTAGTAAAATTTAATGCTCTAATTCTTGGTTTGAAGTTGGCTTTAAGTTTCAATATCTCTCATATTGTTGTTGAGGGGGATTCTCAAGTGGTGATTGGTGCCTTGTCAACGAATGCTTTAGAGTCTTGGAATTTGAATTACTTGTTGAGTCATGTAAAAAAATTGCTTCAAAATTTTATATCTTTTGAAATATTACATTGTTTTAGAGAAGCTAATATTGTTGTAGATAATATTGCTAATAGGGCTATTGACAGTTCTCTTCCCTTCATGGTGCTATCTCAAAATGAGGTGCTTGATATTTTAAGCTTATAGTGGTAAGAAATTTGAACTATAGGAGCTATATTTTGATTATGATTCTTACAAGTAACTTGCTATTGTGTCTACACTTCTTCAAAAGCGTTTTGGTGGATCTCTCTTGGTATATCAATATTTGGAATATATGGTAAATCTTGCTCTTACTATTGCTGATAAGGCTTACAATTGTGATCAAAATGGTTGATTTTTCTTGCATAATCTATAAATTTCATTTGTTGTAGGTTTTTCTCCAACAATTATCTATTTTTGTCTCTCACTAGCTTGTTGGTATTCCCCACTACTAGTAGACCGGTGTTGGAGAATTGAGTTTCGAACTTAGCATTTGGTCATTGGATAAGCATTGGAAATATTAGTTCTTACTTCTTGTTTGCAAGTCTTGATGGTATTATGTGCTATCTATTGTTTGCATGAGACACATCATGGTTTTCTTACATTTTGGACCAGAAGTGATGGCCTTGCTTGAGGTACTTGGAATATCACTCGTTGTCAAGATTCTTCTCTAGCAATCTAGAGTTGCTCTCCTTCACTGACCAGTTGGTATTCCCCACTACTGGCTGAATGATGCTGGAGAATATAGTCTAGCACTTGTTTCTAATTCAAATGTGATTATTTAATTTATTTCTTGACAGTTCATCATCAAATGTGACATTTGGTACTTCACTTGGCAGTATGTGTTATTGGAAATTGGCATTTGGCAATTGATCCCTGATATGCAGTACCTTGGGGTCCTTCTATTCATGTTAGTTTGAAGTGACACCCTTTCATTGGTATGGATAATGAGTGACATCTAGTCTAGGTGTCATCTCTTTGCATGCTTTGGTACATATGATCTAAGTTTTTCTAATAAGATTTTTAGGCACATGTGTTGATTTATGGTTTCCTTTTGGGAAATCAATCACAGAGTATAGATTAATATCCTTCATTTATTTTTGATCATTAAAGCTTGGTTTCTTTCTCATGTATATTTCCTTATAGTGATTTCAGTATGTGGTTTCAATGCATTGTAATCTTTCCTTTGTGGTCTCTTTTCGAAGGTGGTCAAGCTTACAAAATTTTGGTTTTTTGTTTCTCTGAGTGCAAATTTCAGATTTTTCATTCCCTGTAAGTTTTGCGAGCTGAGAGACCCTCTTCCTTTCTTGGGTGATAATCTTCTTTGCACATTCATATTTCATTACAGCCAGGTGGAGGAAGCTCTTAGATAGGTGATTTGGTTATGACTGGTTCCTAAAATTACCTTCGGAACTTCCCCATGAGGTTGCTTCCATATTTGTATCAAATGTGATGGATGTTACCTGGTGTTTGGAGCTGGTGAAATTTCTTGTGGGCTCCTACATGTTTCCCTTTATTTTCTCTTTCTCCTCTTTGTCAGAGGGCTTGGATAACTATTGCTTCTGCAATGGCTCTTCTATGGTGGGAGGATTTCTATATCACAATACCATCCTCTCCAATTGGGCTCATTCCTCTCTGATCCAGTTGATGGCATCTACTCTAGTGGTGGATAATCCCCATGCTTTCTCTACTCAACTTAATTTTCTTTATCCTCATATTGGTGAATCTAATTATTGTAAATCTCGGTATTCCTTTAATGCTATAGATTTTCTATATAAACATGCCATGGATGATCCTCATTCTACCATGTTTTTTCCTCCATACTCAGAGGTGGTTAGCTCTTCTAAAATTTGTACTGATCAGTGACCTACTTGTATGTACTAGTTGTCTCTAGGGGAGAATTTCTCATCTACTATTTGAAGCTATGTATCTATTTTTCTATATATGAATATATGATATAGTGTCTCTGCCACTTGTACCTAAAAAAAATATCTTTTTGGGTGATGCCAGATTGTATGACCTCTTAGATGCCCTTGTATTAGACATTCCAAGTAAGAAATTTGCAAGATTAGAGTTGGAAAATAAGGAGTAGATAGTATATACACCCTTTAAGTTAGTATCCCAATCTTAGTATCTCATTAACACATGAATAAGTGTTATGAAAAGTACATTCATATTTACCTACACTTCATATTCCAAAAGAAAGAACTAGGGCTCCATTGTACTCTCCCCCAATCCTTGAGGACTAGAGTCTCACTTATACATCTCATATCCATATGTTATTCCAACACATTCACTTGTAGTATAGAAACCTTAACATAAATACCACCACATCTTGGAAATAAAATATATGCATTTTCCTAAACATTATTTGATACTTCCACACACTAATTTCTCATAACATATTCTACTCTTTGTTATTCTAAAATATCACATTCCATGTTCTTGTATAAGACAAAATTTGCACCCCTTAGGAAAATTCCCCTTTTTCCCTTCCTCACTTTACAAAACCAAATTCAGAGTCTAAATTCCACTGCCTTCATTCCACTTGGCACCTGTTTTGAGCGTCAGGGGAGGAATAACTGTCGGGGATGCCCGCACGCACAAACATCCACATGACACACTTACGTCCTTGGCATATTCCTATGGTTGGAGCCTGCATAGGCATTACACTTCCCATTGGAAGTCAAATTGTAATGCCCTCTTTGGCCGACTGACCCGAATATGGTCATTTTCTTCACTCTTTCCTTCAAATTCAATATTCATTCACCTATTTTACTCTCTAGATGATCTCTCTTGGAAAATCACAAGCTCTAAGCACTCACTTCAAGAATTCAAGCAACATTTTTGCACTCCATAACAACAATTCCATCACTTCGTCAATTCAGTAGAGCAAGTGTAGAACAACACCATTGCAGTAGAGGCTTGAGTTCCTCTCATTTTATCTCCCATTAGCCTTGAGTGCTCTTGGTGGAGGTGGTAATATTTCTACTCCTCTCCTCTATTACTCTATTGAGTAAGCACATTACTATTTTGTAGTGTTTTAAAGTTCCTTTTATTTATTTCCTTCTTTATCATACTATTTCTCTATCATTGCAAACTTGGTTGTTCATGGAGGTGGAAACACTGAAATGGGGGTATGATTGAGGCAGATCCCTATACAGCCCCCCCAACAATTTTCCTCTTTGTTGTGTGTAGGTGGGCATGTTTCATGGAGCTAGCTAGCAAACAAGATTTTGTGTGAGATCATCCTTGTCACCCTAGCATTAATCTACTTGTTTTTATCATATTCGCTTATATGTTTCTTACTTCATAGTGTTATTTTGTTCCCTTAGAAACAATTAGCTAGGCTATTAGTCTATTTTCTAGCGGTTAGACCTTGTCTTTCTATTCCTTTGGCCATACGGATGCCAGTGCACCTAAGAGATGCCAACGCGTTGCACTATCATCCCAGAACCATGCTTTTATCCTATGATGGAGAGCTATTTGAGACACAAAGTTGAATCCAAAAATTGACTCACCTAGCCTCCTTTCAAATCTTGAGTCTGTAGAGTGATTGGAGGACCTTACAGTCCTCATCATTCTCATCCTACATTTCCTAACTATCCCTTAAGTTGAGGCAAGTTACGGTAGCCTGCTGCTCTTGACCCTCCATGACCTAGGGCCTTGACATGGTTGGTCCCCCTCTCTTACATTTTTGGTGAACCCGACATGAACCAAAATCTACTCATTTGTGGGTGTTTGAGCTTGTCCCCTTGTACCCTCTAATTATTGTACCCCTGCATGTTGTGAGAGTTTATGAGCATCATAACCCAATCCATGAACTATGGGTATATTGCTAGGAGAAGTCTATGACACCTTCCAATGGAGAAGATGAAGGCCACTTCTAATTTCTCTACAATCCTTTTCTCCTATTTTGCAGTTGGCCTTGCTACTTAGGAGTAGGTGTCACGGGGTGAGTCCAAATTCTTCAATGAAACTGACTGCGTCCCTACTCCTCCTATGTGACCTGCATCATCTTCCATAGACGAGTGTGAAACTATCCACATCCCTTCTGAATATGTCGCTAGTCTAAGCAAAGGGTTAGGTGCTCTAGAGAATCACCTAGAGAAAAACCTGAAGTTGGCTAGGGTTGCTAAAGTTATCAATGAAATAAAGAATATGATAAGAAAAGAACAAAAAAACATAGAACTCCTGGCTAGTCTTACTGGTCTGGCCAAAGCGTGCGCCCCTTCGAACAATAGTAGCATGGTATGAGGTGGCCCCCTTGAAAAACATGAGAGACAGTTGGAAGTGTCGATGCCTCCCATACCTGTGTACATGGATGATACAGTACCTTCGATCAGTATCCCCATTGCTTTCAAAATTCCTGAAATTGTCAAAGTAAATAAAAACCCTCTAGGTTTTCACTTCACCCTCCTACCGCCTCTGGTGGTGGAGGACTTGGCGGGATGATTGGTGGAGGCTTTGGTGGTGGTAGCTTTGGTGACAGAGGTGGTATTGGCGGAAGTGGTTATGGTGGAGGTCATGGTGGTCTCTTTGGAAGTAGCGGTGGCTCTAGCGGAGGTCACACTGGTGGTGGTGGCATCAACGGTGGCTCCGGTGGTAGCCACGATGGTGGTTCTAGTGGTGGATCTAGTGGCGGTTCCACTGGTCCTATATCTTCTAATGACCCGATTTTGAACACCCTTCTTAAGAATATGGGTAAGATGTAGAACCAACTGGCGAACCTTTCCCAAGCTTTTTCCCAACCTATTTTCCAGCCCTTCTTCTAACATAGTCCATTGTGAGTGGAAATCCTAAACACTCCTTTCCCGTAAGGGATGGAGATTCGTAAATTCAAGATGGCAGCAAAGGGGACCCACAAACACATGTGTCCACCTTTAATGCGTTATGTACATTCTTCTTCCATCATGATGCATCGATGGACAAACTATTCCCTTGATCTCTTAAGGATACAACACTCGAGTGATACTGTTCCTTGCCTAGAAATTCCATCTTTATGTTGAATCAGCTAGTGAAATAGTTCCTATGATAGTTCCAAGTCAACATCAGACCTAAGATGACCTTCTCTAACCTTGTACGATGTAAACAAGGGGATAATGAGAAGATTACCGATTTTATAGCGTAATATCAGGTGCTCTTTTTAAAAATATCATACCCGTAACTGGACTCTGGTGTGCAAAAGGTGTTCATAGGGAACTTACAAAGGCCTTGGCAAGAGAATTTTTCCCTTATGAAATACCCTTCTTTCGAGTATTTGTGTGCAGCCCTGCGAGAGTATCAACAAATGGTGGTTCAATTTGGGGGACCTTCCTCGTGCTCCCGTCTTGAAGGGAAGTCCATTGCATTGATCTCTAGAAAAGGAAAAGTAATTGCAAATGTAGTAGCTATTGTGGATGACAACAACCTCAAACGCAACCGAAAGTTCACAAAGTTATCAAAATCTTATTCCTCCATCTTACAAAAGTTTTTGAAAGATAAGATTGTTAACTTGCCAAGCCCTAAGCCCATTACGGAACCTTATCCTAACTGGTATGAAGCGAATACCTACTATCAATATCATCGAGTTAACAAACATGATACCAAATATTGCATTCCCCTGCATCATGAGATATAGGATCACATCGAGGATGGTACTATTCATCTTGATGGAAGCAAACACAATATGAACAAGTCAGTGGTGAAAGCTAATAGTGAATTGCTGATATACATGAACCCATTTCTATCACATTCTGCTAACATGATTATCGATCCCTTTGATTTTTTTCCTCAGCCTAAAGTATATATTACATGGTTGCTATTATTCCTTCTCCTCATCTTGCGATCAGTTTGTTGGATATAACGTTCACTTCGCAAGATGTACCAGTAAATGACAAACCTTCTCTACTTTACATTCTCGCTCGCCTCAATGGAAACATTATGACAAGAGTCTTAGTCGGCCCTATGAGTAGAGTGAATGTCATCACAAAGGAGACTCTATTTTTGAATTCCCTACAAAGGGAAGAATACAAAAAAATGAATTCCATCATCCGTACACATGATGGCCTTGCTATTAAACCATATGGATTGATAACTCTGTCTATCCTGGTTGGACCCAAGAAGGTAGACATAGTTTTGGATGTTATTCCTGAGTTAGACCTATTCAGGGTCAAGCTAGGTATACCTTGGCTAGATTCCATGAATGAGATATACTCTATAATTCATAAATGTTTAAAGTTTTACCATGAAGGGGTCATGCATGTAGTGCATGACACTGGATACCAGCTCGTGGTGTCTCATGGGGGATATTCATTAGATCACTTTTGGCCCACCCCAGTTGGTCTGCTCCATTCAAGAATGAACCTACTTTAAAAGAACTACATAAGGTATAAAATTGGGGGTAAGGGATAGCCAAAACTGACCCTTCCCATAGCATATCAGCCAACTGCCTCCTCCTCTCGAAAGGGAAAGGATAATCTTTCTCCTTCTCGGGTTGCCTTGACCACTCCCCATTCTTGGGAAGAGCATTGGATGAATAGGCTTGGTCTTTATCCATTGATTCTGATGGTACCTTCTTGGCGTAGACCCAAGATCCAGATATCGGATCTCCCTACCAATCCCCCTGGACCTTGGTACTACTTGTATGATAGGTAGAAAGCCACTCACGGGGAATCCTCTATGTCTCGGCCTCCGCGACCTCCTACCACCACTGCTCCTAAAGCAATGAATGGGAAGAGGCCCACCACCAAGGTGTTGGAGCCGATTCCCCCTACTATTTAAGAAACTCTCCCTCCTCTCATACAAGAGCTTGTTCCTCTGCTGGAAACAATTGTGGAGGACACTCACATGGATGAGCAGGAGCCTTATGTCCCTTCGCAACCTCTGGCCTCTAGTTCTAAGAGTTGCAGGAATCGCCTTGCACGCGAGCATAAGCATCGATGAAAGGCTCTCTTGGCTGAGCAAGCCACCTCATTGAAGAAGGAAGAGGAGATGAACGCCCCTATATTAGGGCCTTCTACTATGTCCTCTCTCCTCTCCTTTGTGTCCGTTCAAACTAGCTCTGTATCACTTCTGACTTTCACTGTGAGTACAAGTGTACCTAGAAAGGTGCAGGTGTTCATCACTCCTTCAGTGGAGTTACCCTTGTTGACATCTACTCTAGAAGTCCCACCTTTCCTAAAGCATGTAGATATGAATAACACCTCAGTCATATTTTCTGCGATTCTCTCCTCCTCTTCCCCTATCCTTGTTGCCTCGTTTGTGGGAAGTTCACCTACTCCCTTGAAGAAGAAGGTAGAGGGTGGTCCCTCCAGCAACAAAGGATGTAAGAGGATCCCACCTTCTTTGAAAGGTGGCCCCATGCTGACTTGTTTTTTCCTAGTAACAAAACTAGTCTCAGTTTCCCTTGAGTTCGTCACTGCTCCCGAATCACTCGGTGAGCTTAGTAGTGAATCTCAGGTGCAACCTTCCCCATTTGTTGAGGTAAAAAATGGCACTCCTGTTAAGTGCATGTTTAACTTGGTGGATGAAGTTTAAACCTTTTTAGTGATCTTCATGAAATTGTTGACCTTAGACCCACAAGATTTGAGTGACAGAGACCTTACAGGTCCTTCTTCCTTAGCCCTTGTTGCGGGAGGGTCAAAAGCTCCTCCCCTTAACATTCCACCACTATAGGCTCATCCTCCTTCCCCCTATGATGATTTAGAGTGGTAATTTTATGACCTCTTGGTTGATCAGTGTTAGGGGGTGACCTCTTCTTGATCTTTAGATTAGATGTGTTTGTGTTATGGTGTGTTCCCTCGTAATTGTGCTATATGTTCCTGGATGACCCTTGTCACCCCTGTTGGCACTTGGATACATGTGTGGTGTTTGTGTTGTAAAAATTTCTCTATTTGTATCATCATTCTTCCATATTTTTAATTGACTTTCAAAAAATTGGGGATGATGCAAAGCGTTGGGAGCATTTAGGCTTCCTTCCATGTTGACCCAATTTTTTATTTTCACTTTGTCTTCTCGTGCATTTCTCACATGGCCTGATATAGTAGGGGGTTGATGATAGTTAATTTATATACTATTATTATACTTATATATATATTTATGAGTAGTTCTTACTCTGAAATATCAGCCTACCCTTATTCCCTTTGTTCGTGTTTTCTTTCCTTTTGTTTTCTCTTTACCTTTCTCTCTTCTTTGCTTGAGTTGTCCCTCTCATGGGTGACAAAACCGCTTCTACATTGCCTTGGTCTTTAGAAAACACATTCATTGCCAACAGATCTTTTCTCAAGAATCTTCAACACACTTCTTTGTCAAAATTGCATTCTCGATTTGAAACCCTAATGAAACATGTTTCCTTTATCAGGGGTTCATAAAGAAAGGACTTGGAATCCTCCCTCCAAAGTGGGAACTTTGATCTCCCCCTAGTGTGGGGGAATATTCTTCCTTTTGAATTCCTTGATGAAGTGAGCATATTTCAGAAGGATTCCTTGATGATGAATCGATTCGAGAAAGAAGACACCATCTTTCAAACAACGCATCCCTTGAGCGGATCCTTTCTTTTCACACCGAGTTCTCGAGGGATCACTTTGAAAGTTTTTATCTCAAGTAAGTCATTGGTGTCTAGCTTGGGGGCATCATGACTAGACTTGTTTCATATCTTCACATCTAGCTGGGGGGCAGCCCAACTAGACCTACTTTACATCTTTGTGTCTAGATTAGGGGCAACCCGATTAGACCTACTTTACATCTTTACATCTAGCTTAGCGGCAACCCGACTAGACCTACTTCACATTTTTGCATCTAGCTTGGGGGCAGCCTAACTAGACCTCATTTTTCAAAGAGTGCAAACCTTGAGTGGACCCCTCTTACTTTCAAAGGGTTCCCGAGGGACCCGTTTGAAATTCTTCCAACCTATCGATGGTCTCTGTGATTTCCTACTTACTTGCCTATGTGGTCGCTTCCTAACATGATCTATCTACGGGTAAACATGTCACTTCGTGGGTGCGCCCATGAAGCCACTTTTTGACTCTGTAGAGTCCGCTATTTTTGGTTTCCCTCATGTGAGAGTTCTTGCAAGGTACCTTCCTTGCAATTCTATGGGTCTGTAAGGTGCTTTTCTTGGTTTCCTTCATGTGAGAGTTCTTGGAGGATACCTTCCTTGCAGGTCTGTAGGCCTATAAGGTGATTTCTTTCTTCAGCTTCATAGTTTTGTGGAACTATGAAGTCCTTTACCTATCCTGCACTCTCGGGTTTTCCAAATCATGATTTGCATCCTCAATGATTCAGGTTTACATTTATAACCCTACTACATCTTTGATCTACTTTATCGAAGCACTCATCAGTATTCATGCTCACTAAAATGGGGGCAAAACGTATAGGAGAATTTTTTCACCCCTTAGGAAAATTCCCCTTTTACCCTTCCTCACTTTGGAAAAAAAATTCAGAGGCTAAATTCCACATAAGCTCACTGCCTTCTTTCCACTTGGTACCTATTTTGAGCATCGGTGGAGGGATAACTATTAGAGATGCCTACATGGTGCATAGACATTTGCGCGATGCACTTACGTCCTTGGTAGATTCCTGCGGCTAGAACCTGTAGAGGCATTACACTTCCCATTGGTAGTCGAATTGTAATGCCCTCTTCAGCCGACCGACCCGAATATGGCCATTTTCTTCACTCTTTCCTTCAAATTCACTATTCATTCAACCATTTTACTCTCTAGATGATCTCTCTTGGCAACTCACAAGCTCTAAGCACTCACTTCAAGCATTCAAGCAACATTTTTACACTCCATAGCAAAAATTCCATCACTCCATCAATTCAATAGAGCAAGTTTAGAACAACACCATTGCAATAGAGGCTTGAGTTACTCTCATTTTCTCCCCCATTAGCCTTGAGCGCTCTTGGTGGAGGTGGTAAGATTTCTACTCCTCTCCTCTATTACTTGGTTGAGTAAGCACATTACTATTTTGTAGTGTTTTATTGTTCTTTTGCTTCATTTCCTTCTTTATCATACTATTTATCTATCATTGCAAACTTGGCTATCTGTGGAGGTGAAAACACCAAAATGGGGGTCTAATTGAGGTAGACCCCTATACAGCCCCCCCAACAATTTTCCTCTTTGTTGTGTGCAGGTGGGCATGTTTCATGGAGCTAGCTGGCAAACAAGCTTTTGTGTGAGATCATTCTTGTCACCCTAGCATTAATCTACTTGATTTATCATATTCACTTATATGTTTTTTACTTCATAGTGTTATTTTGTTCCCTTAGAAACCATTAGCTAGGTTGTTAGTTTGTTTCCTAGCGGTTAGACCTTGTATTTTTGGTCCTCTAGCCATACAAACACCAACGCATCTAAGAGATGCCAGCGTGTTGTGTTGTCATCCCAAAACCACACTTTTGTCCTATGATGGAGAGCTATCTGAGACATAGAGTTGAATCAAAAAATCAACTCACCTAGCCTACTTTCAAATCTTAGGTCTGCAGAGTGATCAAAGGACCTTATAGTCCTCATCATTCTCATCTTGCATTTCCTAACTATCCCTTAAGTTGAGGTAAGTTAGGGAAGCCTATTTCTCTTGGCCCTCCATGACCTGGGGCCTTGACATGGTTGGTCTCCCTCTCTTATAGTTCTTATGTTTCTAATGAAATTACTCTTCACCATCTCTCCTTGAATGAAGAATCTTCTAAACATATAGACTTATAAGATCTCATCCTCCATATTCTCCTCATGTTAGTTCTCTATTAATACCTTCAAATTTATATCATTACTATACCACACTTTTTTGGGCTTATATCCATGGTTCACGAGTCACAAACTCATGTATCTTCTTCTCTATAAGGAAATACATTATGAGCCCATATGCTTCCCTTTCTAACTTATCTCTAATATTCTCACTCTTGTAGGTATGATAAAAACTATGTCAATTTCTTCCCATTTCGAATTTTGGGTTCAACAATAACTTTATAAAATTGTACTTCTTTCCTGCACCCAACAAATTATGTTGTTATTCAATATCCATATCACATAGTTACTTGATGCATTCTTTTTAATTTTATCCTTATGCTATTATTCAAAACCAATCCATATCATATCTTTTAGAGTAGCTACCAATATCTTTTAATCAAAATATTTTACATAATCTTAAAACTATTACCTCTTTGAGTTCACTATAGTCAAAGAACATCACCCATGAATTTTTTTCCTTCATCAATACTCATAATTATATGGTAACAATTTGAATACAAAAATCCTCCAATGTATCTCCTTCTTCAAGCATCACATCAATCACCCATACGATTTGATCCTTAATAACGATGATCACTCCTTTTGGTGATAGTTGACCTCTCTATATTTCTTCATTCCTTAGAACATCCACTTGATTATTATAGGAAAATAATATTCTTTATCATTTAATGTCATTAGTATTACCACACATTCTCTAGAAGAATTTATGTTACAATACTTAGCAACTTTCCCTATTACACTACAAGTTATTTGTAAGAACTCAAGACTTATGCTTGTAGAAATCATAAAACCAAAATTATATTTTGATACTTAATTAATCACTAAATGATAACCATTAATGAAAAAAATATCATGTTGTACTACTTCAAAAATAAAAAATGCTACAATATAACACAATGTTTGAGCTAGGAAATCTCCAAAATGGGCTAAAAAATCTTGTTGGTAGAGGAAAATTCTCTTCTACCCAAGTAGATTACTTATAAAATGAATGATACAACATATAATTTATCACATATTAAATTTAAATGGGAAATTATGAGTATCCTCCCATTAATGTTGAATGAATAAGTCACACCACATAATTACCCTCTTTTCTATCTAAGAAGGTACACCATATAATTATCACCCCTTTCCTACTTAAACCCAAACTCCCATTTCATATATATAGATTTCCAATTCCTTAGGAAATGAAGAGACATGTGTGACCATTCATCCCCATTTTGAAAATGGAAGAGATATAGTACATCCTCCTTCCTTGTGTGACTTTTCACATCACCTTAATGGAAATGATAAAATATCATGTTCCTCTTCTTTTGGAAAGTAAAAAAATAGGTAAGATATTATGTAGGATGTCCATTTTTATAAATGTATTATTAAATTTTTTTTTTCATACAAATTAACTAGTTTCAATTATTGGCACTATTCTTCTCACTAATTTCTATCAATTAGCTTTCAAATTCTTTAATACATCAAATTCTCTATCTAATCTATCTTCAATATTGATAACAAAATTTCCTCCCTAATTAGTCACATGCTACTTATAATATTTTTATCCTTATTTTAATGATTTATTTATGTAATCACAACTATATGTTCCTCAAAATAATTACTAGTTTCTTATAGAGCATCTGATTCTCTTCATTTGATATTGATTGTGTTGCCACATAAACTTGCACATTATGCACTATTTATCATTTTATAAACTACCTCACAATTGATAGTTCAACCTACATAGGAATCCATGGGATGCCATAGATAATAAATTAATTTGGAATATTATGCTACACATAATCTCCAATAGCTTATTCCTACTCTTTTCTCTTTTCTTCTCTAGGATTTTCTCTACGTTAGGAAATTTTAACTTAATCTCCAACAATCAACCCTATAGTTTATATCTTGTCAACAAGGCCCACCAAATTACTTCTCATTTCATATCACTCTTTACAAATAATTCACACCTCTTTAAAATTATATAAGACTAAAAATTTGATTTGTAAATATTTAGACATTACTCCTAAAATGTTGAAACTAATTTTAGTACTGTGTTGAATATTCCATCTTCAATGCTTTATCAATAAACCCTAATCCTTGATCAAATTGTTATAATAAAGATTCTAATTTTGTTGCTACTTCTCTTATGGATCACCTAAAATATGACACACATACAAGATTTATTTGAGCCATCTCTATGATGGATCACCTATAGTGTAAAACTTGTGAAACACCTTTTTGATGGGTCACTTCCAATATGGAACAAACACAAGAAATATACATTGGGGTTGTCACTTAATTTAAAATAACCCAAGATATGATATTACTTGATGCATTAATATATGGAGAGTCTAATATACAATAATTTATTCTAATCCCTATATCTAAGCATCAAACACCAAGATATTAACATATAAAACGAATTTGAAATACAAAAAATTCCTAGTAAAAATGATGTCCTTATTCATCAATAATAATTACATCAATCTACTAAGAATTATAATCAAGCCTTGAATCCTTACAATAATTATAAACTAAAAGGTATCACAATATAACATACTAGACTTCACTAGGAACTCATTCCCAATTTACACACGAGTCATAGATCTATTTTACAACACGAGTGCTACCACTAGTCTTCAACCCCTTGTATACACCATAAATAATGCACATTTAGATTGTAACTAATGTACCTTTTTACTTCTAATATTAGCTACTAATATTTGGCCTCCTTTATTGGAACTTCAATTCCACTATGATATCTTAGGTTAAGCTCTACAATTTCCCCTTCTTGTAGTTCCTGAGTTTAAAACCTTGGTTTGTATAGATGATTTCCAAAGGAAACTTGTTACATCATTCCAAAGAATAAAACATGTTATAATCTAATCCAAATATTATTTTAGGATTACCTTATTGAAAAATTTATCACTTACAACCTCTTTTCATCATTTATAAAACACAATAAAGCCTTAATTAATAAAAATTAAGAAAAAGATTCAATAAGGATCAAAATAGACACACATTAGTAAACATGTACACTTCTACTTTGGAAATTATCCTATTTGTCTCCCTTATTTAACAAAAATTATAGGATGTAGCCCCATAGTCCTCCAAAAAATAATTCCAAAATGGAATAATTAAACTTTGTGCCACATCATATCATGAAATATAAAAAAGTAATAGTTAATGGTGTTACTTAATGGCTTCTAGGTGATGAATTACTTGGTAATTATCACACAAGTTTGATACTAACAATTTGACCTCTATCTTCATGTAATCAGCAAAAATTAACCAATGATAATTCACCACTACAATATATAATCTTAGGATTGATGTATAACATTGTAAGAACTACAAATCCAAACACTAAATAGAACTAGATTTTTTCTCCAAAAGAATAGAAAAACACAAAGAAAATAAAACATATCTTTTGGGTGATTCAATATTGCATGATCTATAGGATTCTTGTGCATAAAATATTATTTATAATAGGATGGGTAGTAAGATAGCATTAGAATTTATCAATAATATGCATTTGTACAATTTTGAAATTGAAGAAATACAACTTAGTTTTTAGTCTTCACCTAGAGTAAAAAGATGAGGTAATGTTTAATGGTGAGCCATTATATGTAACCAATATGATTATTGGGATTCCTTAGTTGTACATGAGAAATTTAATTTATTTTAGGAATACTAATTAGTATATATTCTATTTTAATGTAAAATATTCTTTTGAACTCTTATGTAGAATGCTCAAAGATTATTGTGTGAAGAAGGAGGATTGACTGCACACGACTCTCTTCATTCTCAAGAGATTCCCAGGGAACGAACTGCCCTTATCCACCTCAACATAAGTTGAATGAAGAAATTGAAAAGGGAGTGTATGCAGGTTAACTATCAGAGAAGACTACTTTAGATTTTGAGAGAGTGAAACTTCTAGATTTTTTCCTCCGACAGAGGAGCTCTCGACCAAAGGATGAAAACACAGATTTAGGACACCAACGTCCAAATGGCATGCTGGCATCCTGAGCAAGAAAGAACTCAAGGAATCAAGCAAGAAAAATGGAGCTTCACTATCTAACTCAAATACGAGGTCTATGAAACATGATAAAAAAATAGAGAACAAAAACTATGAGAAAAGTGCAAGAGAACTTGGAGAAAACTTACCCTCAACCAGATGTCTGAGTCTTCACTCCAAGCTCCACTTCACAACCTACACACAAAATGAATCAGGGGAAAATTTTGGGGCTGTATTGGGGCCTATCACAATCATAGCCCCGCCTTGGTGTTCCCACCTCCATAGACAACCAAATAGAAAGAGAGTGTAACTGAAATGGACAAAGGGAGTGGTGAAAGAAAACCCCACTTCATGAGTAGAACCCACACCACCAAGTAGTAAATGAACAAGAGATACAAATAGAAAAGAGTGAGAGAGAGAGTTACTAACGGGCCTCAACCTTCTGGAACACATAGATGCACTTCTGAATGCTTGATAGAGAGCTTTGGTTGTTGGAGGGACCTCAGTCCGACGAAGCTTCACTTGAAGAGGTGTTGCTATCAAGAATGAATGAGATTCAAGAGTGAAATTTGAAGAGGAGAGCTTGATCGAATGAATGAACCCCCAAAATGAGAGAAAATGAGGGGTTTTGTTGCATGCAAGGGAAGCAAAGAGCCATTACACTCAAAAACTTGACTGTTGGGACACGTGTCAAGAGTCAGGATTCAAGATTCATCATTTCAAACTTAGAAAACTGTCAGGATGTTAGTGCACTGCACAAAGGTTTATGCACTATGCAGGCGTCCACAACATCAATTTTTAGGAAACATGTCATCAAGCTGTTGTTTCTTCACCATTGGTCCACATGGAGCTAGAATTGTGAAATTCTGACCCATGGGATTTTTTCCATTAATGCGTTTAGGCGTCATAAATGCTAGACAAAGTGCTAAAATGTGGAATTGCCCCTAGGTACAATTCTACAACATCACATTTTTCCCCCACTTTAGTGGACTTGATTTTGGGAAAAATCAACCACACTAAAGTAGAGAAGAAACAAATTCACCCAAACTTTGAAATTTTATGGATTTGCATACCAAGATCAAGTGCCCCAGAGGTCACCAAGGTTAAGTCGGTCGGTATCGAAGGTGCCCCCTAGTAATTGAGCTCAACAAGAAGTGTAATACTAGTTGTGAAAGATCACACAAAATTATTGTCTGCAAAACTCAAATTTAAGTCTGTTTCAAAAATTGAAAGAAGCTACAATGATGAGAAGAATGGTCAAGAAAAATTTGATGATTCAGAAGAAAAATATGGTGAAGAGGTGATTATATGCCCCCTCTTGATTTTTCCCCCAGCTAGGTGGGGTAAAATTAGGATAAACTAGGGAGCCACAAACTCAAGGAAAAATGGGCACTGAGGGGCCTATAAATACCTAGGTGGGCCTTGAGAAGGGTCATTTGCACTACTCATCTCGAGGATTTTGTTGATATTTTTGATAGAAAAGTCATAAAAATGCTGAACAGACAAGGCTACAAGGATTTGAGGCTATACCAGCTATGTGTGGACATTACTGAGGGCATCGAGGTTCACTAGGTAGGCCTCGAAACCGCTTCGTTAGTCATTTTTTAGTAATTTTTGCAATTTTTTCCAATTTTAGTTGTGCAAGGGTCTTGGGTGATCGCGCACATCTTTGATGCACACTAGAGTCCAAGGGGTGCATTGTTGTCCCTATGCTATCAATGGTGGACTGAGATGCTTGTGTGGCATGCATGCGCCCTTAGATGCCTTTTACTTAGATTTTTTTTGTGATTTTTTTGTGTATTGATACATATTTTCCTCTTCTTTTGTAGGAATACCCAGAGATCAAGGAGCACCCTAGAGGGTGGGTGCTTCACCTACTACGAGATTAGAGGGACTGCCTAATTGATGATGAGGTCACCCACTTATAGCGGGCCGGGTTCTAGCATGTATACACATGCCAAATATGCTCTACCACGATCACATGTTGATGGTGTTGATGGAGCGATGGGACACTACTACCTCTAGTTTCCAGTTACCAACTGGAGAGATGACCATCACACTAGAGGATGTTTTCCACATCCTCAGGCTCATCACCCATGGTCGACAAGTGGTGATCAATGATACATGCTTGACATAGGATCAATCTGATGGGGTCTTATACTTCTCTGACCAGACAGACGGTGAGGATGGGACTAGGCACATCTACACTCGCTGGTTCGATCAGGATCGAACCACCACCCCTCTGCTACACCGCATCATGGTGGTTATAGTTTCCATGAGGGTCACCATTGATGCATGAGGCTCTCACCTACATGAGGCCCTCATCCATACTATCAGGGAAATGGTGGAGTGACATACCATCTTCTCTTGGGGGTGCAACATGTTGGTGCACCTCTACTAGGAGATTGGAAAATAGATTCATTATGAGTATCGTAGCCTCACAATGTGCACACTTATTATAGTGTGGGATTACGCCCACATCACATGCATGAGGTTAGAGGGATATCCATAGGCGTGAAACTATGTTGTCCTGATGGCCCATTTGTACAAGCTTACTCGACAGTGGAGGAATGACGACCTGTAGTTCTAGTGGCTGCAATTCGACACATTGAAGCCGAATAGGATGAGATGGAGACCCCACTAGTACTTCTAGTGGGTGGATGACCACAGGTTCCTCTGGAACCTGCAATGCGATTGGTTCATCCTCGGTCATATAGACTATATTATTATGCCATACTACTGGAGTTGGGTCATGCGGCAACACGTAAGGGTTCAGAACATTCCCCCTCTTGTGCTAACATATACTCGAGTTGTGAGGAGTGCAGTAAGACCTAAAGACCGGCTACACCCTACCCTAGCAGATGTGGACCTCTCTGATGATGACACTGACTTGCCACCTATGGGAACATTAGATAACATCGACGTAGATCGAGCCTTTTTGGTGTGGTGGGTAACACACTATCCCACCCTAGTTTTTATAGTGGATGCCCCAAAAGGGGATTTAGGATTATAGGGGGACATGCCACCATAGCCATCTAGGTGAAGGTGAAGGTAACAGTGATGAGGAGGAGTAGCAACAACAACAGGAGCAAGCCGAGGAGGCTAGAGTGGCATCACTGAGACCTAGGAGGTGGCGAAGGATGTCTTCCCATCCATGAGCTACTCCCATTTCATTGGCCCCACTAGCCCTCACAACATCTAGGGTAGCTCCTGATACTGGTGGTGTAGGACTGAGTGTATCTCCTCCCCCTGACCTATTTTTCCAGCCAAGGGACCTAGGTATGACAGTTATTTATGGTATTTCATTTTAGTATTTTTTAGTTTTTATCTTTTGTATATACATATCATGTTTTGATTTTATACACCGTATGATACTGATGTACATTCTGCTTCAGTGGTTGTAGTGGATACTTAGGGATGGACTGGGCTCTTCACCCAGTGCATATCAAAGGTGGCCCCTACCATGACCATCTAGGGGATAGTCTTAGATGTGTACCAATCAGTGTCAACGAGATGCCATGCCCAACTTTTTAAGCCGCTAGCATGTCCGAGGATTGCATACGAGGAGGTGCAAACAAAGGTGGTGCAAAGGATGACTGATATTACCAGAGTTTAGGGGTAGTGTGATCAACTATTGGGGGAGTTTTGGATGAGATGCGACCGTGACGAGGGTTGATGCCACTAAGCAAGCACATGACACCCTTTAGAGCTGTATTGATGACCTCACGAGACAACCAATAGATGTGATCCCAACAAGTGATCAATAAATGTAATAAGAGTTGATACAGATGTGGATGTAGATATCCTCCCTCCAAGGAGAGATTAGGGGGATGCACATGGCCCTGTCCAGATCACGCTCACACCACTGCAAGTCCGTCTCCATCATGCATCCCCTTCCTAGGCCACAACTGTAGCCAGAGCCAAAGGGTTCTAGGAGGCACATGCCTCAACCATAGAGAGATCCTATTTTGTACATCAGTTTTGTAGTGATGATATATATATGTAGTTCTTTTTTGTATAGACATTGATACACATATTCAATAACCACTCAATTTTTTGATGATAGTGGCTCGATACATGTACATGACATTTGGTATATATATATATATATTGATTTAGACATTATGGAATTGTGTAATTTGATGTGTATGCTTCTTTACTTTCATGTATGTTGATTCTATGGATGTTATGTATGTGTATGGATTTATGTTTATATTAGATTCTATCATGATTTAATGATGTTATGTATGTGTATGGATTAATGTTTATATTAGATTCTATCATGATTTAATGAACACACATGAATGTATGCTAATTAAATACAGTAATGATCTAACCGCCTTTAAAAGATATAATGCAATGCATGGATACACAACATAGTAGAGTACATATATGTATGGCACACACACACATGGTAGTATCATAACAAAAAAATTCATATAATGTGTTAATGAATAATGCTAACATATGTAGTGTTGCAACCCTTAAAGGGTGAACACCACACATATGACACATTAGACACTAGACATAGTATCGACGAAGATGCATCACATTAATGGGCCCTTTCAGATGTGCTCCATCCATAGACAATAATCTGTAAGCACCTAAACCATACACGAAGATGACGATGTAAGGGCCTAACTAGTTAGGACTGAATTTTCTCCTCTAATCAAGTGGTGCATTTACATTCCTCTGATTCTCATAGAGAACTAGGTCACCTACCTTGAAAGTTCTAGGAAGTACACTTTGATTATACTGTTTTGATAATGATCGAGGGCCTATAATCAGTGTTCATCAAGCATCTCTAGCTGATGTAAATGATTAGCTCGGTAAGTTTCATCATCAATTAACCCTTTAAGGTAAACCCACAAAGACAAAATTTCCATCTCCAAATGCATGATAGCTTCAAAACCATACACGAGGTTGTAAGGAACATGTCCATCATAGTATGAACACTCGTGTGATAAGCCCACAAAACGTATGTCAATTGAATATGCCAATCCCTACCGTGTTTATTAACTATTTTGTGAAGAATGAGCTCAAGAGTCTTATTAGACGCTTCTGCTTGACCATTAGATTGAGGATAATATGGTGTAGAGAATCTATGTTGAATGTTAAATTTCTCTAGGAATTACTTTATTCCCTTGTTCTTGAATGGTGTACCATTATCGAAAACAAGTGTAGCAGGCAATCCAAAATGAGAAATAATGTTGTTTAAGAGAAAGTTGAAAATAGCCTCATAATTCATGGATCAAAGTGGGATGGCTTCAACCCACTTCATGAAATAATCTGTAGCAATGATAATAAAAGTATGTCCTTTAGAAGAAGGAGGTGATATTTTTCCAATAATATCCAACCCCATTTTGCAAATGGCCAAGGACAGGTCTAGTTTTATAACTCTTGTGCAGGTGCATGAATAAGATGACTATGTTGCTGATATTGTAGACACTTTTAACAAAATCAAAGGAATCTTGTTCCATCATTTGCTAAAAATACCCCATGTGTATCAATTTCCTCAGTAGGGATTTATCGCCAAAATGTCCACCCCTAGAGCCCGAATGGGCTTCTTTAAGGGCAAGGGGTATTTCTGCTTTAGTGAGACATCGAAGAAGCAAGCCATTATAATATTTTTGATAGAGGACATTAGACAAGACAACATAACGAACTAAAAGCTTTCGTATACAAGCACGATTGTTCTTCATCGAATCATCGGGAAAGTTTCCAATCTTAAGGTAGTTGTAAACATTAGAAAACCATTTTCTCGAGTCTATGTGAGAACACATGAGAACATCGAATTTAGGCTGATCAGTAATAGTAGGGGACCAAAGGACCTAAACCACAAAGTGGTATTCTTTTGTATCCTCATCCGAAGGTACCAAAGAACCAACACTTTCCATGGCATCTACATGCCTATTCTCCCTCCTAGGGACACTATCTATTGTGAAAGATGAGAACCGCTTAAGCAAGGACAAAGCAATGTCTCGATATTGAGATAACTTTCTTTTCTTAGCCTGATAGGTTCTTGTAATATAATTCACAATAAGCTCATAATCACCTAGTGTACAAAGATGCTTTATCCTTAATGCAATTGTGGAATGCAAACCAACAATGAGGGCTTTGTACTTAGTGATGTTATTGGTGTAAGGAAAGTCCAATCAAAAGGATGGAAAGAAACATCACCCATTTCACTAAACTCTCAGCGAGGTTGGCACTGGAGAAAAAATGCTTTAGATGGTCATTTTTCACAGTGACATGTATTTCAACATGAAGAAGGTAATGCCTTAAATTTTGTGTAGTGAAGACAAGAGCAAGACATTGCTTCTCCATGGAGGAGTAACAATTTTCATAATCAACCAGGACATTACTAATGTAGTAGACCAATCTCTCTTTCTCGACATCATCATACTGAGCAAAAAAAGCGGCCAAAGCATATGGTGATGTTGCGAGGTAAAGAAAAAAGGGTCTATCCTACATAGCTGGCATTAGTACAGGAGGATTGGTCAAATATACTTTGATTTACTCAAAAGATTTTTGGAAATCTTCATCCCATAAAAAGAGAACATATTTCTTTAACAAATGAGTGAAAGGAAGGGTACAATCAACCAATTGAGATATGAATCTTCAAATTGCCTGAATCTTCCCTTGTAAACTTTGCAACTCGGTGATATTCTTGGGTGGAGGTATGCTAACAATAACATCGATTTTATTTGTATTGACCTCGATTCCATGATGAGAGACTATGAATCCTAAAATATTTCCCACGTCTACACTAAAGACACACTTAAGAGGATTAAGTCTCATCTTATAGAGTCAAAGCCTCTCAAAAATAAGATGAAGGTTCTTTACATGATCCTGACGGGTTATAGACTTCACCAAGATATCATCAACATAATCTTCTAAAATCTTATGAATAAAATCATGAAATACTAGGGTCATCGCTCACTAGTAAGTAGCTCCTACATTCTTTAATCCAAAGGGCATGACCACATAATAAAAAGTACCCCAAGGGGTAGTGAAGGTTGTCTTGTACTGATCCTATAGATTAATACAAATATGATTGTAAATCGAGAAGCCATCCATAAATGATAACTAGGCATGGCTTGTAGTCGAATCCACAATCATATCTATATTGGGTAACAAAAAATCATCTTTAAGAGAAGCTTTATTAAGGTCATGAAAGTCAATGCATATACGAATACGAACGTTAGGTTTGCTAACGATGACAATATTCGAGATCCAAGGTCGAATAGTCAATTGGACAAATAAAGACTAATTTTAACAGCTTCTCCATCTCAATCTTAACCAACAATGCAACCTTGGGATTGATCTTTCATATTTTCTGCTTAACTGGATTGGCATCGAGACATAAGATGATATTGTGAACCACTATGGACTCATCTATATTGGGCATGTCCTCATACATCCAAGCGAAGATATCGAGATGAGAATGTAAGAGATCTGAATGTTCTATTGTTTCTTCTGAAGAAAGACACTTCCCAATCTTAATCACCTTTTAAGAAGGCTTAGGATCCATAGAGATTTCAATAGTGTCTCCCTTGAGGATGGAACTATAATCTCTAGGATGCGATATCGAGATGCCGTCATGAAAATTAGCTAGAGGGTCCTCCTCATCAACACTCAAGATAGTTTCTCCAAAATATGCCTGTTCATTCAGGCGATACATGAATTGTATTTTATGATGGAAAGGGGGAAAAGGGGAGTAGGAACCTAAGAATTCCTCAGGTGCTTCATCAGAAAATAAGACATCTAAAGGGAACTTCTCATCTTACACCCCATCCTCTATTAGTTCAGGATGGACCAAACTAAGTGGTTCAACCGAAATCATGTGAACACTCCACCAAGGTTTTTTCTTATATTGTTCAATAGAGAATCCCAAACCAAAATAAAACTTAAAAGGTTTAGAATAGATAGGGACTTGGATTCCCTGCTCAATACATCCAAGGCCTTTTCGCTCATATCCATACTGAGAAGTGAGTCTATATCTAAAACCTTAGGGAGTTTGCAAAAAATTAGAAGGCGGTGGTTCCACGTAGAGAGCTTCATTCCACCAATGAACATAAAACACATCTATGAGAGTGCAACTGTCTCCTTGACTAGATTCACAAACATTAACCTCCTTTGAAGGAGAAAAACTATCTTCCTCAACAAGGGAAGGACTGGTCTCCTGAACAAGATTACAATTTTCTTCCTCCATGGGAGCATCATCTAACTTTTCATTGGAGGCATTCGAGGTTATCAGGAGCTTTAGATGAGTGGGACTTACTTTGTATTCTCTGATAGAGAATTTAGAGAATTCCAAAGATCCCCAATCATCACCAAGAAAAGCCTTCGATTCAAAAAAGTAGGCAGGGAAGACTTAGGACTTTCTGCTTTAGGTGGTTCATCTTTAACGATATTTTCTTCAGAGACAACCTCTATAGAGGGTATCACCGAGGAATAGATCATAGCATTAGTATTTAAAGATGGAATATAATTCTTAAGAGTGGAGACAACCGAAGCCTAACCAACAACTGCTAACTCATAAAGGTGAACAACTTTCGGGTCAACTTTAACTGTGACCACTCAATTATTTGTAACAAAATTTAGAGAATGATGTAAAGTAGAAGTTACAACAACACCCATGGCATGAATCCAAGGTCTCCCCAAAATAATATTGTAAGGTAAAGGGCTAGGCATTACATAAAACAAAGTAGGTAAGGTAACGAGGCCTAGCTGTAGAGGCAGTATTATTGTGCCTAGAGCTTGGCGGCCGACATGATCGAACCCACAAATATACGAAGAAGAAGCAACTAGAGAGGATGAATCAACTTTAATATTAGGTAGTAGGTCAATACCACAAGAGTTGAGGGTTGAGCCAGTGTCAAAAAGGGTAGGCTTAATACCAATTGTATTAACACTAACTATAATCATTAAAGGGTCTACTTTCTTTTGCACATTCAAAGGCAAGAGTTCCTATAGATAAAATGTAATATTTGGTGAATCCTCATGAATATGAGCCATTACCGAATTTAACATTTTTCAGCCTAGTTGAGGCGGGCAAGAAAATATTCTGTAAGGCTTCCTAGAGAATTTCCTGATAAACCAAAGCGGTTTGAAGCAAATCCCAAAGTGAGATCTTAGCTAGAGTAACATGAAGTTTCTTGATAAGATCATAATCACCTAGTGCTTTAGTTGCAGGTTTAGGTGTTGAAGGAAGACTTGGTTGAGAAGGTGGTAAATAAGTAGGAACTTGAGTAGGTTGTGATGTAGGAATAAAAGATTGCTGATCTAATTTTTTTTGTTTCTCCTTGTATTATATGTGTTCCCAACAACATTGTAAGAAATGGAGTTTGTAGCTTTTACGAACCTTGAATGAAAACCCAATGAACCATCTTGATATGAGATTCCATAGATAGAATGATCCTTCCTTGGAGAAGGGATAGTTGGGGTCAAGTAAATGATGGGTTTTCGAGGGCTTGGAGGAGCCACAAAGATCACCATAACATTTACCGACTCCTCAACCTGTGAAGAAGAGGCTTGCTTGGAAGATTTACGGATAGGGGAGGACACCTCTAAGAAATCATCTAGGGTGTCATCAAACATATCAAAATATTCCTTAGAGAAAGTGTTATCATAGACATAGAAACATTGTAAAGTAGATCCGACATGTTTCATGTCGGGTTCACCAAAATGTGAAGAAGAGGGATTCACTGCACACGAGTCTCTTCATTCTCAAGAGATTCCCAAGAATGAACTACCCTTATCCAACTCAACATAAGATGAATGAATAAATTGCAAAGGGATTGTATGCAAGTTAACTATCAGAGAAGACTACTTCAAATTCTGAGAGAGTGAAACTTCTAGATTTCTACCATTGACGGAGGAGCTCTCGGCCAAAGGACGACAACGTAGATTTAGGATGTCAGCACAACGCGCTAGTGTGCAAATGGAACACTGGTGTCTTGAGAAACAAATAACTCAAGGAATTAGGTGGGAAAAATGGAGCTTCACTATCTAACTAAAATTTGAGGCCTTCTAAACATGATAACAAAATAGAGAATAAAGACTATGAGAAAAGTGCAAGGAGAACTTGGAGAAAACTTACCCTCAACTAGACGTCCGAGTCTTCACTCCAAGCTACGATTCGCAACCTACACACAAAATGAATGAGTGGAATTTTTTGGGGCTATATAGAGGCCTACCACAATTAGATCCTTTCTTTGGTGTTCCCACCTCCATGGAAAACTAGATAGAAAGAGAGTGTAACCGAAATGGAAAAAGGGAGTGGTGAAAGCAAAACTCGCTTTAGGAGTAGAACCCACACCACCAAGTAGTAAATGAACAAGAGATGCAAATAGAAAAGAGTGAGAGAGATAGTTAACAATGGGCCTTTGACCTCTTTGGAACACATAGACACATTGTTGAATGCTTGCTAGAGAGCTTTGGTTGTTGGAGGGACCTTAGTCTGGTAGAGCTTTGCTTGAAGAGGTGTTGTTGTCAAGAATGAATGAGATTCAAGAGTAAAGTTGAAGAGGAGAGATTGATCGAATGAATGAACCCCCAAAATGAGAGAAAATGAAGGGTTTTGTTGCATGCAAGGGCGGTAAAGAGTCGTTACAACCAAAAAATGAATGTTGGGACATGTGTCAAGAGTCAAGATTCGAGATTCCTCATTTCAAACTCGGAAAACAACCAGGATGCTAGTGCTCTGCGCACCACGTAGGTGTGCAAAGCATCTATTTTTGGGAAACGTGTCATTAAGCTATTGATGCTTCACCACTAGTCCACATGGAGCTAGAATTATGAAATTTTGACCCATGGGATTTTTTCCATTAATGCATTTAAGTGTCATAAATGCTAGGAAAAGTGCTAAAATGTGGAATTGCCCCTAGGTGCAATTCTATGACATTACATATTGTTATGTGCAGTTCAAAATGTGCAAAACTAAACAATTTTAATGGAAATATTCTTTACTCAGAATTGGATAGAAAAAGAGCATGAATGGAATACTATTAGAGATAAAAATTATCCCCATACAAATAGGGAGAAACAAGAAAATAGATAGAAAGTGCAACAAGGTAGAGGGAAATTTAATGAAGCTAAGAAATTGTAATTTGAGAAAGATATGGAGTATGAGGTTAGTTTGAAGCCTTCAAGGATGAATATTTTTTATATTTTAATTGCTCAAAGCCTTGTTTGGATCAATTAAGAGGCATGATCATGTTATAGTTTTTTAATCTTTGTGTGAAGGATAAGTTGGCTTGGGGTTACCATTGCCAAGTCATGTTGAGAAGAGTCCTAATGGATGCATGGGGATGAGAATTCATCATATTTAGTCCTAGTAAGTTTTTTTGGATTGGGTGAAGATATATATATGTAGGATAATATACTAGATAAATTATAATATAATATATAGATGATTAATATCTAGAAGAATTTGCTAAAGAAAAAGATAAATTGCTTAGCCTAATATATGATATTGAAATGCTTCCCACTATATGAACAAGTCATTGAATAATATATATAGAGATGAATCTATAAATTAGATTTAATCACAAAGAGGAAGAGGAAATTCCCCTTGTTAGCTAAGAGGGCAAGGAAGAACACAATGAAGTTGATCTTTAATACCTCCCTCTACAAGAAGGCCCTAGTTTTATCCAATGGAGTTATTATAACCAATAGGCCTAGTAAAGAATGGATGGAAATAAAATTTAAAGCTACAAAGGATAGTTATAGATCCCATTAAGATAGAATGTCTAGGTTTGATACACATAGATTTAAAGATGAAGGTCCTTCATTCATTTCTTCTATAATTTTTAATTTTTAGGAAACTAATCTAGCCAATGCTACTAATGAGATAAGAAGTTGGTTTGAGGAAAAATTAAAAAAATATAAGACATTTTAGAAGTTGAACTAGAAATATTTGAAGAAATATATCAATAAGAAGAGGGAAAACCAACATTTTTCCTAGAGGAATAATTACAAGTACCAAAACCTTCTAGCTACAATCTATTGTGATCTACTCTACCACCTATTGAAAACAATGTGAAACTAAGCTACAATATTACCTTATGTATGTGAATTAAAATTTGAAAATAATATTACCAATTCTGATTATATGTGTGTTATTACACATTCACCATAATATAAAAATAAACAAACAAATATGACACTAGATTTATGTGGAGAAACCCATTCAGGAAAACTATCCACATGAGAAAACAGGGAAAATATATTATTTATCTTCAC
This sequence comes from Sequoiadendron giganteum, assembly GCA_007115665.2. Taxonomy (NCBI): domain Eukaryota; kingdom Viridiplantae; phylum Streptophyta; class Pinopsida; order Cupressales; family Cupressaceae; genus Sequoiadendron; species Sequoiadendron giganteum. The sequence goes on from CM021103.1 coordinate 608,936,446, forward strand.
AAGAGAGATACACCATGATACAGTTCCTTTCTGATATCCTACAACCCAAATTCTTTCATACACCTACAAATAATAAAATACACAACTACCATCTCATGGCTCTAATTTATAGAGCTTGTGGGAGGCAAAACCATATTATTAAATCAAAACAAGAGGTGTCAAAACCACTTGCAAAAACCCATGCCCCATCCCTGGAAAACCAAGATAATACATTAATTATTGTGTACAAGGTTCAAACATGGGTTCCTAACCAATAGCTTCTTCATTTTCTTCCTTTAGGATGCTTTAGTGACTGTTCAACTTCTAGATGACACACCAATGGACACCTGTTTCCCTCAAAACTTGGGCACCCACTCAAGACATTTCAAATTCCCAATATAGACACATAGGAGGGATAAATTATACTCTAGTGATGTGTAACCTCCATCAACATTAAATTTCCTCTTAAAAATATAATTACAATATTGATAATATTAAATGAATTTCTCACATGTCCCCTATGACACTTTCCAAGAAAGATGGAGACATAAAAATGGCATAGGTTTGCAAGGTTAATGTCACCTAACCTAAAATTCTCCCACTTGAAATTATACATTGAAATTACATCCAAGAGATACAAATGATAAATCAATTACATTGATCAAGGCCCATGACCTTCCTACACCAAGATAAATTATCCGCGGTCATTAGCTTTGTAAGAGAATCTGTAATATTATCCAATGTGTCAATATTATCAATCAAAACCTTACCATTCTCAACCATATATCACACAAAGTGATATTGGACATCAACATGCTTAGTAAAAGCATGATATGTACGACTTTTGGCCAAATAAATAACACTCTGGATGTCATATCCAATCCTCACTATCTTGTAATCAAAATCAATTCCATTACCAAGTATTGATAACCATACCACCCTATTAGAGGCATGTGTAGCAGAAATATATTATAATTTAGGGGTGGGAAAATCAATTGTAGGTTGAATCTTACTCATTCAAATCATTGCACCTCCAAACAAAGTAAATACATAGTCGTTAGTGTACCTTCAACTATCCAAGTCACCTACCCAATCTACATCAACAAATCCATGTATGATCAATGAATTAACCATATCATTAGTACCGTGATAAACCAAAAAATAACCTGAAGCACCATACAAATATATATACACCCTCTTAACAAAATTCCAATTCTCTTTTCCAAGGTTAGACATAAACCTTCTTTAAACTCCCACTGTTTGGGCTATATCTAGTCTAGTGCAAACCATTGCATACATTAAACTACCAAAAACACTAGCATAAGGAATCTTAGAAATATCTTCAATATCATCATCAAAATTAGGACACACATCTAAGCTCAACTTAGTACCAACCAGAAAATGAATACCAACTAGCTTATAGTCATGCATATTAAACCTTCACAAAATTGTATCAACATACTTACTCTGACTTAACCAAAGCCCCGAATCTCTTCTAATTTCCATCCCAATAATTTTTGCAGCCCCAAAGTCCATATCAAATGTACCAAAAATTTGTGTCTTGAGCTCCCTAATCATCACCTTGATGTTACCTATGAACAACATATACATGACAATAATTAGAATATGATCATCAATAACCTTAATCTAAACACAATGATCCTCTTCGCTCCTAAGAAAGCCCAAATTCAATACAAAAGTATCAAAATTTTTGTGCCACATCTTGGTTGACTATTTCAAACCATACAAATATCTCTTCAACCTATAAGCTAATTGTTCTTTTCCTTTCAGAATAAAACCATCAAGATATTGAATATAAATTTCCTCCTTAAGATCCCCATGCAAGAAAGAAGTTTTACCCATTTTCTCTATCTCTAATCTAGGTGGATACTTTTTGTCAAAATTTAAGTGTTCCATATGCGCTAGAAAGTTTTTCCATGTAGAAGTGCTCAAAAAATTGAACCCAAAATAACTTGAACGGAGTTAAAAGGAGCTTGTACGCTCAAGATATGCTTAGTCAAAGTTGGGTCAAACAGGGTACCAGAGGTTGGTCAGAAGGGCAAAAAAATGATCATTTCAGATTTGGACAAAATCGACGTCAAAGCAAAGAGCTCGACAAGATGATCCCAACACCGCTCGTTTCGCTGAAATTGGAGCTCGTACGTCAAAAATATGACTGGTCAAAGTTCATGGTTGATTTTGTAAATCATATGGTTATTAACAATATTGGGCAAATTTTATGTATAAAAAGCCGATAAAATATTTATTTGAAAATTTTAACCCCTTAAGCTTGATATCAAATATTTAAAGAGGCTTCAAATAATATTTTAAATATTTTAAAAGATATTAAAAGGATTTTTAAGAAAATACTAAGGGGGGTTTAATATGGCTCATGAATATAAGCCATAATTTAAAGATTGTTGATCTCAAATTGGAGATATTGGAAATATGGGAAAAATATTATTATTAACCCCTAATTGGCATGTAAAAGTGTATAAAAAGGGGATATTTGGATTTTTAATGGTAAGGGAGTTAGGAGAAAATTGGATAGTGAAATTATTTCCACTCTCTGCAATTAGGGGAATTTTTCCAAGAGAATTGTACTTTCAGGAGAGGGGAGATTTTCTTCATTTCATTCTCTAGAGGAGACTTTGTAAGATTTTGGGAGTAGATTGAATATGCCTTGTAATCAAGCTTTTGGAGCATAATCAAGGATCGAACGCTCCATTGGAGAGGGACCCAGAGACGTAGCCTTTTTTGGAACTTCGTTATCAATTTGTGTCTTCGTCTTCTCTTTCATTTTCTCATATTTCTTTCATTGTAATCATTTTTAATGTCTCTTTAAAAGCATTAAAAATTAAGTTTAAGACATACATTTAATAGTTTACATAAAGTTAACATTCAGTTAGCAATTGTCATAGATCCTAATAGATCATTCTCAAAATCAAAAGCAACAACAATAGACAATAGGAATCTAATAGAAGTTAATTTAGCAATAGGAGAGAAATTTCACCAGAATCAACTCCCTCTCTCTAGGGGTACCCCTTAGTCACTAATCAGGCCTTGTACCACTCTAATCAATCATCTTCACCAAATTGATTTTTAAATACCCACTTGAAACCAATGGTATTTCTTCCTTTGGGAAATATAACAAGTTCCTAGGAGTCAAAACTATCCAAAGCCGTCGTCTACTATTGCATGGCTTGCAACAAAGAGTCACTTTCCTCTAAAGAGAGAGCCTCCTTGAAAGATCTATGTTCATCATCAATACTGAACAAAGAAAATACACAATGGAAATTTGATGGGCTATACCTATTGTGAACACTTCAGCCTAGACCTATTCAAACATGAACAAACAAACAAACATTAGTCCTCAAACAAGTTTAAACCAGAAAATTCCATATGAAATTTATTCAAGCATAAGAACAAGAAAACAACATATAATATCAAATAAAAGCTAATGAAATCTCATTCGAGTGCTCAAACCAACATCCTATAGGGGAATTGGTGCTTCTTTGATGTGGAAAGAAGCCCTTTCCCAATTCCTTGATAAGCTTGATGCTGATATGAGATCCTTGATGAAAAATTCCAATAACCTTGCTATGGATATGAAATTCTATGCTAAATTGGATGAAAATATGGATGATTGTGGATAATGAGCTTGCATAAACTTGTGTCTTCAAAAATGCCTAAGATTGTGGATCCAAATACAATAGAGAGGGCCTCTATTTATAATGAAAAGGGTTGGAAGAATGAAGAATAGGATGAATGTGGGATTAAAGAAGAGACCAATGGCATTGTGCCACTTGTCAACATGCTAATGAAGGAAAGTGAAGCACATTTTGAACAATGTGCATGTTAAATGCATGTAGGTAAAATTTGAATTTGAAGAAGTGACTTGTGTAAGAGGGGATGTAAGAGGAATTAATACCAAGTTGGCTCAAGGAGAGGACATGTAAGAGACTTTAATGCCAAGTTGGAGGAAAAAAGTCCTTTGTGAGGGAGAATTCAAATAAGTGGAATATTCCAAGAATATGCCATATTTGAATGAAAATAGGGTAATTAATAAATCAAATAAATTGATTTACATGTGCAAATTGCAAAAGCTAGAGGAATGGAGGATTAGTGTTAGGAGCTAATTAATCTAAGATTAATTGACTTAGAGGAGATTAGTTTGATTGTGACATTTGATATAAATACTTGAATTTGTTTAAATTAAATGAGAGGATATTGGTAGATTAGTAATTTAATTAAATAAATTTTATTTGTTCAATTAAATGGAGAACATTTAAGATTTAATTAAATAAAGTTGATTTATTTAATCAAAGGGAGAACATTAAGATTTAATTAAATAAAGTTGATTTATTTAATTAAGGGAGGAATTTAAGATTTAATTAAATAGAGTTGATTTATTTAATTAAAGTAGAAACATTAGGATTAAATTAAATAAAGTTGATTTATTTAATTAAAGGAGGAATTTTGATGAATTGATTAAATAAAGATTATTTAATTAATTGGTTAAAGTAAAGAAATGATCAAGGAAGAATTGAAGTTAGTTAATGAGAATCGAGTGCATGATATCAACTAGGATATTTTGGGTGTCTACACCTATCAACTAGATTCTATTGCCTTATGGACCTCCTCAAGGTAGGAGTAATGAGATCTACTTCTTCTTCTTCTTTTGTGTGCTCATCTTGCACATCCTCTAAAATATCTGAACCCTCTTCTTCTTCTCCATCCTTAGATCCATCTAATTTTTCTTCCACATGTGCATCTTCTTGCTTCTCAATATTTATCTCAAAGTGTAATGTCTTTGTCTTATCTTTGTACTTTGGCAGTTCTTCTCTTGAGTAAGCTCTAAATTCCCTAAAAATTACATCTTTAGACAAGATTATTTTATAGGTTAGAGGATTCCAAAGCTTATAGCCTTTTACATTCTAACCATAACCAACAAAGATACATTTATATAATTTTGGAGCCAATTTATATCGCTTCTCTTGAGGCACATAATCACAAGCCTCACAACCAAATACTCTTAAGTGTGAAACACAAGGTTTTCTACCTATCCACACTTCATAATGAGTTTTATCAACAAGAATTGAATCAGGAGATCTATTAATCAAATAAAAAGCAATACCAACTGCTTCTACCCAATGTTTTTTATCAAGCTTAGCACTACTCAACATTCTCCTAGCTCTTTCCATTATGGTTTAGTTCATTCTTTCCGCTACCCCATTTTTTGGGGGGGAATATAAGGAGTTATATTTTTTTGAAAATACCTACATGCTTACAAAATTCATCAAATTATTTGGAACAATATTCACCCCCATTATCAAACCTCAACAGTTTTATCTTATAATCTGTTTGATTTTAACCTAAGGTCTTAAATTCCTTAAACTTAGTAAATTTTTTATATTTTGAATGCATGTAATAAATCCAAGTGTATCTTGATATATCATCAATGAAAGACACATAATACTGAGATTTACCCAAAGACTCAACATCCACTGGTCCACATACATCCAAATGAATGATCTCTAATAATCTCTTTTCCTTATTAGTTCCACTAGAAAATGATGATCTATTTTGTTTTCCAAACACACAATGTTCACAAAACTCATTTTTTCTAGCAAAAAAACCAGAAATCCCATCAATCAAGTTTTTTTTAGAATGGTCTTAAGTAATTTTTCACCTGTGTGACCCAATCTATGGTACCACATCATACATGCATGTTTCTAGTGTTATTTACATAGGTAGAGTTACATAAAGTAGATGTAGTTAGCCTAAAAAAATTCCCTATCTGAGATCCTTTAGCTATCACCAAAATCAATCTTACCAAGCTTATCGAATGCCACATGCATTCCAAAATCATTCAACTTGGACAATGAATGTAAATTTATTGCAAGTCTTGGAATATGCAAAACATTATCAATATTTTTAATCCTCCCATCATTGAAGCATAAAGTTACCTTTCCCTTACCAACAATCCTTTATATGTTGTTATCACCAAGGAAAAATCCCCCCCGTCATATTCTTTGTAATTAGTAAACCACTCCTTGTGAGGAGTCATGTCGAAGGAACAACTTGAATCGATAAGCCAAGCATCATCACTAATAATGTTAGCTGAAATGAATAAATCATCCAAATTATCATCAAAGGAATTTTTTGTGGAGGAATCAAAATTAATTTTCTTATTCTTACATTCCTTAATCACATTCCCTCTTTTACCACAATTCCAACACTTTACTCTACTCTTTCTCGAGGTTTTAGAACATCCTTTAGACTTATCCATCTTATTATCCCCTTTAGGCCCTTTCTCTTTGGACCTTCCCTGCACATTAAAAGGGATCTTGAGAGCCAACACTCATGGAATTTATCCTCATCTCCTTTGAAAGAAGTATGAAGATCATGGGGTCCATCTTTGGTTCTACATTACCACTACTTATGGTGATACTTAGATTTCCCCAAGATTTGGGCAAAGAACAAAGAAACAAGATATATTTATCTTCATCTTCTATTTTAACATATATAGATGTAAGCTAACTTATAATCAAATTAAAATAATTTAAATGATCTCCAATAGATTCACCATCTTTCATTTAAAAAAAATATAAACGTATTTTGAGATATAACTTGTTAGACAAAATTTTAGTTTGATATATATCACCTATCCTTTTCTAGAACTTATAAGCAGTGTATTCAATGAAGACATTTAAAATGATAAAATACATAAGACACAACTGAATGGTTCCTTGTTCCTTCTTGTCTAAATTTTTCCAATCTTTAGTAGACATTGTAGTTGGTTTACTTTCTTGTGTTACTGACAATCACTGATCTCTCTCTTATAGGAGATCCTCCATGTTTAATTTCCACATCTCCTAGCCCATTCATTTAAACTTCTCAATATATTGGCGAGAGGTAGAAGCCATGATGTAAAATATTCTTCAAAAATCTGCAATATACCACAAAAATAAAATCTCCCATTGTAGCCAAAAAACCTCCAACACTTAAGATAAAATGGTCCCTTTCTAAACATAACTGTTAACTCTGATATCAAATGTTGAAAAAAAGGTGAAACTAAGCTACACTATTAACTTATGTATGTGAATTAAGATCTGAAAATAATATACCAATTTAGATTATATGTATGTGATTTCACATTCACCATAATATAAAAATCAACAAACAAATATGACACCAAATTTACAAGGATAAACCCTTTCGAAAAAAATTCCACACAAGAAAAGAGGGAAAGTATATTATTTAGCTTCACAAGAGAGATACACCATACTACACTTCCTTTTTGATCTCTTACAACCTAGATGCTTCCATGCACCTATAAATAACACAAGATACAATTACCATCTCATGGCTTCAATTTATAGAACTTTTGGGAGGTAAAACCATAATAGTAAATCAAAACAAGAGGTGCCAAAACCACTTGCAAAAACCCATGCCCCATCCTTGGAAAAAAAGAGTCATAATAATAAATTAATTAATGTGCACAAGGTTCCAACATGGATGCCTAACCCATAGCCTCTTCATCTTTTACCTTTGAGATGTTCTAGTGATTGTTCAACTTCTAGATGACACACCAATGGACACCTATTTCTATCCAAACTTAGGTGCCCCACTCAAGACCTTTCACATTCCCAATGTGGATTCCTAGGAGGGATAATTTATCCTCTAGTGATGTGTAACCTCCACAAACATTAAATTTCCTCTTGAAAATATAATTACAATACACTAATATTAAATGAATTTCTCACATGTCCCCTAGAACACTTTCCAAGAAACATGGAGACATAAAAATGATATAGGTTTGCAAGGTTAATGTCACCTAACCTATAAAAATCCTCACATATTAAATAGACACAACCTAAGTATATCATTCAATTAGTCTGTGCTAGGTATGAAAAATTCATAATTACTAAAAATAGTAGAAAACAATATGATGCACATGAAGATACATTTTCTTCTCTTTCTATAGAGGTTTCATAATAAAAAACTAAGAAAAAATTGATAAAAAACATCTATATAATTCTATTGATATATGGGGTAATATATTTGATGTAATAAGTATAAGCATTAGAAAACAATGATAATTCAAGGGGAGAAATTAAAATGTGATTTATTTGAGCTAAAATAAATACACATAGATATCCTACTAGGTCGATCATTGATTGTTTCATATTATCCCTATGGAAGTACCACCAAGCATGTCATGTTTATCATAGGATGAAAAATGATAAAAGATGCAAGATTAACATACAATATAGAGAAATTCACTTATACAATGATACAAGAATAGCTTAAAAAATAAAATTGCATTGGTAGGAGAAAAATAAAATAAGTCTATTTAGAAGTTCCACAAAAAATTTGGAGAGAATTAATGCCTAAGATTGAGATTAAAGTAAAGGTAAAATAATAAAAAATGAAAAAAAATCATAATATTTACTAATGACTATGAAGAAAAGGAAAATTCCATTAGGGAACTAGAGAAGAATAGTTTAATAAAATCCTTGAAGTATTAATTATGTTGTTTTTGATTAGCGATAAAAAGGTTTTGAAGGGGCCCTGAAACCATGTACAAAAAAGAGGAAAGGCAACAAAGATAAAGCAAATTGGCTGCCCAACCAAACACCAAAAAATAGGCTGATTACATAACAATCAACACCCCATCAACAAATAACGAAAAGCAAAAATAGCAAAACCTTACAAAAGGGAAAAAAACAAGCAACAATTAGAGAAGTTCCTTAAGCATTCTGGTTTCTTCCAGTGTAATGCCCTGCCACGTAACCCTAAAGGAAGTTGCAACACAATGCGAAAGCGTACATTTTTTTTCTTCTAAAGAGTGCATTATTAACAAGGAAGTTGCACAAAACATTCACAACAACCTCTAAGGTACGCGACAAGATTACAACTAAAACCATATTATACACATTACTCACATATAAAGGATTTATTAATTACTCAACATAAAATAAGATACATTCATTCAAGAATTCAACTATAACACATAGGATAAAATATAACAAGTTCTAGATTACAATAAGATTTCACATCACATTATCTCCATAGATAGGTTACATCTCTCATTCCCTGAATGAGGTACAACATATAAATGTGATTACATAAACAATTATCCACCTCAAATACAAATCAGGGGTAATAATTACATGAGCTAAACTGAAATAAATATAAAGCATAAAAAAATATTGGAACCACTGTGAGCTCTCCACTGGAAAACCTCATCATCATGAACTAAAGATCAAGGGGGACCCAACGGCATAGTGTGCACGTTCCTCCCAACAAAGTGGTACCCATAGGACCACCCCCCATTCTAGGAGATAGTAATAAGGATGCATGGTCATCCTACGACCTCTAGATACAGGCTGACTCATACTGCCTCAACCAAACATATGAACCATACAAACACAAGGTCACATTGTTTCCAGTCAACACAATCTTTTACTTCACAAAACCAACACACAGTTGACCTAGGAGAAATGTCACCACATAGGTGTATGAGTTACCCATCAAATCTTCACAGATCCTGGCCCCATCAAGATTCACTCTCCTACTATCAACACAAGAAACACAACTACTCCAAACTACGGAGGAACCAAATCACACAATCTACTTCTAATCCAAGGAGGAAACATATGCCAAAACCCTCTCCAATACTGGAGACAAAAAACATAACAAATCCGTTCCTTACAAGGAGACGAACATCACAATATGACAACCCCATCATATAAGGAACCTCTAGAAGACTTAAGAATTAATTGACTTACTTAACCCATCTCCCCAAACAAGAACATAAAATAAATAATCACGAAAGGCAATTACAAGGAAATAACTACTTTTGGATATTCTAAATCCATTTCTTTTACATAATGATTTCACAGCAAAGATAACAATTTCTCTAACAAAATAATTGAATAAAATAATTAATTGCCTCATCAATTATAGAGAAGGGCAAAAACTAATTTTAATAAATAAATCATATCCCTTGATTACTTTTAAAAGCAACATAACTTCACTGCTGAAAATTTCCTTCAATTTCTCAACCAACACATACAACCATTTTAAAATAAATGCATTTAAATAAATATATATTCATCTAAATATTATAATTATCTTATTTAAAATAATTTCAACATCAATCAATTTATATATCTCTATTTTTCCCTGTATATATACTCATATACATATATCATATATATATATTATATACATATATATATATGTATATAATATATATACATTATATAAATTAATTTAAACAATTTTAATTCCTAATAAACAAAATATATATATATTTCAAAAATATTAAAAATCTAAACAAAATCGCAAACCCAAAGATAAAGGGTGGACAAATATATTAATGTTCGCTGCATTTTAAAAAGAGGTGAGTGCTAATTATTATGTGGGTAGGGGCAGCTACTTTAACACAACCGACCCTCCCACAATACCCAAGGCAGCTGCATGGAGGGGGGGACTGCTCTGCCCCAAAGACAATGCTCCCTCCAATGTGGAGGGCATTGCCTTTTGGGCAGCCGCTCCCTCCAATATGGAGGGCAATGGGGTGTGCTATGCACCCCCACCCAAAATGCATTTAAAAAAAATAACTCACATTTCCCTATAACTTGAATTCACCATACAAATGACAGTTAGAGAAATAAACACAGGCATAAAACATAAAAAATATATGTATATTTCATATCTATATATATGTGATTATATATACATATAATATATGTATATATACATATATGTATATATATAATATATATATTTTAAGAATTTCAAAACAATAGATGATTTGGGAAAATATTTTTAAAGACGGTCATCTACAGGCAAAAATTCAATTGGGTAACCAATTTTCTTAGGGAAATTTGTACAATTTTAACAAACGATTTCCCAAATTAATCAAAGGGTTTTTATTTCTAAAAGAAAATTTACATAGACTTCACAATTTTTACCAACTCTACAGAGAACAAAATTTAACAAAATTCTACATGCAAAATTACACAAATTCCCTGAAAACCCCGAGAAGATTTCCAAAATCACATTTCCTCTAGATTTTCTATTGTTTATAACAATTTCCTTATAGAGGTTTTCTACATTTTACATAGAGACTTTAAAATAAAATTTCCTAATTTTCATCTTGTTTTCCTCTGGGTCTTTTCCCGATGTTCATCTATTAATACCATAAAAGATTCTCAAATCTTGCTCTCCGATTTCACTGTAAAAGAATTACTACAAAGGCACTATATTTTTACAGCAAACACAAAAGCCTTAAATTTTTTTCCAAAATAATTAAAGCTTTTACCTCAGATCTAGCACAACAATATTTTCTACAATAATATATATCCATTTTAGAATTTAACAAAGACAATAATTTAAGAAGGGAACCTGTTTCCAATGAAGCTTCTGGAGTAAATGGAGTTTGTAATACCCCTCCGTTTTGCTCTATTGTGCGAACAGTGTTGTCCCCTTATTATGCTTTAGTTTTTGTTTGTACTTTGACTATGTACTCAGTTACGGTTGATCACTATTTTGTCGTGATGTGGTGATGTATCTTGATGTGATGATACTGTATTCTGATGTTATTATGATGACATGTTTGGAATTAGCATGAGTGGATATTTGAATTAATGATGTTTTATGCTTTTGATTAAAGTAATATATTAGATACGTCAGTTAGTAATACTATATTGGTGAAGGGGATGATATCGCATCACTCGCTTGTGAATGTCCTGCGATTCCGTGATTTCCTTTTCACGGTGTGTTTTAATTATGATATATATATGCATGTGGATATATTCTTTGTTTGCAGGTTGACAAGTATGGGACATCGACTCCACCTGGTTTCACAGGTTTGATCATGTCCATTGGCCAACAATATTCGATTGGGAGATAGTAGCTAGGTTTTCTGTGCCAAGTCATCACCCTAGTCATAGTGTGTCGTCGAGTCTTAGTCAGGTTAATTGCTTTAATATGTTTTTTCTCTTCGACTATTTAATCACTTGTTATAAAGGAAAATAAATGCATCTGTAGTTAAAATTGGGGATTAAAATTGATCTGGTATTATGTTAGTAATGTAATTTACTTTATTAGTTAATTTAATTTAATTAAAAAATAAGTTAATCGTGGGTTAAATTTATTTTATTAATTAATTAAATTGATGATGATTAAATAAGTTAAGAAATTCTTTTTAAAGTTATGGGTATATTGTTGAAATAGATAAATTAAAGAAAAAAAATAAAAAATTGCATTTCCTTTAGAAAATTTTTGAATTCAAAAATGGAAAAATTCAAAAAAAGAAGATATTTGTTATTTTGTTTTGAAAAATTTATGAGGGTTGGTGCATGGATATTTTTGGAGAAATTTTCTTTATTATTGGATTATTTTTGAATGAGGTTTTTTTTAACAAGTATGAAAGATTGAAAATAGAAGGAAGGAAGAAATTTTTTTTGTTTGTGGGTTTTGGATTGAAGTTGTGGAAATTGTTGAGCTGAAGTTGGAATCATGGCAGGAACTTGTGCACCATCTGGATCTCCTCAAACTCAAGAATACCAAGTTTATGTTTTTAAATTTATTTGTTTTGAAATTATATTTACATATGTTTTGTTGTTGAAAATTCATGTTGAAAAACATTTAAATCCTCCGTTGATTTGCAACACAAACCCAGTTTAATTCCTGTTTTCAAATTTGGAAGAAAACCTTTGTTTTGAAATGAATTGTTTCAAAAAACAAATGAGATTCATGGCTGTAAATGGTTGTTTCTACTTTGGTTTCTCAATTTGTTTTATAAATTTAGTTATGGAAATTTAATAAATATATATACATACATATATATATATACACATATTTTTTATATTGCATTTTAGTAGGGTTATGCTGGCCAAATTTTTGGGGAAAATGCCCATCAGGTGGATTAAAATTCGCAAGGTTTGAAAAACCCTTTATTTTTTTGTTGAAAAACATTTTTTTTATAAAAAAATTTAATGAAAAATAATTGGAGGGAGGTGCTGGGGGCTCACCCCCATTGTGCCCCCCATGGGAGGCATGTGGGGGGAGCCGCACCCAACGCGACCCTCGACCGCCACACATAGTGGTCGGCTATTTAAACATAGTTGATACCCACAGTGTGGGCTTGGCTGTGTTTACACAGTTGCACCCACTGTGTGTTCGGCTATGCATATGACCGACCTTTGGAAATGGTGCGCGGCCCAAAAAATGTAAGGGTCTTTTTTTAAAAAAGTCAAAAAATAAAATAAAATTTGTTTATTTTAATATTTTATAATTATATTTTATGTTATTTTAATATTTAATTATTATATATTATAATAATGAAATATGTTTATTTTAATATTTTATAATAATAAAATATGTTTATATTAATATTTTATTATCATAGTTTATAATTTTAAAATATTAATATTTAATGTTGTATAATTTCGTTTCGTATAATTAAATATATATAGCATGATTTAACTCAAATTGAGAAAATTGAAAGCATGATAACTTTAGTAAATCATTGTTTGATTTTAAAATATTATTTTAACGGAGAAATGATTATGATTTAAATAACATATTTTTTTTTAAGACCAATTAATTGCTTTAAATTAGATATAAGGAAGGGAGGAAGCAATGATTATTTATATCAATAAATCTGGATTTATATGATGAACTGGTTAATTTTTCATTATTTAAATGCAAGTAAGGAAATTGAATAATTAGTGTTAATTTATCCCTTATTTGAAAAGATGTATTTAAATTCAGTTTATTTAATGCAATAAATTACTGAATGTTAATGAGGAAATGGATTTAGTGAATCCAAAGTAGAATTTAATTCTCACCTTCTTGCTCATCTTGATTGTGATATGTTTATGTTATCGTTTGGGGGAAATTGAGTCATAGAGAATGATAAGTCTTCCAGATGGGTTTTCAAGTATGTGGGTTGTCGTACTATGTTAGTCAACTTTTGGATTGCCTTGGGTAGTGCGTTTAACTGTATCCAGTTTGTTACCCGGTTATCACGAATGGGAATGTGTTAATTGTATGTCATGGATAGGGATTTGATATCCTTAGGTCGCACTTGTGTACCCTTGGGTTGTGGAGTTGTTCCACGTGTTGTCTTAGTGGAGTGGCTTGCAACGAGGGCCGACACAAAAAGTGGTGCCAGGATAACTCATTGCAAGTTAGTTAATCCAGTGATAACACAATTAACTGATTAGAGTATCACGTAGAATCAACACTTAATAAAATAATTATGCCTCGCTCATGGATGCAAGGGCTTGCAAAGACTTGGGTTGAGACGAGAAGGCTTGGAATGGCAAGATCGTTGTCTTGTCTCTACGAAAGATAACTGATTCTGTATTGGTTTACATGAGGGGTCAAAAGTCATTAGAGGTTACCAGGATAACTCGAGATGGGGGCCGGGGCTTAGGAAGACTCACCAGGATAACCCATGTAACATTGTGATGACACTTCTCCTAAGTCAACTATATGTTTGCATCAATGATGCAATTGATTATGTAATTCTGGAAGCATTGTAACCATTGTGTTAAGAGATGTATTTGTATTTATTTCAGTTCAGTTATATTTTAGCCTGTGTCTTGAGGTAGATGATCTTGGCTAAGAATCCTTGTTACTGTCTCCTAGCATGGGGGGTGGAACGTGCACCTTACTCCGTTGGGTTTTCTTCTTGATCGTGTGGACGAGATTTCCAGCTAGAGAGCTCCTATGATCCAGTTTCATTTCATACCTTATTTATTTCAATTGATCTTGTGATTTATTACCCCTCATTTCTTGTCGAGGTGGAAAGTTGTAATTGTAACCATATTTATTGGACTTGCCTCATTTAGGGAATGAGAGATGTAATTGTATTATTTAATTATGGATAAATAAAATTGAAAGTTATCTCTTATGCTTTGATGTAATTTATCTTATTTGGAATGTATGTGTTTAATTTCTTAAGTAAATAAATGACATGGTTTAGATTCATGTTTTTTGTTGAGGTTATATATAACCTCTATCTCGTAACCTTAGAGGTTGTTGGCATTAGGTAGTGAACTTGCATGTTAATTGTAGTTAAACAAAAAAAAATTAGTCAGCTTAAGCAGTTTCTCACATCTTCCTCTAGGGTTGCGTGGCGGGGCGTTATAGAGTTTCTAGTGCCGAGCCTCCTCCAAAACTTCCAGAAAAGCTTTCATGGCTTCTTCCAAGTAACAAAAATTCCTGAGCATAGTATTGATTCATAATAACAACATTATTCTTTTCCAACAAATCTAAGATTGCACAATTCCTAACAATTTTTCTACAATCCAAAGTTTCTATCCTAAATTTTTCACAATAAGCAAATCCTCCTCATTTTCCCAAATTTATTTTAACATCCCAAAAATATCTTAACCTTTTCCATGAAGAAGCTTTTCGCTTCCTCACCCAAAGCCAAGATTCCCTTTGGAAATTTATTTTTCCCAACAACCCAAATTAATTAACTCCAACTTGCTCACAAATAAAAAATATCTTTTAACAACCCACATTTATTTTCTCAAAGTAATTTAATAGTTCCAAAACATAATTTAATTTCCAAATTAAATTTAATTCCATTAAACTACTTGCTTAATAAATAATTAAATTAATTACTTTAATTACTTAATAAATAAATTTAACCACAAGGATTAAATTTGATTTACTAAATAAGTTAAATTTAATTAATTAATTTAAATAGAAAACTTCCATCATATTATCTAAAATTAATTAAATAAATACCAACATCATTTAATGCATAATTTAAAATTTATTTCCATAACATAAACTTTGCATAATTAAATAGCAATAAACAAGGAAAACAAAGACACATCAGACATGGACTGATGGCACATTATAGCTAGGGTGTAGACCTGACACAGGTAACCTAGCTACTATCTCTCAATCAACATACCATTGGGTAGACATGCTCAAACCTATGAAGCCAAGTAAGTTGATGTCCTATACCTGCAAACCTGTATCCAAGGCATCAATAGCACATGCATATACAATCATCATAAAACATAACGTGAAGAGGAAGTCGTGGAATCACAGGGCGCTCGCAAGCGAGTGATGCAATCCCGTCCCCTTCACCAATATAGTATCACCAAACTGACACTTTCATCATTAATAAAACTCATGAGCAATAATCATGTTATAATAAACCGACATTATTCTTAATCAAAGCATGCCATGTATAACATCAAGGAAAGTACATCTCATCACACACATAGTCCATGTCGCTCTATAAGAAATGATAAAATAATAAAGCATCATAATCTAACATAAGAGAAAAATAGAGAGGTGTTACATTCTCCCTCCTAGGGTCAGGCTTACTCTTGGAAGCCTACAAAAACCCCTAGTATAAATTCCACAAAAACACACACAATCAATGGTTCCAAAACTGAACCACTCCATACACTAACATAAAAACAACAACAACTAGAGTCATAGTGCTCTAAGCAAAAAAAAATGTCAATCCAAACAATCACATAGTCTCAAAACACATATCCTAGCATATCAAGTATAAAAGCAGGGGAAACAACACGGAAGGCACTTCCTTGGTCTCTTGTACCACATGATTCCCATGAGCTTCCGAATCAGTTGCTTGTCCACTTCCAGTAATTTCCACATATGTACCTTGATGCTCTGACTGACGATGATCAACCACTGCACTCGTTCCACAAGTCCTTCTTGCATCATTCCTTGCTGGTTGCGTAGCCACCGACTTCTAACTGAAATCAAGTGGGTTCCTCTGAGAACACTGTCTCGCCAAGTGGCCCTGCTGGCCGCAAGAGTAACATCCTATACCTTTACCCATTGCAGCCTGTGCACTCTGTGTTGACCGCTTTAGATGGTAGCACTTACAAAGCCACCAGTTTTGGCTCTTTCTATTTTGAGAACCACTACCACCAGGTTGAGGTTGTGACACCTTATGCTTAGGTTCAAAGTGTTGTTGAATACCACCCTCCTATCTAGGGCCTAGCTCGGTAAGCAACTCCTCAAGAAAAGTACATATCTGAGGACCCAAATGCTCCAAACAATTCTGTTCATGGGGATTCAAAGAAGAGAAGCTTAGATGATCATCTCCATGATCACCTCTCCTAGCAATCCTATACACACAACCCAAGAAAGGAGTCACAACCAAAAGGTGAAATTAACATACAAAAACCTAGAAATAAAGCACCATGCCCATGATTAAACATGCATAATACATATACACACTAACGAACAACACTAGAAATCACAACATAAGGCCACACAAGGGTCCATCTAGACACTGGAAAGAAGCATACCAATCCATGATAAGAATCCATGAACCAAGAGCAAATAACCATCTCAAATAATCCATACATCACAATCAGTGGCTTGATGGTGTTAGGCCATACATAAAGTGAGACCATCCAAAAAAGACCACAATGACCTACCTCTTGTTGTATAAGGTGATTAGCCTCCAAGAGATAGTCATCACACATAGGTGAGTAGTGGGTTCTGTAGACATTGAAAATTGGTCTAGGCCTACGAGTACCACTTTCAACATAATTTTCTAATGTCCATGGTCATGATTAAATAATGTTAATTATTTAATTATTTCCTAAACACATCTTTCTTCTATTAATTATTTGATTAATTCATTATGACCATTATTCAACTTTGATTAATTAAATAAATATTATTTATTTAATTACGTTGCTAATTAATTAATTCTCTTTATGAATTAAATAATTTGTTATTTAATTTACCTTTTATCATATTTCGACTATAATTAAATATTCTTTTCGAATTATTTAATTATTCAATTAACCTTTTCAGTCAATTAAATAAATCATTATTTATTTAATTAAATCATTTTAATTTCAAATGTTGAATTAAATTAACATTTAATTCATAATTAATTGTTTCTGTCACATTCTTCTATCATCCAGTTAACTAATTATTCACTCACCATCTGACTCGAGATCTATTTGAATCCAGCAGTTATCTCTGGATTCGATATCTGATCGTCTCTGTGGAAAGGACTTTCTGTCACAACCAGTCAATTAACTAGTTCTAACTCATATTCATGAACATATTTATTAATTAAATATCTTTATTTAATTAATTAATTCATGTGTGCATTTGAATAGATCATTCTCCAAGTTCTAACTTTATCCTTTTCATTCAAAGTCTAATTCTTCTATTTTCGAAGACTTTCAACTGAAGATTAAATCATTTATTTAATCTTGAACTCCTATTCATTCTATTTTCGAACAGTCTTAACACCAAATTAAATTATTATTCTAATTTAATCTTTATCTTGTAGAATTTTTCAACTCACATTACATGACATTCAAAAATCTCAATCGTTGATCTCTCTTTCAAATCTGAGGCGATCATTAGAAACCAACTTTCTTTAAATTGGTTGATCTTTGGCATTATTCCTCCTCCTGAAATCTATACACTTTTTGGAAGAACTTAATCTTTGATATTTTGCTTAGACATACATCAAGGCTATGCTTGCATACATACTGAAAACCTGAGGGCAAGAATACTGATACGACAAAATGGAGAAGGACAATCAAGATAATTTGAGGAAATGGATTGATATTTGGTGAGATTGTTTCATATTATCATTTTATTTACTGTTTAGTTTATTTAATTCATTCTTTGTTATTTGATTTAGATTTATACATGTTAAATTAGATTTAAACATCTTACTGTGCAACATTCATTTTATTCAATGTTACATTTGGTGAACTTGACGTGAACTACTAACCCTCTTGATTAACATTCTTTGTTTGGAAGTTTTTGGTATTTTTTTGTCTTGAAGGGTGTAGGTACTTTTGAATAATATTGCAAATAACACTTTTTGGGAACCTTTTGAGGTCAAATAGATAGCATGGTTGTGTCCAGAAGCATTGAGAGATTAATTTTCATATATTATACTGCATATTTTCGTTAAGGGTAGCATTTTTTACAAGAAAAACATGATTTTTTTTGGCTGCGAGCTGAAGTGACGCATTTGCAAGTCAAAATGACACATTTGTTGCTTTCTGTGATGCATATGACTTTGAGTGATGCATTTGTGGATTTTTGTGATGCATATGACATTCTGTGATGTATCTGTGGCTTCATGCGACACATTTAACTCGTAAAAAAATAATTTTCTAATCTATGAAATTCTTAATTTATGCATCTGAATTCTTGTGACACATCTGTCTTTGTGAGACACATTTATGGCTTCCTACAATGCATTTGACTGATAAATATTTTTCTAAATTTTCATCTTTTGGTTTTTAATTTTTAGCTTTTCACAACTAATTTTGTGTTTTCAACGTGTCTTTTAGGGGAGTTAAAATAGTTTTTGCAAGACATAGCGAAGAAGACATAAATTTGAAACTCTTTTCTGCAGGATGAGTGACGAAGATAATTTATAAACTACTAACAATTTGTATGTAGAACCGATGTCGAAGACTATTATTTGAAACAAACTATTTGGTAGTTAGAAAATTGTCATTTGGCTTAAAATTAATCAGTGTTCTTCGTGTCTGTTTATGTTTAGTTTAGAACCTTGATTCATTATATCGTAGTATCCTCTCCCCTTGTGCATTCATGTGATCCTAGGTGTAAGAGAACATGTTACCGACTCTAGAAAATTTGGGTCTGCGTTGGTGGTTAAGAGTAACCAATGCGACTCAAAACCGTTGATGAGCTTTATCACCTAGCCACTCTCAACCGGTATATAAATTTTAATACTCGAGGAAAGCTTAGTATTACGAGGATCCCAGTGGACAAGCTATTGATTACCCAATACCCTTGAGGTGTGTCAAAACCCGCAGAGCCTAACCTATGCAGATTGAGATGATATTGCCTCTCACATGGCTCTTTTGAATGAGTGTCTGAATTAAAAAGCCAAATTTTTGTAGTTTGCCAAAATCCTATCTATTTAATGGTGCAACAGGTCGGACTTGTGAAGCCATCTCAAATTCTTACGGTTCATGTGTAGAGATGAAATGTATGCCATGGGAGTTTTATGGGTATAATAGCTTGGCTGCCCTGTATAAGTGAGTGTCATGGAGGGGAGCCAGTGGGGTCAAGCTACTAGTCATCCACCTTGAATATGCATAGCTAGAGAAATCTAACTGAGAACTTAGTAAATACTGTCCAACACAACCTAGGATTGTACATGTCTTCTTGTTTTAACAGATTCATACACGTCAAAACTGAAAACACTTTGTCTTCTGTGATTGTGTTCTTTATTTGGCAAAACGTGGTCACAAAACATAGTCAGTTTAGATTATCATTCACCAGAAAACTACAAATTAAAGTAGAGTCACAACTGTCAAATTGCAAACCGCATGTGTCTATCAACAAAGTTAGTTTTAACAGTGTTTAGTTTTTGAGTCGCATCTGATTTAGTGAGTCACATCTTTTATAAGTTAAACTGCATCTATTTGCATAAGTCACATCTGCCTATCAGCAAATCGAGACTAGTTTTTACCAGAGAGTCACATCTGCAATCTGCAACACATCTATCAATTTCTAAACCGCATATTCCTATCAACAAAAATCTAAAATTTGCAGTCCCAAGTCCAAAACCAAACTATCATCTCAGTCTCTATTTTTCACAATCAACCTTGGACAGAAACTAGAACATTTTCTCATACTTTGCATAATTACATCCTTTAGGTGTTATTTAGTTTTAGCGATAGGCATCTAGTTACGAAACTTCGTTAATAAATTTGCATATCTTAGGAAGGTGAAATTTCCATGTTCTGGGAAAACCCTTGCTTCAATGAACATTTCCATTGAACCTATTCACTTGTCAACATGTCTTTTGTCCTACACGTGAATCCTTCCAGCTCATTAGTCTATGGGAGTTCACCTTATCTTTTGGTCCTAGTCCTACACAGGTTCCTTGACAAAGTAAAATTGTAGCCTTGGTTAAACTATAGGTGGCAGGTAACCTCTTTCTAGAGTCACTCAACATTGATTACCTTAGAAGTTTGCTTAGAATTTTGCATAATTAGACACAGTCATCCTAGCATAAAAATCATTTTAGAAATTCCTCATTTGCTAGAAAAATACCAAAAAAAGAAAGTTGCATTAGCATTCATCTTTTATATCCAAAAAATATAGACTAAAAATCATATCATTTGCATTACCATCCACCACCATGTCTTTCGTTCACCTTGATATGCTTGCTAGTCAAGTTGAATACCAATTACTTCACATGGGTCAATGCCAACAAGCCATAGACTTCAAAAGAAAATGTATCCAATCCAAATGCCAATCAACCTCAACCCATGGTCAACTACCCACATATCCCTCTTATCAACAACCCATAAACTCTAGTCTTCCATCCATCTACCCTCATTATCAAGAGTCTCTTAGCACAATCCATGTCATTAATCCACAATAAACATCCATTAATCACCCTTACCTTAACCTTGACAAGATAAACCAACCTCCCACTAGTCTATTCCAAGCCTCCACATCCTCTCCTAGTCCATCATCCCTCAACCCATTCCAAGCCTCCACATCCTATCCTAGTCCTTCATCCACTAATCCCTTCCAAGCCACTCTATCCCAACATACATTTAGTCATAAAAATACATCTAGTCATGGTCTCCAAAATCAACTCCCATCTACTAAACTTGAGGATACATGTCAAACAGAAAGTCCAAAGCATGACATCATGGCTTCACCTTCATGTCAAGATCAAAGTAGTCCATCCCACGACCCTATATTTAGGTCTATCCAAGAAGTCCTAGATAATCATGGCAGCCAAAATATATTTATCCTTGATCGAGATTTCATTCCCAATCAATTCATCCAAGACAAACCTATATTTGACCAAGACACTACCATTGATCAAGAAATCCAAAACAATCCGCTCATCGACCTTTATGCCATTCAAGATCAAACATTTGAGGTTGATCCTACCCAAAATTTGAACACCACCATTTCCCAAAATGAGACACTTGCCTCCTTTGGAAACATAGATGATCTTCTTCTAGAACAAGAGTCTTCTACACTAGACATATTTTCATTGGGCTCCATGATAATGACCATAAGGAAGGTTTCTACATCAACTTGGAAGCGCCAATATCTTTTGAAACATCGTTAGAATATAATGTTTCACAAAATCAAACCAAAGATGTTAATCAAAAATATATCCAACATGTCAACGAAGTTACATCTTATCAGCTAGGATTATCTATCTTTGTCAGAGAAGGATTTCTTGTAGAAGAGAAGATTCCAAGTAACAATGTCTACATACACAATGATGGGCTAGCATCTTGTTTTCAAAACAAAAAATACCCCATTGCAAACATAATCTATGAGAACATGTAGTATCAAGGAAAAGGACCAGGCCTACAGGAGCAATGAATTCTAGAACCAGTATAGTGTCCAAAAAATTATAGACATCAAGGTCTTGGATATTCTTCGATCAGAAAATCAAATGATGTTAGTGATACCTCCTCGATATTGGGGGAAAATTTATCCGATACAAACATCAAAATGGGGGCCATGAGTAGTTCTTACCATAAGGTTGTTGCTAACACTCCTTCCATCCACACCATAAACCATCATTCTAACATGAATAAACCTTCCATTTGGAACCAACAAAAAGAAAAAAATTATTACAAATCCAAAGTTCAAAATCAAATGTCAAAGACCATCAAAGCAATCAAAAATCTGAGTGGACAAATGAAGTTAAAATGGATCCCAAAGAAAAATGGATCAAGAAAAGAAAATATTTCAAATCCAAAAGTAAATCAAAATGTGGAGCCACAAGAAAAGAGGACTCCCACATATAATAAATGTCCACCTCCTTTAAAATGGTCATCAAAAAAGGCATATAAAAGTGTTGGTTCCAAATGATATCCCAATCAAAATTCTAAACTCCACTATCCAACATCCCAAGTTTGGAAAATAAAAAGTGATTCATCTAAACATCCAAACAATCCCCCCACATCTACCATCATCCATCATAATCCAACATCCCAAGTTTGGAAAATAAAAAGTGATTCATCTAAACATCCAAACAATCCCCCCACATCTACCATCATCCATCATAATCCAACATCTCGTCTAAAGTATAAAAATCCCATGTCACAAATCCATCACATCTTGGCAGCAACTCTTTATCGTAAGAACTATCATGGAACTCAATTACAATGTGCGTATTCTGATAAGGCCAACTCTAGTATCAACAAGGATCACAATGACATCAATCAGTTGTATGCAAGAACTATGATCCTAACAAGGCAACTACTTCATGAAGGTCATTATTGGCATATCATGGCTCTAGCCTCTACATCAACACCATCAATGGATTCAACACAACCAATTATCATCTAAAACATCAAGGCCATCTGGAAATATCAAAAAACAAAACAAAGAGAAAAAATAAAAAAAATGTTACCTTGATGAAAACCTGGCAAATAGGTGTCTTGGTGACACCAAAAAAATGAAAAAAAAATAGTAAAGATAATTTTTTTATCCAATAGTGAAAACCATTCTTATGGTGCTTTGGATAAGTACCATGATGAAAACCTGGCAAATAGGTGTCATGTGTAAGATAAATTATCTATGTGGATCTTTACACTTGGGGACAAGTTATCTCATCTCCCCTCCCTTTCACATACCATTTCTTATGAAATTTCCATATATCCATTCATTCCTATTCCATTTTCCCACCTACTTTGATCTTGCTAAGAAATGGGGTACAAATATAAGTCATGTTTTGGGAATTTTTTTGACATGTCTATCCTTTGGTCATACACTATCCATGAAATATCATGTCATTACCTTCATAGTCTCATTATCCCTATGCAAAAATTTCCTTGGAGGCCAAATGATAATTCCTCTAGCCCATAATCTTCCTGTCACTTGTCTTTTACTAACGCCACCCATCATCTTTTCATACATATTGCCTGTCCTAGTTTCCCTTGTCAACTATCTAAGGATTTTAATCCAACATCCTTTCATCATCAAATCTAGTCCTATCCAAGTCATTCCAAATGCAACAAGCCCAATCCATACAACCTTGCTAGGCATTTTAATGCATCATCCAAAACAATCCTTGGCTTTGTTTCTTGCCTTGCTGCAAACCTTGATCCTTAAGTCACATTATCGTCATCCTCACGTTGTTTCAAGATGTGTCCTTCCCATGTCAAACAACATCGTCATCATCATCACCTAGTAATTGGTTTTCAGCTTGACTAAGAGCAAGATCATGGTTGTCCTTGGATTCTTGTGTGTAGGAAAAATTTACATACATTTGTCATGATCATTAGAAAATGTCATGAAAAAATACAAAAACATTAGAAAACTCCAAAAGACAAAAAAAAAAAAACATGTCAAAAATCCCAAAAATGGAGTCAAAGTCAGTTGTGCCAGGTCAGTCGTAGACATAGTCGAACTACATTTCCTGTGTGACTGGATGTAGGTAAGGCCATTAGTCGATGTTCCCCCGAGATATTAGGTCTGTCTGTCTAGGTGTCTCACGTCCCACACACATAAAATCATGACTTATTCTTTGTATGTATCAAAGTCAATGGTCATGTCGAACTACGAGGTCTTTTCATGTACAATGTAGGTAAAGCTATCAATCGATGAGCCCTCGAGGCCGTACTAGGTCAGTCCAATAGGGTTTATCACATTCACTATCACACACATTGCATATCATCAACTTAAGTACATATTTTCAGCTAGTTATGTCAGTTAAAGTCTGGTCGAACTACGAGGTCTGTGTGTGTACAACATAGGCAAGGATATCAATCGATGAGCTCTTGAGGCTATATTAGGTTAGTCCTTTAGGGTATATAATCTCAACTCCACATAAGTCAATACACGCACACACTCATAACAGTCAAGGCATCAAAACAAGTTGTGCATCAACAAGGAAAACATCTCAAAACTGTCATCAAGTCAAAATCAAACACATTGTTAGAGTGATCAATTTATGTCTTAAGCAAGATATGTCTTTCTTGTCAACAGATATCATCAATCATCATAGCTTCATGTAGCTTGTCGCATCAATGACATTAGGCTCAAACATCTTATACAACATGTGTCATTTTGAAACCAGGCTTTGCCATGCCTTACACAGATGATTACAAGGTCAAAATCGAACTCAATGTCTTATACGGTATGTGTCATCCCTCACATCGAGCTATGTCAAGCATCCAACAATTACACAAGATCAAGTTTTGGCAAATACTTTTATTTGGTTTTTTGAGTTTACATCGTATTTTGTCTTATCTTTTTATCGATTTGTGCATGAGTTCAGTTACTAGCTTTCTCAAGGATGTCCCTTGAAGGATTTAGAGAAGCAAGGATGTCTCAGGACTCTTTTTCTTTGATTGATGTCTGTCAACTATCTTTTTAACTTTGGATTTTGAGTCATGTTACTAGTTTCCTCAAGGATGTCCCATGAAGGATTTAGAGGAGAAATGACATCTCATGACCCGTATTTTATTTGATTGTTGTATGTGGTTTGTCTTGATAAAAAGACTGGGGCAATCTTGCCCTTAGTACGAGTTATGCCAATCTTTGCCTGCGACTGCCTATTTTTGCAAGTGGATGAATTTGTGCACCTTGGTCTATCTCATATCATGGTGTTTACTATCCATTTGTGTCATGTCCTACCCAATGATGATAAAATGCAAGGCTTAGTATGTATTTGGAAAAATATTGAAGATTTTATAATTTTTGTAATATCCATTTCTGATACTAACATCCATGTCTACTATTCATCTATTTTTTTCCACGCTAACATTTTTTCTTTTCTCCATCTTCACCACTGCTATCTATATTCCTCTATCATTTTTATCCTTCATCTTCTAGTTTTCTCATCCATTTCAAGAGCACACTCCTATTCTTTGAACCTGCCTGTCCTCTCGAGGGGGCATACCAATACCTCCTCGTCATCCTTCCTCACCCTACTTTCACTGGGGCATATCTTTTTTATTAATTTTATTTGACACAACATGATAAACAAAATTATATCAAAGAGGGGAAAACTATAGACATTGAAAATTGGTCTAGGCCTGTGAGTACCACTTTCAGCATAATTTTTTAATGTCCATGGTCATGATTAAATAATGTTAATTATTTAATTATTTACAAACACATCTTTCTTCTATTAATTATTTGATTCAATTCATTATGACCCTTATTCAACTCTGATTGATTAAATAAATCTTATTTATTTAATTACGTCACTAATTAATTAATTCTCTTTTTGAATTAAATAATTTGTTATTTAATTTACCTTTTATCATATTTTGACTATAATTAAATATTATTTTCGAATTATTTAATTATTCAATTAACCTTTTCAGTCAATTAAATAAATCATTTTAATTTTGAATGTTGAATTAAATTAACATTTAATTCATAATTAATTGTTTTTGTCACATTCTTCTATTGTCTAGTTAACTAATTATTCACTCACCATTTGACTCGAGATCTATTTGAATCCGTCAGTTATCTCTGGATTCAATATCTGATCGTCTCTGTGAAAAGGACTTTATGTCACAACTAGTCAATTAACTAATTCTGACTCATATACATGAACATATTTATTAATTAAATATCTTTATTTAATTAATTAATTCATGTGTGCATTCGAGCAGATCATTCTTCGAGTTCTAAATTTATCCTTTTCATTCAAACTCTAATTCTTCTATTTTCGAAGACTTTCAACTGAATATTAAATCATTTATTTAATCTTGAACTCCTATTCATTCTATTTTCGAACAGTCTTAACACCAGATTAAATTATTATTCTAATTTAATCTTTATCCTGAAAAATTTCCCAACTCACATTCTAATTAACACATAACTCACATCACATGACATTCAACAATCTCAATCATTGATCTCTCTTTCGAATCTGAGTCGATCATTCGAAAACCAACTTTCTATAAATTAGCTAATATTTGGCATTATTCCTCCCCCCGAAATCTATACACTTTTTGGAAGAACTTAATCTTCAATATATTTCTTAGACATACATCAAGGCTATGCTTGCATACAAACTGAAAACTTGAGGGCAAGAATACCAACACAAAAATATGGAGGACAATCAAGATAATTTGAGGAAATGAATTGATATTCAGTGAGATTGTTTCATATTATTGTTTTATTTACTATTTAGTTTATTTAATTCATTCTTTGTTGTTTGATTTAGATTTATGCATGTTAGATTAGATTTAACCATCTTACTATGCAGCATTCATTTCATCTATGTCACAGGTTCTAGCTGTATAACAACCTCACATACCCCCATCCTCTAGGTTTCCTATGGCTATTTCCTTGTACACACTCACCAAGTCCGTCTCATACATCCTTAGAGAGGAATCACAATACGAAACATAACCAACATTGAAAAAAACAATGATAACTAGCTTAGCGACCAAGTTCATAAAGAATCCCAAATTAAAATCCAATCTCAACAATAAGGCAATAAATGTGCACAATTTCAACACTAACTCAAATATATAACCATTAGGGTTATAAGAAAATAAGATCACAAGTTATGGCTAAACCTTCACAACAAAATATAAACAAAGTGTCGGCCTTCACAATCAACTGAAAAATCATCAATAACTAAAAAGAAAGTTCACAATCTTCAAAATTGCACTATACAACATTGCACAACTAGATACTAGCCACCAAATGAGGAAAGAGGAAACAACGTTTGACTAGAATAATAATAGCCCTCATATGGTGTGGAATGACCACACCATCCACATGACCTAGAGTGTATCCATGACTATCACATCGTCACTGTACCTAGTCATACACCAACCGGAAAAGGCACGTATTGGTCGTATGCCACATGGTTGTGTGTTTGAGGGTCCACGAAAATAGGCACACGTAGATCACACTACACATGCGATACCTCATGGAGAAGACACACACAATACCTTGTAGAGAAGACACACATAGGAACTCGCTATAGCTAGAGGTATACATGGCTAAGAGCTACCCATACGCTACTCGACTAACACAGTCGAAGCAAACATGAGGATCCCTCTACAAGTGTTTGATTCCCCATGACGTTCATCAAACAAGTAGGCTAATGAAGACAATCTCATAATGCACCTTCAAATGTCTAAGCACGTGGCATCATGTAACATGACATCATTACCATCACTATGTTGAAACATCAATGGGGTGTGGCATCGTACTGTATCATATCAAAACATGTGCAAATACAACATCATCACCAACACTATGTTGGAACATCAGTGCGGTGTGCCATCGTATCTATCACATCATGTCGGAGCATGTGCAGATACACTAAATATATAATGCAATACGATAATATCACTATGGGGCTCCCGAGCTTCACCTCTCATACAAATGAGGTTTACTTGCTATGCCATATCAACATCTCTAAGGACGACCAAGCATACAATAACAAATCTATGTTGTTTTACTCAAATCTATGGGGATTAGGTTAACACTTATGGATCAAGTATCCTAATCCATCATAAGGGAAAGTAGTGGGCATGATTCCTCAGGATTGGTTGAGATAAGATGCTTTGCACTGCAATATGCATAAACTACACACTCCACCCAAGGAACTTGTGGCTACTACTATCCCTTCACATATTGAGGGTCTAGAGAACCAAAAGAAAAAGAACTACTTTTGGTTACTCTTATATATAATTTTCAACCACATATGGGTTGGCCCTCAATTCAGGTAACAAACATACAAACACACACAATGGTATGGTAAATTCCACACCAAAGTGTAACTTTTTCCCATGGACAGGTACCAAGTATCACCATCACATGGATACACAAAGCAAGTACGGGTTTTCACAACACTCAAACAAGATATAGTTACTGGTTTCTTACATTTATAGGGGGTAAAAATACATAGATAATCCCATAGGAACATCTAATTCTATAACCCATGGGATACGTATCATAAATTTCCAACCATAAAATTTTATCAGGTTTATTTCACGCTACTCTTTTCCACAGAGTACATCATACTAGCGTAAACGCCATGAACATGTGATCACTTAATGATTACACTAAAATATTCATAGGGACAACATAGTGGGCTCAAATGTACCCAGTGTATGAACCTGGGGCTCTGATAACAAGTGTAATTCCCCACCACGTAACCCTAAAGGAAGTTGCAACACAACGCGGAAGCGTACAATTTTTTTTCTTAAGAGTGCATTATTAACAAGGAATATTCACAACACATTCGCAACAACCTCTAAGGTATGCGAAAAGATTACAACTAAAACCATAACATACACATTACTCATATATAAAGCATTTATTAATTACTCAACATGAAATAAGTTACATTCATTCAAGCATTAAACTATAACACATAGGATAAAGTATAACAAGTTCTAGATTACATTAACTTACAAGTAAGATTACAATAAGATTTCACATCACATTATCTCCACAGATAGGCTACATCTCTCATTCCCTGAATGAGGTACAACATATAAATGTGATTACATAAACAATTATCCACCTCAAATACAAATCAAGGGTAATAATTACATGAGCTAAACTGAAATAAATATAAAGCATAAAATAAATATTGGAACCACTACGAGCTCTCCACTGGAAAACCTCATCATTACAAACTGAAGATCAAGGGGGACCCAACCAAGTGGTACCCATAGGATCACCCCCCATTCTAGGAGATAGTAACAAGGATGCATGGTCATCCTACGACCTCTAGATACAAGCTGACTCATACTGACTCAACCAAACATATGAACCATACAAACACAAGGTCACATTGTTTCCAGTCAACACAATATTTTACTTCAAAAAACCAACACACAGTTGACCTAGGAGAAATGTCACCACATAGGTGTATGAGCTACCCATCAGATCTTCACAGATCCTGACCCCCATCAAGATTCACTCTCCTACTGTCAACACAAGAAACACAACTACTCCAAACTAAGGAGGAACCAATCACACAATCTACTTCTAATCCAAGGAGGAATCATATGCCAAAACCCTCTCCAATACTGGAGGCAACAAACATAAAAAATCCACTCCTTACAAGGAGGCAAACATCACAATACGACGACCCCATCATATAAGGAACCTCTGGAAGACTTAAGAATTAATTGAATTACTTAACCCATTTCCCCAAACAAGAACACAGAGGAAATAATCATGAAAATCAATTACAAGGAAATAACTACTTTTGGATATTCTAAATCCATTTCCCTTACATAATGATTTCACAGAAAAGATAACAATTGCTCTAACAAAATAATTGAATAAAATCATTAATTGCCTCATTGATTATAGAGAAGGGAAAAAACTAATTTTAATAAATAAATCATATCCCTTGATTAATTTTAAAAGCAACATAACTTCAAAAGCGTACAATTTTTTTTCTTAAAAGTGCATTATTTAACATTTATTTCCATAACATAAACCTTCAGAATTAAATAGCAATAAACAAGGCAAACGAAGACACATTGAACATGGACTGATGACACAATGTGGCTAGGGTGTAGAACTAACACAAGTAACCTAGCTACTATCTCCCAATCAACATACCGTTGGGTAGACATGCTCAAACCTGTGAAGCCAGGTGGAGTCGATGTCCTGTACCTGCAAACCTTTATCCAAGGCATCAATAGTACATGTATATACAATCATCATAAAACACACAGTGAAGAGGAAATCGTAGAATCGCACGGCGCTTGCAAGCGCGTGATGCAATCACATCCCCTTCACCAATACAGTATCACCAAACTGACACTTCCATCATTAATAAAACTCATGAGCAATAATCATGTTATAATAAACCAACATTATTCTGAATCAAAGCATGCCATGTATAACATCAAGGAAAATACATCTCATCACACACATAGTCCATGTTGCTCTATAAGAAATGATAAAATAATAAAGCATCATAATCTAACATAAGAGAAAAATAGAGGGGTGTTACATCTAGATCCTTAGAGATTACCCTATCATGCATTTCCATGACCTCCTCCATGTCTTGCCTTCACATCATTTTTTACTTCTTGGTTTTTCTCCGAGTGCGAATTCTCAACCCCATGCCCAATTCCACAACCTGCATCTCCTTATCAACATCCTCTCCCACCTCCATGTTCACCGACTCACTAAATAGATATCTTACAATCCACTCCCTCACCTTCTCATTCAAGAGGACAAGCCCTTCAACTGAGGATTCAATTTTATCCTTGCTAAGATTGATAATTGTGTCAAGGTCTTTACACAACAACATGGAGTTACTTTCCAAAGTTGACAACCTCAAGCCATCTCTCTTTAAATTGGCCATGTCCACCACCATCAGGCCCAAAATAGAGTTCAATGATTTAATCAGACTGAATATGGAATCCTTTTCTGTTAGGCTTTTGAGAGTAGAGATATTGCATTGGGAAATCATTTCATGTTTTTTATGGAGGTCTTGAACCTCCTAAACCAACCACATAAACAAATTAAAAGAAATATCAACCCCTTCCTTAACCAGACCAGAGGCCTGCATGTAGTCCATGGCACCCCAAAATAATCCCCTCCCCTAATGGGAACTCGTGGGATGAGCATCATATTGAAAACCTTTAGTAAAATAAATCTTTGTCTTACCCTTATCTTTAGAGGCTGATGCATCAAGAGACCCATCCACATCCATCACACTATTCACTTTCCCAGCAGTGGCCCCTACAACATCACCATGACCCAGGTCCTTATCCTTGAGATCCACCACCTCATCGACCTGATTAACCCCTAAATCCTTTGAAATATTTTTTGAATCATCCATGGAGCATACCGACCCCTATTTTTTAATCTTCCTCCTACTACCTCTATCCTCCTCAGCCTCTTCATCACAAACCTCCTGAATTTTGTGTTTAACATGTGGGTTGGAGGGTTTCACCTTTTTAGCAGAACATTTCTTCCCACCAGAAGAGGGGGTGTAGTCCAAGTCTATGTGGTAACCATCTGACCATGCATCAGACTCCTCCTCAATTTCCATACCTGCACTCTCAACCACATCCTCAATCTAGCATTTCCCACTCCCCTTCTCCCTCTTCCTTGACTTGAAAAAATTAACAAGACCAGGGGATTCAATAACATAGTTAGCCTTAATATGATCCATGATAAGCAACATTAAATCCTCATGTAAGAAAGGGTTCTTTGAATTCTTTCTATAATTCGCAATCCCTTCTTCCAAAGACAACAAAAGATAGAATGGGAAAGAGATGAGATTACCATGGCGAAAGTGATTGAATATCACAAAGTGATGGCCATACAAAGCCAAATACCTACCATCTAAAGTGAAATAGCGCATCAGCACCATGACAATCTCATGCCAGATAGGTTTAATTTTAGACCTATCATAACCCCCACAATCAAGCCTCACCATCTTGGCTCTCTCTCTATCCTGAAGAATTAATTATGTTGTTATACATTCATGATTAACAAATATTCAAAATGTAAAGGGGAAAGGAGTGATGGTTATACATTACATTATATTAAATATTATAACTAAATCTTTCGATTATATCCTATCCTTGATAAATCATATATCAAGTGGAAATTTTTCACTTGAAAATAATTCTTCAAATTTGATTCCAAATTTAGTTTTTATCATATTATAGTCAAAGTAGAAGACCAATGGAAGACTATTTTTAGTTATCATTTTAGAAACTTTGAATGGAAATTTATTTCTTTTGGATTAATGGAGTTGATCATACATGTTTTCAATCATACATGGAGCATATATTCAAAGACACTTCTAATTTTCTATTGATTATATCTTAGTTTTTATAGTTTTTTAGAAGACCACTTTATACATTTGTAGGATTTTTATGAATTTACAAAAGAAGCTAGATTTTTTTTTGTCGGTATCCAAAATCTAGTAATACTAGAAAATTTGAAATTTATTAGGTATGAAACAAGAAAAAGGCGAACTTGAGGTACAATTGCACATCAAAGAGAAGATTTTATAATTCTCAAACATCCTTGATAAAAAAACAATTACAAGCATTTCCTGAGATTCTAAATTATGTCAATATTTTTTTATTATCTTGACTCTAGAAATGACTTTTTTGTTATAAGAATTGATGAAAAAAAATATACCTTTCAATTATAAATTTGATCATATAATTGTTGAAAATAATATAAAAATCAAGATGAACAATTTTCCTATCCTCCATATTCCATCTAATAATTTTTGACAAATCTTGGAGAGGAATATTATGGTGTGAAAAGAATGGAAAAGAATACGTCACTAAATATGCTAGTTTTATTTGTAGACAATGTTAAGCAAATAAATCTCCTTTGAAAATAAAATTTATGCTATCAAAATATATTTTGAATTTTCTCTTAATTTTTTCTATCATCCACATGGAATGCAGGAGGATTTTGGCCTTCAAAGAAAAAAAATATAGATGAAAATATGGACAAGGAAAGTATGTTAGATGGAAAGATTATTTTAATCAATTTAATTATACAATTGAGCATGTTACATGTAAAATAATATTATTTATTTTTAATTGGCTAAGTCACCCTACTACTACTTTGATGAGATAACCAGATGCAAGATGGAAGATGTTTAAGATTACAATTTTTTTTTTCAAAGGTTAAAATACCATGTTAAATTCTAAATCCTTAGGTAAGGTATTTTCCCTCAATCTACCAGGTTTTTGAGAGAAGCCTCACATGATATTCAAAATACTAGTGTTATAGAAATATCAATCGTAAATACTCAAAATAGAGGCGAATCATCACCCATTTCCTAAACAAAATTGCTATCTTTTCCAATATTTTTATTTAATCAGATGTCTAACCTAAACTTGAGTAATCAAGCTTCAATGTGTACATAATTAATTTATTTACCAATTTTTAAATAAATTAAATCCTCCTATTATTCATGAATGATTTTGTTTCCACAATATTGATAGTTAATACTAAAATAAAAAAAATAAGAATCATTATTTCATATCAAAATTTTGAGGAATTATGCAAACATTGAATAGAAAATGTAACATAACTATGATATCACAGCATATAAGAGGGTATAAACTTTAGTTAGAAGTAGAAGAAATGATGTCCCCACTAATATATCAGTCTTTATCTCCTCCTTTAACAAAAACATATTTATAATAAAGTAATTCCTATAAGAGATGGATCTGATTGTTAGTGTTGGAAAATATTTTACTACAACTCACTTTTTACTTTACCTCTCACATAGGTCATATTATTTTTTACTATATTTATATCTTAGATTAGGTAAATAAATAAGACTATAAATATCATTTTTAGGCATCAAAAGTCTTAAGTCTTGTACTTGGCATGTTCCAAGTATCTAGGATAAGAAGAGTATGCTCTTTCCTTGTGAGAAACCATAAATTACTCTTCTAATATTTGTAATATATTATTTCTATTAATATCAAATATTAATATCAAATATATAACCATTTGGTTGATAGCCTCCACCATTATTTTTTTCTATATGAGAAGTTGTTTGACCTATTAATGGTATATGACCAAAGACTTCCTAAGGGAAAATTATGATGTTTAGAAGTATGTAAGAGTGTAGTAGACCATCTAGGCCATACTTTTATATATTAATTAAGAGTTATAATGGGTTAGGATTCTATTTTTTTTAATGAAATAATTTGTATTAGGGTAGAGAAGTGTGTGATGGTGTCATAGTTAAGGTGATATAAAATATCTAAAGAATTTTAAAAGTTAAGTTGCAGATCTTTAAAATGAGTACACAAAATTTTATGGTAAATTTTATTTTTTATAGGTAGGGTTTTCATCACATACAATGGGAAATGATTAATTTTTTTGATAAAAATACAAATACCTCTTGATGGAACTAATAAAAGAATCAAAGTGTGAACAATATATGGAATGTGAAGGAATTCGTTGATTAGATTCACTTTTTAGATATTTGATATTTATTTTTCAATGTAGGAGGTTGAATAAAGTTCATATAATGTTGGTTCATAAAGTATGCAGGGTTTGATCTCATTGGAATGTTGGTTTTAATCTATAATTTTACTATAAAAAGTGTAGTTGTAATTCTTTGGACATTTAAAGTATGTTTTGAGCTTCTTAAATATTATCGTAGCTCAATTATTCTATTATAAAATTCTTAACATATGTAACCAACTATTACATATTGATATTGCATAGTGATATTGCAAGGTGTGACCCTTGGTCTCCTCTTCCTATGGTAGGTGTAGTCTAGCGCAAAGCTTGGGATTCATGACATGGTTTAACCACCTCATGTGGATCTTGATCTTGTATAAATCCAGTGGTTGTATCGGGCATTAACAGGTCGATCTTTTGGTGCAACGACACCCACTTTTGCAATAGAGTTTGGGGTAGAACATAATTAGAAGATTTTTGTTGGGAATGGAAAAAATTAGAAGGGGACTATGATAATGAAGTCCATGAGCTAGGTGGCTAGAGAGTAGAGTGCTTGACGAAACTAGTTGAGAGGAGCTAGTAGAGAGGATGATTTTTGTCTTGTGAATGTGCATAAGAAGGAAGAAATATTGAAGGTGGAGCTTTCTTAGAGATAGAGAAAGGCCATGGAGTGTA
The DNA here is from genome assembly GCA_007115665.2 of Sequoiadendron giganteum. Taxonomy (NCBI): domain Eukaryota; kingdom Viridiplantae; phylum Streptophyta; class Pinopsida; order Cupressales; family Cupressaceae; genus Sequoiadendron; species Sequoiadendron giganteum. The sequence continues at coordinate 608,972,065 of CM021103.1, forward strand.
GGGAAATATGTAATATAATAATGAAGAATGTAAATTCATAAAGTAGATTGAATAAGTCAAATATAATTTATGTTTCTATTAGTTACTATTGTGTTGGGAGTTTAGTTGGGGTTGCAAGGTTGGGATACCTGATAAGGCCCTTTGACCTTGACTACATTAGATAGACACATAATATCTTATATTTATATCCATTGGAAGAGTATAAAGAGTGTGTATTAGATAATTTATCAAGCTAAGAGAATGAGAATCCATTGGTGATAAAAATGAATGAGGACTATATCATCCATATTTATGGATCAAGAACAATTGCTGATGTAGAGAATGGGTTAAAACTCAATCTAGTAGAGGCATATTTCACATCAATGGGTTAATTCTTCAACATACTAAACTCTCTTCAACTTGGCATGACCTTAACAAGGCTAAAACCTTCAAATTTGGTAACCAAAACTCAAGACTCTTACCAAACCTTTGAGACACCCTTGAATATGTCTGCATGGCCTATACAAACCCTCCATGGCTTCCAAGAATAGATATCTAACCATCTTCTATGGTTTCCCTACTAAGGTCACCCAATTCTAGTAGATTTCCAAAACTGATAAAATGGCAATAAATTAAAAACCAGACCTCATATCCAAAATATAATTTTTTTTCAGATACCCATTTGGGCCTTACTAAACATACGTGGAAATGGGTATAGGTTATTTTGGAAAGTGAGGGTCAAAAATTGTCTGTCTCATTTTTGCAACTAACACAATTAGGCTTGCTCACGTAGGGATTTATTGGTTCTAAGACTCCCAAGGCTCAAATCACTTCACCAAAAACTTTACTATGTCTAATATGGTCTGAAAAACTCTCCAAACCAATTCCCACCTCTTTTCAATGGATTTTCATCAAACCCTACCTTCTAGGCATCAATCTTGACCAAAACAATGAGGTTTTCCAAGTAGGGAATCACCCAAACTTCATCAAATATTACACCTTGCTCTTGAAAAAACCACACACACAAAATATACCATATCTACCTCCATTACACTAATTTTGACAAGTTTTCTTTGGTGGAATGGAGAGTTCTTCATTTTTCTTCCTCTCAACCCTATTGAACTAGGGATTCAAACCTACCTCGAGTAAAATGGCGAGAAAAAACTCAAAACTCAATGAAATTTGATGAGATGAAAAAAATTAGAAATATAATTCAATTCTCCATCCAGTACAATAAACTAGGAACCATAAAACTTCTGTACATAAACGTACAATACTCTGAAAGAACAAAAATGTGGGAAAATTGTAGAAAATAAGGGTTCTTTAATGAATTTTCAACAAAATACAACTCTCCAACCTTGGGCTCACCTTCACAAGGCCAATTTAAACATATGAAATCAGTTTCCCAACTACCCTTTGAGTATCCATGACCAAATAATTCCTTTTCCCACAATGACCCTTTGAGGCAGGCTTTGGAACTAATGGTGGAAATTCGAGAAAATTTTGAAGAAAAAATGAACCAATGAGGTCACAAATCGGGGACCGCATCCCCAATTTAAACATTCAACAATTCAACCCCAGTAGAGTTTGAACCTTGATGGAAAGAAAAAACCACAACAACTTAACCATCATACTATGCCACTATTGTCTCTCAAGAATACAATTGTATGACCACTCATATACACTAATCTTATCATTCATCCATAAAAAATAATTCTAGAAATAGTTATCTATCATAAAAAGAAAAAGTGCATGAAATTTATAACAAAACTAACAAAATAAAAAATTAATAGTGCAAATCAAGGGTCAAGGCTATTGTTCTAAGGTCAAAACTACGATTCAAAGTTTTAAAACTCCCAAATGACTATAATATTTCCTACCTCAATTTTACAACATTATGGATATTTTACAGAAAAAAGAAGGGTAAAATCAACACTTATTGATTTGTGTGCTTCACTTGTAATGATATGTTCTTGTACTATATTTATTTCACATGCCACGAGTCCTTACATGTATAACATGATGAATTTTCTTTGGTTTTATCTCTCAAAGGTGAATATGAAAATTAATTTTAAACATTTCTATCTCTTGGCCCTCTTTATCTAGTAAAGGCATATTCCCTTTTTATCATATAATTTTCTTGAGTTGTGCCCTAATCCTTAGTACACGAAATCTGATATTATTTTAACAATGTTATACCTTACTAAACATGTCATTTAATTATTTTCATATTTCAACAATATTTTTCATGAAACATTTATTAGACTACTTATTCTTAAAGAGAATGTATAAATCATTATACATCCTTTACTTCACTTTTATTGATACAAAATTTTATATCACTTTTTGGCTTCTCTTTTATTGATATGTATTTTTATGGAAAATTTGGGCTACATATCCTTATATAGGTTTTTGAGCTCTTTTTCTCATGTATACTTCGGTATACAAATTTCAATATCTTTTTTATAAATTCAAATGATATTAAATTTTAGAGTATAAATTTAGATTAGTATGTTGATTCAAGATAAAAATTTAAATTTTTATTAAATTTTAGGATCTAGATTCAACTTGATATTGAATTTTTAGTACATGAGTTTAATTTAGTCTTTAGCTTCAAGATACTTCCTTATCAACATACACTTTATGAATTTTTTTGTCACCTACATATCTTTATTGTCATATCATTTGCAATAGGTAGAATCTCACATGCATATTTATGCTTCCATGATCAAATTTTACATGACATATATCTATTCTTACAAATTCACATCTATCACAATGTCTATTTTTAATTAATCATTATCCTCACACTTAGGGGTGAAATTATTTGGCACCTCTTTATCTCTTGTTACATTTTATTTTCATGATTATATCTTGATATTGTATTTGATTCTTGTTACATGATGATATCTATGACACCATGAAATGTTTGGGGTTCTTAAATGATTATATCCTCTAACATATTATTTTTTCTCCTCTCCTCATATACATTGTATCGTATGTATGCCATCCATTTAAGGGAAATTTAATATTATTTATTCTTTGCATGTTTATGGTTACAATAGTTGTTCAAGGTCCCTACATAAAATTATCATAATTATAGTGGATCAATATGGGTCATACACTAAGATTATATTCTTATTAAGGTTTATTGTAAGTATTGCACCATATTTAATTATTCAAAGCATTTTCATAATGGTCTATTCAATGATCCTATATCACCTCTTTTATTTGTTACAATTGTCTATTTAGGGATCTTACACCACTTTTTCATTTATATTATGAATATAATGGTCTTAGAGATCTTACAACTTATCCCTTTTTGGTTACAATGGTCCATTAAAGGACCTTGCACCTACATCTCTCTCACTCTTTCTCTTTAGGGGTATAGTGGTCTATTTAAGTATTGTGCATATCTCTTCTATCTATATTTTAGTTATTGAGATTGCTAAAAAGTTTTTGATTAGGGGAAAACAGGTTTTGATGGGACCTGAAACCCATTACATAACGATTTTGAAGGGACCCACAACCCTATCCAAGAAAAAAAAGATGCATTAAAGATAAACCATAGACCATCAATAGCCCAACAACATTTGACACTAAAAATAAAGGAGGACAACATAGGTTGCACAAAGGAATTACAGGGGCCGAAATCCCTCAACCAAATACAATTAGGTTTTACCTGGGACCTTAAACCCAAAGGTTTTGAAGGAACCTTAAACCCTTAACTAGGTTTTTCTTGGATCATGAATCCAAAACTAGGCAACCAACAACCTGTAAAAGCCATTCATCAACAAAACATCCACTTTGTGAAAGTAGCACTGAACCAAAACAACATGAGAAGTAGAAGCAACAAAGACACCAATCAAACTAGGAAGCCAACTCCATATCCACCTCAAAAGGAGGGAGCTCCCCTCTATTGTAGGGAATTTCATGACCAACAAGTCCACTAATGCTAGAAAAATCTAGCACCCTCAACCTCCACCTCCATAGGAGAAGCGCCCACCTCAAAAGGATCTGCAACTGAGGAAGCTAGAGACAGTCACCTCCTAGCTCCACCTCCATAGGAGATGAATCCAACTCCATATGATCTGAGAAGAGAGCCAGTGTAGCAGTAGAACAAGCAGCCATACCACCCTTAGGAAAGACTTGGTAAGAGACCAACACCCGTAAACAACAAGCCTCAAACATGGGCTCATAACATTGGGAAATAGAAATAAAATCAAAATACCACCTAGCCTACAACAAAAAAGAAGAAGCTAGAGCAACCAAAGAAACCAAGGACAAATCCAAAAACAAAAACTCTTCTAAACCACTCTGCTTCAGCACAACGATAGCAGAGACAATCTTCAGCTCCATGAAAAACTGGGACATGAGATAGGTCTTTGGAAACATCCCATCCAAGAAGACATAAACTGAGAACAAAAGATAAATATCCTCCAAAATAAACACAAACCTTGTACACTTAGAGAGCAATATTAACCAATAGGGGTACCAAGCCACAAGGAGCAACCCAGACACAAACTCCAAACAAGCAACCACGCAGTTGCAAGCCAAAACAAAATAACTCCAAAAGAAGAAATAACAAAGAAGACCAGCATGGGCACTAAGAGATGAACAAAACCCTCTAAGAAGAGGATCCAAGGCTTCCCAACTAGAGAAAAAAGGGCACAAAGGAAGCATGAAGCACACAACTCAGCCCAACCACAAGGGAAAGCACAAGGAAATAGAGGCAAATGGAGATACCTTCACCAACAAGGTCCACAATACACAACAAAAAGGAGGGTAGACCACCACTCCAAAATGGCCCCCGAAGTAGATGAAGCATTAAGCACCCCTCTCTTGGGCTTGAAAAGCTATGAAGCTGTGAATGTATGTTCTAGACCTACTCCAACATGATCAAACAAATGAAAGTTAGTTAATAAACACATCTAAAACCAAAATTCCCCATGTAATTCATTTGAATGCCAAGAACAAGAAATGAAGTGAAATAAACCAAGTAAAGCTATTAAATCCTATTCAAAACACTCAAACCAACATCCCATGGGGGAATTGGTGCTTCTTTGATGTGGAAAGAAGCCCTTTCCTGATTCCTTGCAAAGCTTTTGATGAAGATTGTTGAAATTATGCTCCTTTGATGAAATTCCATGAAACTTGGATTAAAATCGTGGATGATCTTGCTCAAATCTATGTATAATAATCTTGCATTCAATTATGGATCCCAAACCAATAGAGAAGCTCTCTATTTATAAGAAAGAAGGATGGAGGAATGCGAAATAGGATGAATATGGGACTAAACATGAGCCAATGGCAAGGTGCCACTTGTCAACATGCTAGTGGAGGAAGAATGAGCACATTTTGGTGAATGTGCAAATAAATACAATTAGGTGGAAATTTGAAATTTGAAAGTTTTCTTGTGGAAGAGTTAATGCCACTTGGCTCAAGAAAAGGACATGTAAGAGGTTTAAGTGCCATGTTTGGAGGATAAGTCATTTTAGAAGGGATATTTCAAATTGGAAGAATATTCCAACAAGATGCCCTTTTGAATGAAAATAGAGGAATTTATAAATCAATTGAATTGATTTACTTGTGCAAGTTGCAAAATCTAGAGGATTTGATGGATTGGAGTTAGAGTTAATTAGGATTTAATTAACTTAAGATGGAGATTAGCTGATTTGACATTTTTACTTAGGCTTTTGGATTTATTTAAATCAAAATGAGAGGAATTAGATTTAATTAAATAAAGTTTGATTTATTTAATTAAAAGGGATTATTTTAGATTTAATCAAATAAGGGGGATTTATTTAATCAAAATAGGGAATATGATTTAACTAAATAAAATGAATTATTTAATTAAAAGAGGAACATTAGAATTAAATAAATAAAATTATTTATTTAATAAAGGAAATATTTATTTAATCAAATAACATGCTTTATTTAATTAAAAGAGGAATTATGATGAATTAATTAAATAAAGATTATTTAATTAACTGGTTAGTGAAGAAGTGATTAACGAAGAACCGATGTTAGTAAATCAGGATTAGGTTCATGATATCAATCAGGATAATTTTGATGTCTACATTTTTCCCCTCTTTGAAGAAATGTACCTACTATGCAAGGTTCAAAGAACAACCTTGTCGAGATCAAAATTATAAAAAAATCCAATTTTTTCGGATGCCCCACTGCTGCTCCAGTGGAAGAATTATGTTGGTATACTGCCCCCTTGAGAGATTGGACAAAAAATTGGATTTTTGGGGGAGATCTAGAAAAAGATGACAAGCTTCCCGAAGGGTCCTGAAAGGCTCCAAGACATTTAAAACATGCCAAAACATGAGAAAAAGACCTGAAATGAGCTTCAGTTGGGAAACAATGGGATCGAGGGCACAAAACCCTAGCTGGACGATCAAAAGGGGGCAAGAAACCCTAATTTTCATGGTTACATAGCCTTGGAGGGGTTACTTTCCATTCACTTTCACTTTCACACCTTGAGTTTTGCAACATTTTGAGCTTTGACCTTCTGACGAGATGGCACAAAGAGTACTTCCTTGACACATTTTCGAGTGAGTTCGAGTCCACCAGAGACCTCTAGGCACAAGACTAGTGGTATGTGATCCTAAACCAACCTTTTATTTGATCTTTTGAGCGCATTTATTATGCTTTGAAAGGTCAAAACCCTCAGTGTCGCTATATAGCAATGCTAAAGGGGCTAAATTGGTGACGCTAAGGGTTAAACCACACTACTGCTGCTTATTGCAATATCATGTCACAATTTGGAGTTAGGGTTTCAAAAGTCAAATAGAAAATGGTGACGTCACGTCACAATTACGTTTTTAGGGTTTCTGGTCAAACAAGACCGCATGAGAAAAAAATGATGTCATGGCCTGGTTTTCATTTTGGGGGTTCCACCATTGTTGTTTGGAGTTTGCAAAGAGTGACACCTTTGCAAACAATGACGTATATGTTGTTTCAGTACTGAAAAATCCAAACAAGATCCCATCATTTTTTGAAACTTGATGTTGTGGCTTTATGGGTGCTGGAGGATAGAGAGACCACTAATTCACATGAGCATCGACCCTCAGTGCTAAGTAGATTGATTGGGTTACATGAGCTACTATAGGAGCACCTTGGTGTGATTAAACTTTGGTATATTTCCTATGCATCCACTGTGAGGACCCACCTGGCCATGATGACCACTTTGGCAGAGAGGTGGCATAGTGAGACATCCTCATTTCATCTTCCCACCAATGATGCAACTGTAACACTAGAGGATGTGTGGCGGATCCTTTGGTTGCCAATACATGGTGACCACATTATATATGATGTGGACACTGGTAGATATGTATGCTATGAGATAATGGAGCTAGATGAGCTTGTGTTTACTAAGGGCCACATCGATCTCAAGTACTACAAAGGTCAAGTGACCACCTTGTCATTGATTGTGGCCGCTATTATTTTAGGACTAGTAGCTTCAGATTGGCGAGATCGATATTTTAGCTGGGGATGGGGTCTGGCTTGGGAGTAGATTCTCTTCAGGAGGACCATGTATGTGTGGGGATCAGTGATGTTGGCCTCACTTTACCATGATTTTCATGAGTTTTCCTATTGTGACAGTTGAGCGATTGGTACATGGGTCACATTATTACACATCTGGGCCTGGGAGCACATTCTTGTGCTCAGACTGATTATTATAGTTGTTGATGTTGAGCCCAACACCCCAATGATTTGGAGATACGGGGGCAACATTACCTTGAGATATAAAGGACGGGTTGGTCTCCCTCACTAGTAGAGGGTCCTGGACAAGATGATTGTTTTTACTTGGAGGACCTGGCTAAAAATGCTAACTTGGTATGATGATGTGCAACAACTATTTTATGCTAGGTAGGATAGGTTGATGCAGGGCCATGAGCACAAAATTATTGAGTGCTACCTGCTAGAATGGGTAGCCCGACAGTTTGGGGACATCCAAGACCAGATGATCAGTATGTGGCCATTTTTTCTCGGTCTACTAGAGAGACCACATGGGGTTAGACGATCTCCACGATAGAGGCAGTGGATAGTTTCAGATAGTTGATGGCTAGGCCATGGGCCTATGATCAGGGGTAGGTATATCTAGGCACCACAAATTCCTATGATGATTGGTTTAGGCCTCTTGTCCATTTGACAGTTCCAAGGGAACCACCTCTACAACAAAGACCCCAAGGATGGACAACAGGGAGGGGATAAGTGCCACGGGTAGGGGGACAGGTACCAAGGGCATCAAGAGGAGGGGGTTGAGGAGGAAGAGGACCACCTCCTCACCAGTAGAGAGACCAACAACCACCACCCAAAGATCAGCAAAGAGATTAGTAGCTGCCACCACGAGATCAACAACCACCACCACCATCGCAACTAGACCCATGAGATGCCCAGATACAACAGTTACAGGGGCTACAAGCATAGGTACAAGCTTTGATAGTAAAGAGAGACTAGGCTAGGAGAAAGCAAGATTAGGAGAGGAAGCAGAGACAAACCCTCACCATCGAGTGGGATCAAGAGGTGGGCCAAAGATGACAGCTAGAGAGCATGGCAACTGCATCACATAGTAGGAAAGTCTCGACACAGATGTATCGCGAGGCAGAGTATTACATGTTCCACTACCGGCAGGCAGTGCCAACAACCCTTAGACAACCTAATTATTCATAGAAGACCGATCTTCTCTAGGTAGAGGATCCACTTGAGAGGCAAGCAGGCGAGGGGAGCATCCAACAGGGCTAACTACTATGGTTTTGATTGACACCATTCTTTTTTTGAGATCCAGAGGCTCCATTTTTTATAGCCCAATGGGCATTGTACATATTGATTGATATACATAAATTTGATCCTAATTTGTACCATTACAGTTACATTTTTGAGATATATATATGATCGATCGATTCATTATGAGACGTGTCCTATTTTATTTGTGCATTATTAATGGATGCATTTGATGTTATATTTATATGCGATGTGATGTACTTTATGTGATGTATGATTATGATATGTAGATGTTTATGGATGTAGTTATTTTGGTATATTTTCGATTCATTTTATGATGATGTATGTAGTATGGGTGAAAATGTTTATATTATGCAAACAACTTCTAAGATGCTTAGAATAACAAATCTATATTATGTCCTAAATGATAATGGATAATGTGATATGACATGATTATGAGATGTACGTGATGATATGTAAATGCAATGATTTTGTATCTTTTTCTCTTTATGACGATGATATATGGATGATATAATGATGTTTATATGATTATGTGATGGATACAAATGTAATCATGACATGCAATGAACAATGATGTGTAAAAAATATGAGTGTGTAATGATTTATGGTATGTAATGATTATGATTTATAACATGCGATGATTATGTTTTATGATATGGAATAATGCGAATGTAATGATGATGTGGATTTAATGATTTCTAAGACACTTAGAATAAAAAATCTCTATTATCCTTTGTAACTTAAAAATGATTATGGAAAATGTGATGATGTGATGTGTGTATTCATGAGATGAATGTAATGACATAAATGTAGTGATATGATATGCCTATGTGATGATTCGTATTTTTCAATGATGCAATATGAAATGCTGCAATGTGAAATAACCATGATATGTAATGATTTGCAATGATGCAAATGATGTGAAATGACCATGATATGATTTATGCTTGTATGCCTTAAATATGAGATGTATGTATGCTAATGATTTATGGATGTAGGATGGATGTATTACTGATGTTTTGATTAATTGTCATGGTACCATGTTAGCACAAAGAGAAGAAAGAAGAAAAAAATGATGACAAGAGGATCCAACAAGTCCATGATCTATGAGAATTTATTAGAGATGATGATATGATGATGATTATTTTCTTATTGGGAATTGGGATTTTAAAAGGGATTACTTACCTTATGTTTGATAACACACATAGGTATGATGAATCAAGGTATAAAGAACTAGGATGGTGTTGCACCTAGTGTGATTGACTTTGAATCGACAATCAGATAGGAGCACTCCTATTCACACCTGGAATACAAAACCTTATTTAAAATGCAGTTCAGATATTTCAAATATCTCAGACCAAAACATAGAAAGGCAAGCCTTCCTATGTGGTAAAAAAGACACCTAAAAAATCTTCCCCACAAACCAAACAATGTGTGCATGACCAAGGTTATATTACAAGAACATCCAAAAAACACAACAGATAAAAAGATAATAATGGCTGCCCCATTCTTATCTCTCTAAATAGTTTTGTTTAGACATCTTCGAGAGGTCATTGGAATGAGCATAATAATCAAAAGACAAAGATCAAGTAAACAAACAAGCTAATGTTCTTCATACCACTAGCCAAAACTAAACTACGATGATGCCTAGTGTTGATGTCCATTGTAGGAAGGATGCATCCTAGGACATGATGTTATCAAATGATTGGATTGACTGGATGATGGGCTATTGATACTCAAAGTCGACTAACTTACTTACCTAATGACCTAGACTTGAGATCCTTGATGATTGAGAACACACTTTCAACCTACTATCCTAGGACATGATGTTATCAAATGATTGGATTGACTGGATGATGGGCTATTGATACTCAAAGTCGACTAACTTACTTACCTAATGACCTAGACTTGAGATCCTTGATGATTGAGAACACACTTTCAACCTACTAGACTTGTTTCTGGCTGGCTTACCAAAGGGTGACATCGAGGATTGATTTATTATGAGTGATTGATTATTGCGGGTGACAATGAGATGAGACAAATGGATTTTTTTTTGGTTTTTTGAATGTTTTTGGATTTTTTGAGATGTTTTGAGGCTATTTTTGGGATTTTCTGAGATTTTGACCAAGAACCTAACCTAAATACCTATCCTAGGGGTCTCAAGGGTTGATCAAAGATTAGCCTTGCCTATGTTATACACACAAAGACCACATAGTTCGGCTGACACAAAATTGATTATTGATGAAACATGAACAAATGGATTGCCAATTTATTATGACAGACTCCTAAAGGACTGACCTAAGTGTCTCAAGGGATGATCAAAGATCAACCTTTCCTATGTTCAAGCTCAAAGATGACGTAGTTCGACATGATGACTCTATTTTTTAACTTTTTGGATTTTAGACCCATTTTTGGATTTTGACATGTTTTGGATGGTTTTAGATTTTCTAATTTTACGAATGTTTTTGGATTTTTTATTTTCTGATGTTTTGGATTTTTGGATTTTTTGAATGTTTTTTGATTTTTGATTTTAAGGAAGACTTGCAAGAATATACATGAATCTGATCCAATGCAAGTATAGGAACATGCCCCCAACGTGATGCGATAGACTACTTCGATATAGGCAGGACAAGCTGACCATGGGAATATGCCAAGTAGTACTGGGAGAGATCATGATACAAACATAGAATCAAGCTATGATGCAGACACAAATGGGTGGATGCGGAAGGCAATGGTAGGTGGTGTCGAATAAGTCATCGAGATCATGGTGGATGGAGAGTTCTTATTTACACATTGCACCTGTTTGCCAAGTTTTCACCAAAGGTACTTGCCCAAAGCACCAACGAAGTGGTTTTCACTAGAGGACGATTTTTATCTTTACTATTTTCAATCCTTTTTCTATTTTTTTTGGATTTTTGTATTTTTTTTTTATTTTATCCTGAAAAAATCAGGCATATAAATTTTTGAGATGAGAGTTGTTGATGGGCTCCTGCAGAGGCTCTCCTTTTGGTGTTGACAATTGATATGCCCCTGACTTGTAATATGTGGTGACAACAAAGGGTCCCAACCAATTGGGTTCAAACCCACCCTTGTTGTCTAGATTTGGTACATTTTTCTGGTTCTCCTTCAATACTAGCTCTCTGACTTGGAATGCCTGACTCTTGATATTATTATTGTAGCCCCGCTTGAGATAGTTTTGGTAGAATTGTAAATGGTTTAAGGCATCCATGTGCCACTCATCCAGTAGTTCCAACTCGTTCACTCGAGATACCCAATATTCTTCATCTTTAATGAGATTCTGTAATGATATTCTTAGGGATGGGAGCTTGATCTCAATGGGGAGGATGGCTTCTGATTCATAGACTAGGGAGAAAGAGGTTACACCTATTGGTGTGCATATACTTGTTCAGTAGGCCCATAAGGTAGGATTCAACTATAGATGCCATTCACGACCAACTTCATTGACTATCTTTTTGAGGATTATGAGGATGGTTTTATTTGTAGCCTCAGCTTGGCCATTACCCTGGGGGTAGTATGGAGTGGAAAAGAAATGTTGGATGTTGAATTTTTGGAATAGGTCTCAGACATCTTGGTTTTTGAAAGGTGTCCCATTATCTGAGATAATGGCTTGGGGGACACCATAGTAGTAAGTGAGGTAATTCAGGAGGAACTTGGAAATATGATTTCCTATAATGCAGGTCACCAGGATGGCCTCTACCCACTTTATAAAGTATTATGTGGCGGTGATAATGAAATTATGTCCATTAGATGAGTGGGGGTGATTTTTCCAATGAGATTGAGCCCCCACTGCAAGAAGGGTTAAGGTGTAAGAATCAAGTGGAGCTCTTGAGCTGGTGCATGGATGAGATCCCCATGTTGTTGAAATTGCAGACACTTCTTGACATATTTGTGAGCTTCCCTTTCCATCGCCAACCAATAGTACCCCATTCTTAGTAGCTTCTTGGCCAAGGTCATACCACTCGAATGTGAACCACATATGCCATTATGTACCTCTGTTAATGAAGTCAAAGCTTCCTCAATGGTTAAGCATCATAACAGGGTTCCCTCAATAATCCTACAATATAGGGTGTCGCCTAAGATAACAAAGTGGGTTGAATTCTTGACAAAGGTTTTCTTAAGGTTGGGAGTGATATCGGCAGGGAGGACTCCTATTCTGAGATAAGTGTATATATCATGATACCATGGGTTACTAGGGCCAATGATTTCACACATAAATTCATACTCTGGTACCTCGAATGTTGGTACAAGAAGCTACTCTACAAGGAATTCTTGCTTTGGGACGTTGCGTGGGACATCTAGTAGTGATCCAATTGTTGCTATAACATCCACTGCTTTGTTGTTTTCTCTTGGTATATGCTCAAATGTGTTATCAATGGAATCTTTAAGGCTTTCCACCAATTTCTTATATAGATTCAACTTTTCATCCTTTTATTTGGTATTCATCATTGACCTGGTTAATGATAAGTTGTGAATCCCCATAGACCTTGAGTGCCATGATCTGCCACTGTACATCAATTCTCAACCCTATGAGAAGAGCCTCATATTCTGCAATATTGTTCATGCAAGAAAAGGAACACTTATATGAGTTGGGTATGCAATCTCCTTGTGGTGTAATGAAGAAGATTCCAGCTCCTAATCCATGTTGTGTGTAGGATCCATCAAATTACATTTTCCAATGATCTTCTATGCTTATGTTAAAGATGGAATCATCAAGGAATTTTGATACAAGTGGATTCTCTGAGTATATTGGTGCTTCTTCTATCTGATTTGAAATCACTTGTCCTTTAATGGCCTTCCATTCCACATACTCAATGTCATGTTCTATTAGGATCATAACCCATTTAGTTGTTCACCCTGTGAGCATTGCTTTAGAAAGAAAATACTTGAGAGGGTCTATCTTGGCAATGAGTTTTATCTGGTGTGCCAACATATAGTGTCTGAATTTCTATGCTCTGAATATGACTACTAAGCAAGCCTTCTCAATGGATGTGAAATTCATCTCATGTCCCACCATGGTTCTACTGATGTAGTAGATAGCTCTCTCCTTCCCATTTTCATCATGTTGTGCTAAGAGAGCGCCAAGGGTTGTTCTTACTGATATATGCAGGATTAAGGTTTTTCTTGGAATGGGCGGCATAAGAAATGGTGGTGTAAGCAAGTACTCCTTGATCTTGTTGAATTCCTTATCACATTTCTCATCCCATTTGTATGCTACCCTCTTGTGGAGTAGATGAGAGTATGGGATAGCCTTATCTTCCAATTGTGCTATGAATCAATGGATGGACTGGAGTCTTCCTTGTAAGCTTCTTAGCTACTTTAATGTCCTTGGTGCCTCCATCTCAAGGATTGCTTTAACTTTGGTGAGGTCTATCTCGATCCCTCTCATTGACACAATGTACCCTAGGAGATTTCATGATTGTACCCTAAAGACACACTTCTTTGGATTGAGCCTAACCTTATATTCCTCTAACCTATCAAAGATGGAGCTCAGTGCTGCTATGTGATCTTGTCACTTTATTGACTTGGCCAATATGTCATCCACAATCTTCCACAAACTTATGAATCATGTCATGAAAGATGAAGGTCATGGCCCTTTGATAAGTGGCTCCAACATTCTTCAATCCAAACAACATCATGTTCCAACAGTATGTTCCCCATGGACAAGTGAAAGTTGTCTTGTGCTAATCTTCTTTAGCTATCATGATCTGATTTTACCCTGAGAATCCATCCATTAGTGATAGAATTTCATGTCTCGCCATCATATCCACAATCATGTCTATATTTGGGAGAGGGAATCATCCTTGGGATATTCCTTTTTTAGATCTCTAAAGTTAGTGCAGATCTGGATGCCCCTAGTGGGCTTAGTGACTAGTACCAAGTTTGAGACCCAATCAAGATAATCAATGATCCTTATGAAGCCAACATCTAGGATTTTTTGAAACTCAAGCTTGACTAACAGTGCGATCTATTGATGCATTTTCCTTAGCTTATGTTTTACTGGCTTCACCTCTGGATATACTAGAAGATGATGAACCACAAATTTTCACCTCTGGATATACCTAGAAGATGATGAACCACAAATTTTGGATCGAGACCCAACATTTCTTTGTAGGTCCATGCAAAGTTTACCTTCCTCTCTCTTATAAATGCAGTTAGGATCTCTTGTTCTTTAGTCAGAAGTGACTCTACATAGAAGGTTATAGTACTTCTGAATTCTCTTGATGAATTGCACTAAGAGGAAGATTGAATCCCCCATCCTCCGGAGCCTCAAGGAGGTTTTCACCATTGGATTTTTCCTTTGTTTTTACTATTTTTGGGTTTGAAAGTGCCACATTGTGGTTTTCACTTGAAGACCTAGAGATTATTCTCAAATTTTCACTTTTGCGACTGAGGGATTCAATTGTCTCCCCGTAGTATATTTGCATGTCTAGCTCAATGACAAATCCAAATTTATGGTCTCCATAAGGTACATTATACCACAATCCCATGAATTCTAAGAGTACCTCATCATTTTTGAATGTGTCTAAAATTGGCAGTCCTCGTTGGTCATAATCTATTAGCTGGGGATACACTAGTTTTAACTCATGGGTTTGGTTGTTTGACTCAAAAGACACTGTGGAAATCATGAAAAAGGAAGAGTCTTCAAACAACATAGGTAGGTTAGCAATGGTATCCTCATCACTGTTATGATGTGCAGTTTTGCACACACGCCCCACTGAAAGTAGGGACCCTCTCTTGGCCTGTTTCTATGGCTTGCCCCTCTTTTGTGCTTATCTTTGAAGATCTTGGAGTTTTGGTCTTTGGTTCTTGCCTTGGTTGTGAGTGTCTTTGTGTTGATTTCTTGGTGGTTTTGGAGTCTTGCAGATGTCCTCTCTGGGGTGGTCTTCTTTTGCCTTCTATTTTTGCCCTTGGTGTTTTTGTTTGGGTCCTAAGGGTCGGTTTCCTCCCTTAGGTTTTCCTTGTTTTCCTTGTTTTTCTTGTTATGTTGGAGGCAGAACCGGGATGGGAATTAAGTTTGAACTTTCACCTAGTTCATGGTTCTGTTCTCGTTCCCGTTTTGGCTCTGCTTCTTGCTCCCTTGCTTTCTTCTTCGTTTTGTTTGTTTTCATCCTAAGGGTTGGTTTTCCTCCCTTAATTTTTTCTTCGCTTCGACTTTTCCTTCGCTTGTCGGAGGCCGAACCGGGATGGGAATTAACTTTGAAATTTCACCAAGTTTGCGATTCTATTCCCATTCCCATTTTTGCTTTGCTTCCCACTCCCTTGCTTTCTTCTTCGTTTTGTTTGTTTTCATCCTAAGGGTTGGTTTTCCTCCCTTAGGTTTTTCTTTGCTTCACTTTTTCCTTCGCTTGTCGGAGGCGGAACCGGGATGGATCCAAAATTTTAACTTTGGCTAAGTTCTCAATTCTGTCTTTGTTCCATTCTGGCTCCACCTCCCGCATTCTCATTTTTCAATTTTTCTGTTTATCTTCGGCCTTTGGGTTGGTTCTCGGCCCTTGGGTTTTCTCAGGGCCGGGACCGGGATGGAATTTGGCTTTGAAATTTGGCAAAGTTCACCCTTCCTTTCCTGTTCCCGTTCCACCTCCGCTTCCACCAAGGTGGGTTTTGTTTCCGCCTATTTCCCTTCGGTTCCCATTTTGGTTCCCCTTTCGCCTCCGGTTCCGCTGGGGTGGGTTTGTTTCCGCCTATTTCCCTTTGGTTCCCATTCTGCCTTCGACTGGTTTTATGCTTGATTTTCTTGCCTTAGGAACTCTAATGGACCTGCTTGGATTTTGGTGGTGTATAGGGCATTAATGGTGGCCCGTTTGATTGTAGGTTGGATCGAGCTAGGTTTGCTGGATGTACTTTGAAGATTTGGCATGATTTTTGGGTGCAGTCAAGTACACTTTGCGGCTGCTATCACAAAACCCATTCTCACACACAAGGCTGATTTGGTTGGTGGCCATTAATGGCTGGAAGATGTGATCTAAAGGGGCTCAACTTGGTTTTGTTTGATATGAGCCATTCATTTGCCTAGATCGGGTCCGATCGGTGGCTCGTGTTCCTACTAATGTTTTCATGCACGTGGTTGTTTACACGGGTGAAGTCTTTTGGTGGGTGTGGCTTGAGGATCTGTTACCTTGAATTTGTGTGATCCTAGTTCGATCTGTTGGGGGTTCTTGCTGCATTCAATGTTTGATGGAGGGTTATTACTAGCTTTCAGGGTTGATTTGATTGGTGGTCGAGTTTCCTTGTAACGCTAGCTCTGTTTCATGTGGGCCTATTTTTCTATAAGTATGGCACTCTACCTTATTTGTAAAGGTTGGGATAGGGTAGGTTGGATCTAGATTAGCAAACTAAGTCAGAGGACTTGTAATCATTAGGTTTAGCAGTAGAATAGCATGTTAGAAGATTAGAAGTTAGTTTTTTTTTACATTTCAAGTAAGTGCTGTAACAAACTAGAATTGTTGCAAATGTGATGATTTAATACAAAGTGCATACATTGTGTTATGACTGGTGCCTCCTTTGCATTGAATAATCTTTCATGTTTCTTGTTCTATCTTTCAAATCACTTGGAAATATTTGGATGTATCTTAGATTTAGTTAGTAATGCTTGTGATTTAATGCCTGGAGTGTTGTAGCAATCCCTGGTTCATATCTTGGGAAACTTCTTGATTGTGGGAATGTTGTGCAACGTCAACCTATACCTTGTATTCATGTTCTTAGTTCGACTATAGATAATCATTCAGTCCTATTGGATGAATGCCTATAGCCTAAAAATATTTAACACCTTAGAAGATTGCACTATTCTTTGCAAGATTGCAGGTATAGCCTGGGTCGACTAGAAACCAGTTTAAGGGATTGGTCCATTCTAGGTATTTCATCATTTGTATGATTAATCTTAGAAGTAGTGTTAACAATTAGAACTTTTGAAACCCTCATCTTTTGTTGTTTCTTTTATTAAATGGTTAGAGCTTGAAGTTAAAGCATGACCATATCTTGAAATCTAATGACTAGAGCTTCCAGAATTTGCACGTAAGACCCCTTGTGATTACCAACATTTTCATATTTTATCACTGAGTTTGTTCTACTGCATTATCATAACCTGGCACCCGTGAGACCTTGGGGTTATCTCTTTGATCATAGAGACCAACCTTTCAAGAGAGATAGGATAAATTTTATTCTATCTAAGTTGTTGTTGTGCAGAAACACCAAACAATAGGATTGGCACTAGAGGGAGGGGCTAAAGAAGCTAGCTGGAGCAGTTTTTCAATGCCATTTCTCTTGAGAGGCTCAGAAGGAGAACCAGATCTATACCAGGAGAAGAAGAAGATTTTCAAGAATTACCACCTCCAACTAGGTCAAGAAGGACTAGAAGAAGGGAGGAATCATCATCCAATCCATAATTTCCACCATCCCCACCTCCATCCACTTCATCTTCCTCTAATTATGAGACTGGTTCCATTTGACAACCCCAACCATTCATCCATCAACCATTACCACCTCCACCAATGTCTTTCTTGGCGAATAACCCATGACCTCTGACATTCAACAACTACAATGTTATGCCCAAGAACCTTGAGCATTTTTTCTCTAAGTTTCACATGAATGACCCAAATAGGACAGCATAAGAGCACATTAGGATCTTTCAGACTTGTCTAGAAGATAGAGGGATTAATCATGAGAATGTTGCATGCAGAATTTTCCCCTATTCTCTAGGAGAAGAGGCCTTTTAATGGTATAACCAATTACCTATTGCACCCATCTCTAACTAGGCTGAGCTTGAGGCTGCATTCTTGCTAAAATTTAAGATTCCCATTAGTGCTAACGAGTTGTATATGTAGTTTACTAGGGTAAAAAGAGAGTTTAATGAGCCTATAGGATCATTTAACAATAGGTTCCACTAAGCATACACTAGACTTCAAGCACCTTATTCTTGAAATGAGGACACTACCCTGGAGGTCTACTTCGAAGCCCTTGATAGCCTTACCTCCACCTTCCTTAAGTGGAGAACCAATCCACCAACTAACTTTCTCACCGCATATACGAAGGCTATTAAGGTCAGTATAGGCCTTAGACAACACTTGTCAGAACCTTTTCCATCTCTGGGACCAACTGCTCACCCAAGCCAAATCCAATCTCTCAACCAGGCTCTGACCAATCACACGCCTATCATGAATCCTATTCAATAGTTGCCTCTGGTCCCTCACCCGATTCATCCAATAAACCAATTCCAACCAATGCTCGGTTATCCCCAAAAAAATGCTAACCATCCCCTCCATTCACAGTCACAAGTTGGTTTCCCTACATATTTGCAGAACTTAGAAGTTTTAAATTAGTCTATTGGTTTTGGAGGAGTGTTAGGATACTCCCAAAACAATGTGAATCCAATCCCTTACAACAATCTGGATAAGGAAAGGTTAGATGAGCTAACTGAGCAAGTGAAGAAGCTGAACATGGAGGTAACCTACTTGAGGAATCAGAACAATCAACTCTAGGATAATCAGAAGAGCATGCAATCAAGTTATAATAGAGGGCAACACTATGACAAAAATCAGAACTTTGATAGAAATCAACAAGGTGGACAAGGATTTGAAAGAAGACAACCACCTAGGGAGAATAGGTCGTGGAACACTGGGCCTTACAATGGAGGAGTTCCCACTCCACTAGATCAGCCTTCCAATCCCGAGAAAACTCTAGGTGGGGTGTACTTAGTAGAAGATGCTTTATCTGGATGGTGGAGGCTTCATAAGACAAGTCAGCACTCTGAGCTTGACTACCCTAAATTTCAAACCGTTGCTTCCATTTTTCAATTTGAAGTTGAAAACAACTCTACCGGCCAAGAATTGGTGCCTTCAAATCCCCATGATTCCCCAGTTTTAGTGTTGCATCATGCTCCTTTCCCAAGAGATGAGGAGAATGAACTAGAAGAGGAATCAAGTAGCCAGAATGGAGAGGCTCAACAAGTGCTCAATGAATATAAAATATCTTAGCTGTTTGATGAAGAAACTAAGAATGACAATGGCCCATTGGATGAGGGAGAGGTTGATGTTGAAGAAGTGTAGATGTTTCAGCAACCTACGAGAGAGTATGATCTGAGGAGCACGCCCCACAGGAATCCACAAGCTAGAGGACCATTTACTACATCTGCCCCTCCACACAGTTTTACTACTCCTCTGGATCCACATGCCAATAAAAATCCATTGTACTCTCAAGTGCCGACACATTACCTCACGAAAGAAGAACACCCAGATGTTTCCAAAGGAAGCAATGCTGATGCAACAAAGGATAAGAAGATTGGTCATTCCAAGGAGCTCCACACTGAATGAATGTGGAATAGCTAGGAGAATATGTCACTAAGGAACTCAGAAAAGTTAAGGTGAGTCTTTTTGATTTTGAGTTATTAAGAGTTCCTGAAATCAGAAATGTAGTCCTTGGGTCCTTTAATTCAAGTATAGCAATTCTAGGAATAGCTACCAATCAGGCAATTGCAAGGCCTCCTAGTTCACAAACACCCAAAGTTCCTAGTCCATCATAACCCAGAGATAGGTGCAAATAAAAAGATAAGAGTCAGGTTGCACAAGCTGACTCATATTTGAATTTATTCCAAGGCAAAATGGAAACCCCTCCTTTTCTGATTTCCATTCGTATCTTTGGTAAAAATCTGCACAATTTCCTACTGGATTCAAGGGCATCCACAAATGTTATGCCATTTTTAGTATTTGTAGGGCTCTTGGTATTACCCCTATAGCCTCTCAAAAGAAAGTCACCCAATTAGATAAAACAAAGGTGAATATAGTAGGAGAACTAAACATGATTCCCATGCAAGTTGCCTCAGATCCTAAAGTGCAACAAGTGCTTAATATTCAGGTAGATAACATTCCTGACACTTATGGTCTGATCTTGGGTAGATATTTTACCAAGGCATTAAATGGATACACATCCACCGATCATTCCCACATGTGACTCCCCTAGAGAGGAGTCCCAAATCAAATCAGAATTGAGGGAGAACCAAGAATAAAGCATGACATTACTGAGTATCAGAATACTTCAAATGAGATACTGATATCATAAGTTAGTATTGGGAACTATGTCTTAGCCTCCCCTACTTCAGATGCGAAAGAAATCTTGATGTTGCAAAGCTCTTCTAGTGAACCCACATCAGAAGCTAATAGCTCCGAAGTGCAAGTTGAACAAACGGAAGAACCTAGTGATCAAGCAAATAGACAACTTAGTTTGTTGGATAACTTCTAGGAGTTTATCCGGAAATGTGTAGAAGATCAGATAAAACTGGGTAGAAATATGAACTTCGAATAATTACTTCTTCCTAATTGGTGTAGAGTCCATGATGCTCCTCATTCTGAACTGGAACGTTTCTTGTGTCAAACTTTAGTAGAACATATACAAAGGCACATTAACACAACCCCAACTATTGAATCAAACATACAAAGTATTCAAAATAGTCAAAAGGGGAAGGATCCAAAACCTCCTGAAGAACCTCTGGGTGATAGTAAGGACAAAGGTATTGCAAGAAGAGCAGGAGCTAATGACTGTTAGACATTAAGGTTTGATGGATCCAAATCCAAGCAAGGTGCTCGAGCAGGGCTTGAGTTGATTAGTCCTAAAGGTAAAACCTGCTTTGCTGCTCATAGACTCCAATTCCAGTGCACTGACAATGTAGCAGAGTACAAAGCTCTAGTTGATGGGTTACTAATGGTGTTGAGAAAGAAAGTTAAAATCTTGCAAGTGTTTGGAGATTCCGAGCTAGTGGTCAGGAAAGTTAGAAAACAATACTCATGTCATGACAAAAGGATGGCCAATTATAGACATAGATTATGGGATCTTATTGAAGGATTTGATGCCTTTAACATTTAGCTGATACCTCAAAGCAAGAATCAGACTGTTGATTCTCTAACACAGGAAGCAAGTACATTGCAACCCTTATCACTTTCAATCTTAAAGAAGTTCATAGTGGAACTTGTTTCAATACCCTCAGTGCCTGACAATGTCACCAATTTTTAAGTATTTGAAGATGATAAGCACATTCTTTATTTTATCACTAGCTGTGATGTATTTGCTTCCCAAGTAATTGATGAGGTTGAGCCTCAAGAGGCCGAAATTGACCTAGAAGGGGTCCTCAATCTGAAGACTAATACCATCCCAAGAGGCATGGTGCAATTGGAAAGGATCTTTGATTTGGATAGGATCACAGATCAGGAGCAGAAAATGAAAAGGGAATCCCTCAATTGTCAGTGTGAAACACACAACATGGGGACCCAAGGTGATATCAAGAATGTCTTTATTAGTAAGGTGTGCACCCCAGACGAGAGGAGAGGAATTATTGATACCTTGTACACATATCAGGATGTGATAGCCTGGAGTTATGATGACTTGAGGACATATGACACTTCAATCATCACACATATTATCCCCCTCAAGCCAAATGTCAAGCCATTCAGGCAAAGACAAAGACCAATCAATGATTCGTTAGAGCCCATTATTCAAAAGGAAATGTAGAAGCTACTCTCAACACAAATCATATTCCTAGTAAGACATTCAACATGGGTTGTGAACTTGGTCCTGGTTAGGAAGAAAAATGGAGAAATCAGACTGTGTGTTGATTTTAGGAACTTGAACAAAAGATCAGAAAAGGATAATTATCTAGTCCCTTCACTGGATGAGGTGCTTCAGGTTGCCAATGGATCTCAGATGATGTCCTTTCTAGATGGGTACTCTGGATACAAGTAGGTCATGGTTCAATATGAGGATAGGCACAAAACTACCTTCACTATAAAATGGGGAACCTTTGCTTACCGGAGAATTCCCTTTGGGTTAATCAATGCTGGAGCTACATTCCAAAGAGCTATGGATATTTCCTTCAAGGAAATCATTGGAAAGTGCATAATCATCTATATGGATGATTTGGCAGTCTTTTCCAAGAGGAGAAGTGATCATGTTGCATATTTATGCAAAGTATTCCAGAAGTGCAGGGAATTTGGTATTTCACTTAATCCAAAGAAGTGCATCTTTGGAGTCACTGAGGGAAATCTGTTAGGACATGTTATTTCAGAACAGGGTATTGCCATTGATCCTGAATAGGTGGAAGCAATACTGAAAATTCAACCCCCTACAAGCAAGAAATAAATGAAGTCATTCTTTGGAAAGAATAACTTTAGCAGGAAATTTATCACTAGATTTGCAGAAATAATCAAGCCCTTAAATGCCATGTTGAAGCAAGAAGTGAAGGTTTAATGGAATACAGAGGCTAAGGAAGAATTTGCAAAAATCAAGAGAGCTATTGTTGAGGCCTCTGCTTTGGTAAGTCCTGACTATGATAAACCATTCTACATCTATTCATTTGCTTCTGATCACTACTGTGTGGGCTTTCTGACACAAAATTATGATCAAGGGAATTAACATCCTATAGCATCCATGAGTGCACCTCTGAACAATGCCAAACCGAGGTACCCTAACATTGAAAAGCAGGCTTATGCCTTGATCCGAACTGTGAAGAATTTTAGGCACTATATACTGAGAAACAAGGTCTTTGCTATAGTCCCTGATCCTATAGTCAAGCTGTTGGTGATCCAAAATGAGTTGGGTGAACGTAGAGCGAAGTGGGTGACTATGTTACAAGAATATGATATTGCAATTCAACCCATGAAGTTGGTAAGAGGGTAGGGACTGACCAAGAAAAAGGAAAAAATGGGTCTTGACCTTGTAGCTCAACATTATAATCTTGAGGATGTTTCTCTGGGGGACAGGTATGATGACATTATCTACTACTTGTTGAATCAATAGTGTCCTAAACACCTTAATTCAGTACAAAGGAGAGCTCTACGTTTGAAGAATTACAATTTTATGATGAAGGGAGTTGTCCTATACAAGAGAAATCATGAAGGTGTCTACCTGAGATGCCTAGGGAAAGAAGAGGCAAGGAGAGTGATGACTAAGTTTCATGATAAATATGGCATAGGCCACGGTTCAGCATCCATTGCAAATCAGATTCTGAGGGCAGGCTATTATTGGCCTACATTGTTCAAGGACCCACATCACCACGTGAGGACTTGCCATGTGTGGAAAACTGCAGCAAGCAGGGAAAGGTGTGTAGCTCTTCCACTTCGACCTGTCATAGAGGTAAAACCATTTGCATAGTGGGGAATGGAGTTCATTGGTCCCAACAACCCATATTCATCCACATGCCACAGTATATTCTTACCATAACTGATTATTTTACCAGGTGGACTGAAGCTCTAGCTTGCAAACAATGTACTTCTGATGTTGTGATCAATTTCATGGAATCAGGTATCATCAATTTCTTTGGTTGTCCATTAGCTGTGGTTTGTGACAATGGGTCTGCATTTGCATCTTTACATTTTTCTAACTGGGCTTATGACCATGGAATTGCCATAACATTTGCATCCAATTACTACCCACAGGGGAGTGGTTTGGCTGAGTCTTCCAATAAAAAAATGTTGATAGTCATCTGGAAACTACTAGAAAAGAATCTCAAGGATTGGCATACCCAACTCCGATTTTCTCTTTGGGTAGACCACACTAGACAAAAGACATCCTTAGGAACCTTTCCTTATCACTTAGTGTATGGCTTGGAGCCTGTCTTTCCCATCCAGCTAAAGATCCCTACCCTATAATTCATCAATGAATATTATGATGGAGAGGATAAGCGTGAAGCCCGCTTAACTGAATTGTTACACCTCAAAGAGAGAAGAGATGAAGCCCTAGAAATTTTTTCCAAACATTAGGGTATAGTGAAAAGATGGTTTGATAGGAGAGCCAAGGTGAAAGCCTTTAAAATATATGAATTGGTTCTCTACTGGGATAAAGCCCATGACAAAAAGGGGGAGCATGAAAAATTTGACAAACTTTGGCTCGACCCTTATCAGATTGCAGAGATCCTAGGAGATAATGCCTTCCATTTGAAAACCCTCACTGGAGGGGATATCCCATTGCCCGTCAATGGGAAATATTTGAAACATTATTTTCAGTCTTGAGCTATTCTCAGCTCTGTCCTTGTGCATAAGTAGATTAGGTTTCCTTTCTGCTGCTTGCTTGCTACTTTTGGTTTGGGTTTCTTTTGATTTTTGCTTTTTTTGTTTGATGCTCCAGTTTTGGTTTGCTTTGGTCTGCTTGGGTTGGTTTTCCTTGCTGTTCTACGTTTTTGGGGTTGTCCTGCTTTCCTCGAGGCTTGTTGCATCTATACAATTGGATGCTCATTTGGGTTTGCTTTGGGATTTCTTTTACAAACTCTTATCATCTTCTCAGAGTCATTCAAACTAGTGGGTTTCCTCCATCTGATGTTGCATGGGCTGGGAGTAAGTTTCGCTTGACTAAGTTGAATTCTGGAATGCATTTGGGTCTTATATCTTCACACAAATCTTAAGAATTCCAAAGTTGAATATGATCTTTAGGAGGTCTGACTAGGTGAAAAATCTTAAATTCTGCTCCAGTGCCGCTGTGGTCCTCATCCTTGAGTGTGGGCTTCATTTCCTGCAAGGTGAAAAGTAAAGATTTAAAAGAAAATCTCAAAAGAGAATATCAAAAGAAAAAAAAATATTGAAAATAAAAAATGTTCACCTTTTCAAGTGTATCCTAGTATCTCTACCGGGGCTATGGACGCTTAGCTAGCAATAGAGCTATGCTAGGGAGGGTCACAATGATAACCTCACCGGGGCTATGGACACCTGACTGGCAGTGAGGCTCTATGCAAGTTTCTTTTGGAGTTAGAATCCTTAGGTAGCCCTGTCAGACTGAATTTGGTCCTTGTTGCAACTTAGGAAAGGAAAATGAATGCATATGCACACACTTTGACCCTTGTATAGGAAAGGTTGGCTTGTTAGTTATGTCTAAGACCTTGTCTATTTGTAACTTGATGTTTGGATTGAGACTAGAGATTCTAAGTTCATGATGCCAATTTGTCATCAAAATGCTCTGGAGCATTTCCCCAGCGGAGTCACCATTTGTTGTGTAGTTTTGCACACACGCCCCACTGAAAGTAGGGACCCTCTCTTGGCCTGTTTCTGTGGCTTGCCCCTCTTTTGTGCTTATCTTTGAAGATATTAGGGTTTTGGTATTTGGTGCTTACCTTGGTTGTGAGTGTCTTTGTGTTGAGTTCCTAGTGGTTTTGGAGTCTTGCGGATGTCCTCTCTGGGGTGGTCTTATTTTGCCTTCTGTTTGTGCCCTTGGTGTTTTTGTTTGGGTCCTAAGGGTTGGTTTCCTCCCTTAAGTTTTGCTTGTTTTCCTTGTTTTTATTGTTCTGTTGGAGGCGGAACCAGGATGGGACTTAACTTTGAACTTTCACCAATTTCACGGTTCTGTTCCCATTCTCGTTTCAGCTCCGCTTCCCGCTCCCTTGCTTTCTTCTTCATTTTGTTTATTTTCATCCTAAGGGTTTGTTTTCGTCCTAAGGGTTTGTTTTCCTCCCTTAGTTTTTTCTTTGCTTCAATTTTTCCTTCGCTTGTCAGAGGCAAAACTGGGATGTGACTTAACTTTGACTTTCACCAAGTTCATGGTTCTGTTCCCGTTCCTGTTTCGGCTTCGCTTCCTACTCCCTTGCTTTCTTCTTGGTTTTGTTTGTTTTCTTCCTAAGGGTTGGTTTTCCTCCCTTACCTTTTTCTTCGCTTCGATTTTTCCTTCACTTTTTGGAGGTGAAACATGGATGGATCTGAACTTTGAACTTTGGCTAAGTTCTCGGTTCCATCTTCGTTGCCATTCTGGCTGCGCCTCTCACGTTCTCATTTTTTTGTTGTTTTGTTTGTCTTCGGCCTTCGGGTTGGTTCTCGGCCCTTGGGTTTTCTTCGGTTTTCTTTTCTGTCATTTTTTCGGGGCTAGGATTAGGATGGAATTTGGCTTTGAACTTTGGTAAAGTTCACCCTTCCTTTCCCATTCCTATTTCGCCTCCACTTCCATCGGCGTGGGTTTTTTTTCCACCTGTTTCCCTTCGGTTCCCGTTCCACCTCCGCTTGGGTTTATGCTTGATTTTCTTGCCTTAGGAACTCTAATGGACTTGCTTGGATTTTGATGGTGTATTGGGCATTAATGGTGGCCTGTTTGATTGTAGGTTGGATCAAGCTAGGTTTGCTAGATGTACTTCAAATATTTGGCATGATTTGCGGGTGCAGTCAAGTACACTTTGCGATTGCTATCACGAAATCCATTCCCACACACAAGGTCAATTTGGTTGGTGGCCATTAATGGCTCACATACATGATGTGAAGGGGCTCAACTTTGTGTTTTTCAATTTGAGCTGTTCATTTTACTAGCTTGGGTCTTATTGGTGGCTCGTGTTCTTGCTAATGTTTTCGCGCATGTGGTTGTTTGTGCGAGTGAAGTATTTTGGTGGGTGTGGCTTGAGGATCCGTTCCACTGACTTTGTGCGATCCCAGTTCAATCTGATGGGGGTCCTTGCTGCATTCAATGTTTGATGATGAGTTATTATTGGATTTCATGGTCAATTTGATTGGTGTTCGAGTTTCCTTGTAACCCTAGCTCTATTT
Organism: Sequoiadendron giganteum; assembly: GCA_007115665.2. Classification (NCBI taxonomy): domain Eukaryota; kingdom Viridiplantae; phylum Streptophyta; class Pinopsida; order Cupressales; family Cupressaceae; genus Sequoiadendron; species Sequoiadendron giganteum. The sequence continues at coordinate 608,999,310 of CM021103.1, forward strand.
CACATGGGCCTGTTTTTCTATAAGTATGGCACTCTGCCTTATTTGTAAAGGTTGGAATAGGCTAGGTTGGATCTGGATTAGCAGACTAAGTCAAAGGAATTGCAATCATTAGGTTTAGCAGTAGAGTAGCATGTTAGAAGATTAGAATTTTTTTTTTAACATTTCAAGTAAGTGCTGTAACAGACTAGAATTGTTGCAAATGTGATGATTTAATACAAAGTGCAGACATTGTGTTATGAATGGTGCCTCCTTTGAATTGAATAATCTTGCATGTTTCTTGTTCTATCTTTCAAATCACTTGGAAATATTTGGATGTATCTTAGATTTAGTTAGTAATGCTTGTGATTTAATGCCTAGAGTGTTGTAGTAATCCTTGATTCATATCTTGGACAACTTCTTGATTATGGGAATGTTGCGCAAGGTCAACCTATACCTCATATTCATGTGCTTAGTTCGACTATAGATAATAATTCAATCCTATTGGATGAATGCCTACAACCTAAAAATATTTAACACCTTAGAAGATTGCACTGTTCTCTGCAAGATTGCGGGTATAGCCTGGGTCGACCAAAAACTAGTTTAAGGGATTGGTCCATTCTAGGTATTTCATCATTTGCATGATTAATCTTAGAATTAGTGTTAACAATTAGAACTTCTGAAACCCTCATCTTTTGTTGTTTCTTTTATTAAATGGTTAGAACTTGAAGTTAAACCATCACCATATCTTGAAATCTATTGAGTTTAGAGCTTCCAGCATTTGTACGTAAGAACCCTTGTGATTACCAACATTTTCACATTTTATCACTGAGTTTGTTCTACTAAATTATCATAACTTGACACCCATGAGACCTTGGGGTTATCTCTTTGATCATAGAGACCAACCTTTCAAGAGAGATAGGATAAATTTTATTCTATCTGATTTGTTGTTGTGCAAAAACACCAAACAACATGTCACTCCCACATACTTCAGTTATGTCAAAGGTAAAGTTATCTAAGGGTAGACTTGTGGATAATGGTAACCAAAGAGGAGCTTTGACTTTTTTAATGGGGGAAATTCTTCCACACGTGGTTATTCTTAGAGGGGTAAATCCAAGGCCAATATTTTTTATGCGCTTCTCAATAATGATGGGTTCTAACCGGTTGTTGTTGTTTTTTCCAAGGATTTCATTCTTATTATAGCCCATGCCCAACATTAATTATAGTCCTCTATTAGTATCATCCATTGGAAGGGCTGGTACAGGTCTTTCATCTTGATACATGAGGCTAGATATATCTCTTTCATCCACCACTTCTTGACCTAGATTCCCCCAACTTTTGAATTGGGAGGGGTCTTCTTTGAAGATTTGATATGTTGTGTTGGATGGTTGTGGCTGTCCATGGGACGTAGGAGATTGTGGTAACTCTCATACCACAAAGTAAACCTTGTTAATTTTGTAGTCTCCACATCCTTTGTCTTGGATAATGACCTTGATATCAAAAATGGTGGGGATGGAGGGTGTCTCTATCTCAGAAGTGGATGGTAAGGTGGATGTGTCCACATATGGGTTTGAAGGGCCTTCATAATTTTTAGGAACTTGTGGGATTTTTTAATATTTGGCTTCAAGGTTCCTACAGTAAGCAAAGGGCTCAAGATCACCATGGATGGTAGCCTCTTGATTTTCAAAGGGGAATTTAACACATTGGTGAAATGTGGATGCAAATGCTTTCATCCCATGAATCCATGGGTGCCCTAGGAGAATGTTATATGGGAGGTCAAGGTCGAGGACTTGAAAAATAGTATCCATGATGACTGGTTCTACTTGGATAGGAAGTGAAATGGTGCCTTGAGACACTCTTTCCTGGTCATTATAAGCCCAGATGGTGATACCCTTACCTTTTTGAATCATGTCTTCAGAGAATCCCAGATTCTTTATTAGCTTGAAGGAACAAATATTCAACCCTGCAACACCATCCATAAAGACCCGTTTGACTTTATTTTTATGGACAAAGCCTTCAAGATGAAGTCCACGATTGTGAGATGGCTGGGCTAGGAGATCTTGTTTAGAGAATGAGAGGAGATGTGGCATGGTGATGTTTCCAACCATACCTTGGAACTAATCCGCATCAAGGTCTGTGGGTACATAAGACTTAGCAAGGGCCTTTTATAAAATCTCCCTATGTGGAGGAAATTTTTTAATAACTCCATGATGGAGATCTAGGCGAGGGTCTTCTTTAGTTGTTCCAAGAAACTATAGCCACTGGAAACTAATTTTGAACTGTTAGGGGGTGCTCTAGCTTGTGCAGATGGTTTGGGGATGGTGATTTTACCACCTCGTGTGGGGACTCCATTCTTGGCTTTAGACCTTAGGATATGTACAACACCTACCCATTCATCTAAGGATATGATAACATGGTCATATAAGTGGTTGACGCTGCCATACTTCTTCCCTTTGTTGTTGTTGTTTGAGTTGTTATGATCCAACATCAGATTTGTGTATATCTTAAGGTCTTGATTTCCAGCTGGTTGCTCAACAGATATAGTATTGTCATCAATGAGGCCTTGGATTAGGTTTTTGAGCCTCATGCAACCGATTGTTGTGTGTCCCTTGATTTTATGAAAGTCACATAGATACTTCTTGTTATACTAAGGTGGCTTAACTTGAGGTTTCTTATAATTTTTGATGACTAAGAGGGTGATGATGTTGGCGTCAATGAGTCACTTCATGACAAATTCAACTAATTCTCCAAGCAGTGTGTATTTTCTCTTTGGAGGATATCAATTTCTTGTAGACGGTCCATTTTGATCATTGACATTATTGACTGTCTATGTGTTTTTTTTTTATGAGACGTGTTGGATTGAGGGGTATTTTGGGTATTATTCTGAGGTTGTTGATATGTTTGTTGTTGCATGTTTGGCTTTGGAGCACTAATTACAACTTTGGCATCAACAACACAATCGTTGGTAACATTCTTCTTTTTCACCCATGTTTGTGGTTTGTCATTATAACTTGTCGATGGGCGATTATCTTGATAAGCAAGTGTGCCCCCTTGTGAAATGAGGGATCTTTCAATGTTGAGAGCCTTAGGGATGAGTTGGTCATACATGGTGATTCATTGGACTTTGAGATGGAAGTCTAGAAGCCCTTCAAGATTCATGAATATGGTTCTGACTTGTTGTTCTTCTGGCATGACCCACTTGCTCCTATTGGCCTTGGATCACCATCATTTTAAGAAGGAGGTGAATGATTCTCCCTTATTTTTCTTAAGGTTGGAAAATTCCTCCAAGCTTACACCCATACCCATGTTGAATGAGTAATTTTGTATGAATGTGTCTATGATTTCTTGGAATTTTTTGATTCTTGAAGGAAGCCGAGAGAACCATTCCATAGTTGGGCCAACCAAAATTTTTGGGAAGAGCCTCATTAGATAGGAGTCATCATAGACTACTTCCATGCAGTGCACATGGAACTCCCTGATGCGATCTTCGAGATTCCCTGTTCGATGGTACTTGTCAAATTTTGGAATCTCAAAGCCTTGTGGGAAGGGCTTCATCACAATGCTCTTGTCAAATGGATAAGGGCATAGATTCCCTTGTGATTTAGGGGTCTTCTCAGATTGTACATCCAACACCTATTGTGAGAGCCTTTTAATTTGGGAAAATAAACCACTTTGTGGGTCAAATGGTGGAATGAATACGTTTTGAGTTGGTGTAGTGATTTGGATGATAGGTGGGGTGACTTGCAGACTAGGTGGTGCATTCACGGGAGTTTGTTGTGCAGCTAATGCTTACTAATATTCTTGTAGTTGTTGTTGCACCAACAATACTTTTTTTTGGGCTTGTTGTTGGGCTTGCTGTTGCTATTGCACCAACAACGCTTTTTGTTGGGCTTGTTGTTGGGCTTTCTGTTGAGCCACTTGTTGTTGTGTTGCTTTTTGCTGCACTTGGTATTGGTGCAATGCTTGTTGGTAAGCCTATTGTTGTAACAAGGCTTGTTGTACTTGATGTTGATCTTGTGCTTGTTCTTGCACAACTTGGGAAGCTTGGGCAGCTTAAGTGGCTTGCATGGCTTGCACGACTTGTATGGCTTGTGGTTGATGCAATAAATATTTTGCTTGCACTTGGGCTTGTTGCTACTATAGCAATGCTTGTGCCTGATCTCAAGCAGCCTATTGGGATTGTTGTGCAACTTGTTGCATTTGTGCTTGTTGTGCGGCCTATTGCACAACTTGTGCTTGCTAGGTTTGGAATTGTCGAAGTGCCTTTTGATAGGCTTGTTGGGCCACTTGCAATGTGACATTGTATTGGTTTCTCATGTTGGGATTCGATGGTAAATTTGGAGGATTCAAAATGGTGTGAGATGGTGTGATGAGACTTTGGGGTGGTTGCTAATGCATTTGAGTGATGACAATGGGTTGTGAAGTGGGGGGTATAGTTGGTATGTTGGGTCCTTGGGAGACCATGTTTTGATACATTTGAGGTGTCATGGATGATGTAATGGTTGATCGAGGTATTTGGGTTGTTTCCACCTAGTGTTTTGATATCATTGGCACACTTAGAGGATTTGATATGCTTGGTGTATTGATTTGACTTGTGATCAGTAAACTAATTTGATTTGGTTGATTTTGGATAAGTAAAGGGGGTTTCCCTAAACCAATGATGGGTGTGGATGTTGATGTCATTGGGGGAAGTGATGAGAGGATTTTCGGTATGCTTCCTTGAGAAAGTGATGTTGAGGGATCAAAGATTCCCCTAGTCCAAATAAACCCCCTTGTTCTTGTGATACCATGGGGAGGGAGACTTGTGTGTCAAGGGAATATGCCGGTGTTGTGGAGAAAGTGGATGGATTATTAGTATCATGGAAGATGAGTTGAATGAAAAAATGCTTTGGATCTTGAGGGACGGTACTTGTCATGCCAAAGTTGGTGTATTTACCCAAATTTTGGTTGTTCACAAGGGGGTGTGTTTGGAGAGCTTGGAGCAATGAAATCCCCTTGGTGATCATGGGTTGGATTGGAGCATGTGATGAGGTTGGTTGGGGGATGGGTTGAATGATGCTTTAGGAGGATGGTGTGAATGATATTAGTGGCATAATCCCAAGAGGTTGTTCCATAATTATGCTTACATCATAATCAAAAGGGATTTTAGCACCTTCCTTTGCTAATGCAAGCATGTATTGCGAAGGATTAAGTCTCATCATGATATGGAAAATTTTATGGGTTTTAGGACTTTGGACCATTTCTATGATTTCATATTGAGTCATCCCCAAGACACTATTGGTGATTTCTTCCACTTGTCCTTCCTCTTGAGGATCTTGTGGTAATAGAGGAAGATTGGGTAGGGGATTGCTAATCCAATGGGATTGATTTCAGGAGCAGTTTGAATCAAGTCACTTGAAGTAGATGTTTCTTTGTTGGCTTCCATGTTTTTCTCGTATTGAGATCAAGTTTGAACCATAAAATAGAGATCAATTTTTGAGAATGTAAGAGATGAACCTCTAACACCTTAGATTGGTCTAAACTTTAGGCTCAAAAAATAAGATCTAAGTTTATGTAAGGGCCAAGGGATGGTGATGAGATAAATGAAAGATGGGTGGGGTGAATGATTGAACTCTTAAGAATCTTGAAGGGACACTAGATTTTAGGACTTTTGGAGTTTGAATTTCTTGATTTGATTTAATTTTGATTTTGATTTGGATAATGAACTCATAAACTCCAAGTTGTTGGATGTTATCTTGGAATAAATTTGTCCACAAAGTGATAATTTAACTAAGCATATGAAGAAGGATTCATCTACACATACTTATTCAAACAAAAGGATTTTTGATTTAAAGGATTTACCAAAAGTCTAGTATGAGGGATTTTTCCAAGATTCTAAGAGTTGTTGGCGGTATGAGATTTGATTGATGTTTGACAGATGGATGACAATGCTGATTTTGATCCTAAATTAGACATAGAGAGACTTCCTTTCTACAAGACCTCGGTATTGAAGAACATTCTTGGAATTCCTATGTGATAAATTAAAACCTTTGAAAGAGAATTGGATTTTGATTATAATAAAATTCATAAAAATTGGGATTGTTCTTTGAAACTTTTTTGTAAAAATTATAGACCAAACTTTCTCTAACTTCGTGAAGTTTTGAAAGACGCTCTTCACGGGATTTTGCACTAAGGTGCTTATGACGATTTGGCTTGGGAACTTTGACTTTGTTGGAAATCATGGGATCAAGAATATGTGAGATTCAATTGTCTTTTATCTTGCTTAGATTTGGTTCTTTTAACCATAAACACTTTCTTGATTAGGTTTCAAACTAAATGTCTAATGTCTTGATTTATTTTCATCCCACAAGGTCCATTATGTGGAAATTAAGGAAATTAAGGCAATAGTTCCCTAATGTTGACTTTAGTAAGAGAAAATTGAGATGTAAATAAAAATACTTAGAAGCCTATAAGGATGGAATCCTTTGGACAAGCAATAGCACTTGGATTTATTCAATAGTATTTTCTCCTCCTAAAGGGTTTGAAATTATGATGATTTTATTGAATGTTTGTTTTCAAATGTTTTAGATCCAAGCAAAGTGTTTTGATTCCAAGATGATGCACAAACCTAGGATAAAGAGAGACAATATTTATTGAATTCTCACATGGATAAATCCAACTATGCTTATTCAAAGCGAATGATTAGAAGCTTGACCACATTGGCTCCCCTCCATGACAAACACTTCTTGGGTCAGCCAAGCTTTAGTTCTCATGAATCTCCCATGATGAACTTTTCATCTCTACTTTGAATCACAAGTACGTGGGATGTCTTCATAACGATTGTTCTTGCACCAAAAAATATATAGGGATTTGTATTTACTATAACAAGGGTTGTAGTATAGGCATTTCATTCATGGGGGATCATCCATACATCAATAGACCATTGATACCCTTTTTGTCAGAATAATCCTCGTCATACTTGAACTTTCTTCAAGTACCCAAACTTATATACTAGGTGGAAGTTGCTTGGATTTAGCGTTTTCCCAGTTGGGTCATTCCTTGGGGTGATTACTTTTCCCCACCAGGCAGGCCTTCTAAAGGTGAACAATAGCGAGCAAGTGCATTTGTAGTTTGATCAATCTTTGTTTGCGTGAACAAAGAGAGAACACACGTGATATACCTAACTCACACTAGCAAGATTTGTTCAATTTTAAGAACCCCAAATTGAAGTGTGCAGGCAATTTTTTATACAACTCAATATCACCAAAATAATTTTGATTCTCAAGATCACCGTGGAACGCGAGAAAAGTGCATACGCCTTTTAAATGATATTAATTTGTAAAAGAGATTACAAAACACAAAAAGCACATATTCATTTTAAACTTCAAAAGTAGTAATGGATTCTTTTTAACAACACCAAGATTAAGTGTGAAATTTTTCTTTTCAATCTTAAATCCAAAACCAACTCTAGTAAGTTCCTAAGGTTCTTTTTTTAACCCTTTTCTTTTTCTTTTTAAAACCCAATAAAAAATTATTTGAGTCCTAAAAACTTGAAGATAACAATGTCCTTAAAATGGGATTAGAATTGCTCCCAAAGTGTTTAAAAACACTTGTTAAAATTATGTGATAATTTCATAATAAAATTCTCCTTGTTTCCTCCTCTCCATGATCACCTCAACCTACAAAAGTTGGTTAATATATAGAAAATAAAGCCACAAACAGGTTAAAAGCTCAAGAAGATGAGAACAACAAGCACATGTTAAATTAAAAACTAAAAAGCTGGCTTTTACCCAACTCTGCAAATGTGTAGTTTTTTGGAGAATTCCAACAATGCTATGGTGAAATTAGCATCACTCTGTGGAGAAACAAAGACTGTGTATGCGTCACTATTTCACCCAGCGTCATGCTTTAGAGTTTGATTGGTTGTCTCAGGTAGAAAATGAAAGGAGTGTCACCTTTTGGAGCAGATGCAACATCACTATATAGCAACATTGCACTGATAGTGTCACTTTTTGTCAATGTCGCTCCTTCCTATAGACACAAAAATTTGAAAAAAATAGCAGAATTTTTGAAAAAAAATGTGTTAATTTCTTGAGATTTGCCCTCCTTCTAGCGCCAAAATGTGAATGTATGTTCTAGACCTGCTCCAACATGATCAAACAAATTAAAGTTAGTCAATAAACACATCTAAAACAAACATTCCCCATGCAATTCATTAGAATGCGAAGAACAAGAAATGAAGTGAAATAAACCAAGTAAAGCTATTAAATCCTATTCAAAACACTCAAACCAGCATCCCATGGGGGAATTGGTGCTTCTTTGATGTGGAAAGAATCCCTTTCCCAATTCCTTGCAAAGATTTTGATGAAGATTGTTGAAATTGTGCTCCTTTGATGAAATGCCATGACACTTGGATGAAAATGGTGGATGATCTTGCTCAAATCTATGTATAATAATCTTGTATTCAATTATCGATCCCAAATCAATAGAGAAGCTCTATTTATAAGAAAGAAGGATGGATGAATGAGAAATAGGATGAATATGGGACTAAACATGAGCCAATGGCAAGGTGCCACTTGTCAACATGTTAGTGGAAGAGGAATGAGCACATTTTGGTGAATGTGCAAATAAATGCAATTAGGTGGAAATTTGAAATTTGAAAGTTTGCTTGTGAAAAAGGATGTGGAAGAAGAGTTAATGCCACTTGGGTCAAGAAAAGGACATGTAAGAGGTTTAAAGGCCATGTTTGGAGGAAAAATCCTTTTAGGAAGGAGATTTCAAATTGGAAGAATATTCCAACAAGATGCCCTTCTGAATGAAAATAGAGGAATTTATAAATCAATTAAATTGATTTACTTGTGCAAGTTGCAAAATCTAGAGGATTTGATGGATTAGAGTTAGAGTTAATTAGGATTTAATTAACTTAAGATGGAGATTAATTGATTTGAAATTTTGAGTTAGGCTTTTGGATTTGTTTAAATCAAAATGAGAGGAATTAAATTTAATTAATTAAAATTTGATTTATTTAATTAAAAGGGATGATGTTAGATTTAATCAAATAAGGGGAATTTGTTTAATCAAAAGAGGGAATATGATTTAACTAAATAAAATGATTTATTTAATAGAGGAAATATTGATTTAATCAAATAACATGCTTTATTTAATTAAAAGAAGAATTATGATTAATTAATTAAATAAAAATTATTTAATTATTTGGTCAGTGAAGAAGTGATTAAGGAAGAACGGATGTTAGTAAATCAGGATCAGGTACATGATATCAATCGAAATAATTTCGATGTCTACAAAAGTAACCCAAACAAAATACATCCTACACAAACCATTAAAACCAAAGCCCCGAAGAAATAGAGAAGAAGGGGACAACCACAAACAAGAAACAACAGTTGAGCCACCAACCCACAGAGAGTCCAGAAGGAAGCAACCTCCAAGACCAGCCCAAGATAAATCCAACATAAAAAGCAGCTAAAGCAGAAACCCACAAGCCACCAGGAGCAACAACGACCCAACAAAACAAAGGCAGGAAGCACTACACCAAGCAGGCAAACTTGAGATCTATACAAACCACCCATGAAGGAGAAAGAAGGGGGAGCCCATCTGCAAGACAGATCCACCACACCCACACTAGAAGGAAAAGTGGAGCCAAGAGCACAGGAAACTCCTGTCGAAAGCTCCCCAATGAAACACCGGCCAACAAACTGCAGGAAAGGTCCGCAAAGAGAAACTCCTACAGACCAAGCCACCCATCTGGGTCATTGCCATCCTCAGATTCAAGCTCGCCCAGAGCCACAGACCCCTCAGAATTTGAAAAACCTCCACTTTGTCCTCTCCCTCCCAATGCCATTTAAAATATGTACATATCTCTATATTGTTGTCCTCTTTAATAATGGGTGTCTGTGTTTTTATTTCTTCAACGTGTTCATCCAATATGCCCTCATAACTACTTGTATCAACTATTTTTTTATTCTTATAGAATGGTTTTGGTTGCTTTTATAATTACCCAAGCTTATGCCCAAGATATTAATAATTACAATTAAAACAATCAATTTTTTTAATACAAGAATAACATGCAACAACTCAGAATGCACAATTTTAAGAAATTTGTTTTCTTAAGACAATTTTAAGATTGCTAAAAATTTGGTCATGCTTATTTTATTATTTTATCAAATAATATTGATAGATTTTAACACATGTAAATATAAAGACAAATATATAATTACATAGAGAATGAATATATGATCATCCATATTCATATCTTTTTACACATACTTGTTATTTACTTTCACATTTCTTACTTTCTTACTTTGACAAGAATGATTAATAGTTGTTCACATAATCTTTCCCCAAAATGTAGAGGTGGAAAGAGCACAATCATGCTTTCCCCACTAATTTTATATTTACTTTGAACCTTTATACTTAATACAATTACCTATATTTTAATTGGTGTATTTATGTGCAAACACTTGCATCCTAAAATTGATTTGAACTTAAATCCCATTCTTCTATGGATCTAGATCCCATAATTAATCTAAATGTTCTTAGTCTTGAGTCATGATCATGTATGCAACCTTAAACTTCGTTTAGGACTAAAAAGAGACCTTAAAATTTATTTTCCAAACTTAAAATTAAATATGAGACTAAATTGAAATAACCTCTAGCAATCACCCACTAAATTAGGTATGCAATATTAAAAATTGGAATGTTTAGGTGATGTATAAAAGGATAAAATAATAGGTCATTTAGATAGATGGTAATTAGATTCATGACCACTTAGAAAAATATTATTTCATCAATGAAGAATCATTAAATTAACATCTACATTCACAAGGATAGATACACATGTCTTTGTATACTTTTTGACATGCCTTCAAACTTGTTCAAACACCATTGATGTAAAAAAACCCATCCTATCAGATCATTAATTACTCAATGAATGCACACATTTTTTTATAGTAAAGTGTCTCCTTACACAACTAGTTTTTCTACAAAGAAACCTTCACTTTTGTTGTGCACTCATTAATATCATTTTTTATATAATTAATGAATATTACTAGTATTGAATATTACTAGTATGACATTGTTGACTCTTCTTTTTCCCAACATCCCTAGTAATTTAATTCATTCACAATCAAATTTTTTTAATTAAAAATTAAGGTATTATTACTTGTAAATTACACATCATAAATTCTAGTTCCTCATATATTAAATTATTAACATGCTAGGGTTGGTATATATACGTTCTAGCTTTCATCTTTTATATCATAACCTATCCAAATAATGTTATGGTTCTAATTAAATCTAAATATTTACCTCATGATTTCTTTCTAATCTTACTAAGTAATGACATCATGATAATCACCTATTAGAAATCTCGCTTCCATATGTAAATCAATCACATTTAACAATCTTAGCTAAACAAATAAAAATAAAAATATGATTATATTGTAGGCTAAATAATTATTTTTTATAACTTTTTATAATTAATTTGTTAAAAATAGGTTATTCAATAGAATATAATACTATAGCCTCTCTTGGAAATAACATGACTTCTATAAGTAACTTACATATCCTTCTATCACTATAAGCTAACTCAAGGGACATGGTTAATTATATTTAATATTATTTTTTATAATTATTAATAGGGAGGTATATCTTATATTTCATCATTATATTCTTAGGATTTATCATATACTATCACTTATTACACATAATACAATGTTATTTTATTCTAGCCTTGTTAATATCAATTTAATTAAGGAAAGATAAATTTAGGTTGATATTATTTCATCTTTCCACTTTACACTCTATTAGGTAGGCTATAATTTATCTTTTCAATCACTCCCTAGAATTATAGATGTTCATTGTCACAATGAATACAAGTTATACATTGTATATGTTTAGGATTATGTATTAGAATATATAGAAAACTATAAAAATCCCAATCCATAATGTATTATGATTTTTTAGGGTTTAATAAAATTTAGGATCCATTATTTGTCTACTCAATAATTAGGGTTTTATGCATCATTTAACTTCATTTGGTTTAGCACAAATTTCTAATACACGGTCATATGTATAAGTCATCTACAAGTACCTAATTATATACTTATTTTAGGATCATGATGAATATAATTTGAGCATGTTAAGATTCAATTCCATTGGACTTATTTGTTCTAACCACCTACTTATGTATTTGTATCCGTAGAAATAATATAATGTAGTTATCCTAAATAATTACATTATTCACTTTTAACACATTGATAAATAATGACTAGAAATATTATCAATGCATTGAAAGTGAATTATACAATTATCTAAGATTACTACACGATATTGATTATATGGATACAAATAAATACATAATTTGTCAGACCAAATAATTCTAATAGAATTAGATAGTCACATCCTCAAAATTAGTTTCATCATCATCCTAAAATAAATATACAATTAGGTACTTGTGGATGAAATATATGGTATTGTACTAGAAATGTGTGCTAAATCAAGTGAGGTCCTATGAGGTATAAAATCCTAATTCTTGGGTAAGCCAATAATGGATCTATAATGTTAGATTTCTCAAAACCTATGGTGTTCAATATTCATTACCATTAGGGTATGAAAATAATATATATAGTGGCTACACAATTTTTTCCAAGATAAATAATTTCTTGGAAAGTGATAGTGCCACCCACAAATATATTTTATTTATGTATTGATGATCATTATAAATTACTAGCTAATCATATATTGTTAACCATTAAATATTATCAAATACTAATTATATTTACAATAAAATTATGTATTCCTTGTCTTTATAGAATCTCCATTGACAGGTTTAACAATAATATTATTAACCTCTCACTATTATTCAAGAATTTATCTAATTAATGATAATATAAACCTCTATAATACCATGAAGTATGTGTATACACTATAATTAAGATCCATGATTCCATTTATGTGGCATATGACATAATACTTTGATGTTTATTAAATTCGTATTGTTTATATGCTATCAACAAACCTAGTTCATGCCCTTTCTTTACCAACCTTAGTTATAACTCAGTAAACCATCTTTATAAACTATTCAACCATCTCACTAACTATGAAGTTGAAATTGAGTTGAAATAGCATGTTATGCAATGAATTTTAGAAAAATAACAATTCCTAAAGGTGGGTTCTAATAGTGCCTCCATGGAGCTCCTAATTATCTCACCATGATATCTCTATGATTTCATTATATTTTCCTTAAGAATATTCTTCTACCATTCTTGTAGTGATTTTAAAGCCTAGAAAGGTCATGCAATTTAGCTAGGTAGTTGAGAGAATTTATAAATTACTTCAATACATAGCTAAATTGAACCTAAATATATGATATTTAATTTTATTTGATCTTATGAGCACTAATTAAGCATGTTTCATCATGCAAAAACCCAAACCTATTCATGAATAAATAATTCTTGAATTCATTTTTAACATGAAATTTAATTCATTTAGAGTAGACTTAAGTCATGAATTTTAAGTAAGTTATATTTAAAAAGCAAATTTAGATTTACTTGAATTTCACTATGATATATAACAATACTTTTAATGAATTATTTACAATATCAAGGGATATCATCTACGAGGATCCTAAATATAATAGAAATATCTCAAAATATATTGTCACATTTATTATAATATAGATCGTATTATTTTTTTTAAACCAATACCAAACTAAGTTATTTCCTATACTAATCTCTTATTCTCTATTATTTATATAATTTTAGATTATATTGAATCTATAAAATAAAACCACTATATTTTCCTTGAGTAGACTCAAATTGGCTCAAAGTAAAGGGTATAGGAAGGTCTGGGTGGAGGGTGATTCTCTGAATATTATAAATAATCTGAAAAAGGTCTCTCCTTCATTTTGGACTATTGAAGCCTTGATCAAGGACTAAATTGAAATTATTAACTCCTTGGAAAATGTTTATATCTCTCATATTTTGAGAGAGGGAAATAAGTTAGCTGACTTTTTTGCTAACTTTGGTGTTAGAGATCAAAAGGAATGGAATTTTAATGATTCTATTCCCTTTGAAGTGACAACTATTATCATTAATGAAAGTTAATCTCTTGCCGATCCTTTCTGGCTTTGAGGGATGCATGTCCTCAATCACGTGGGTGATTGATTTGAATGAGGATGTTAAAGTATTGAGGGTGAAGGATGGTTTTCACAAGGATCAGATTTATATCTCATTATTGCTTATATGTCCTTTGGCTGGCTTCGCATGGATTCTGGGTGATTTTTGCATTAGCTTTTGGAGTCTTCTATTTTTTATTATTGCTCTGGGTGGTGTTTGTATCAATCTCAGTTGGTTTCAGTTGTGTGCTTCACTTAAGATTGCGATGGGTGGGGACAAAAATTGTGCCAAGCCTAAGTCCTGTGATACTGTCAAGCAGGGGAAGGAGGTATGGGAGATTTTAGAGAAGGGAGGCTTAACCATGTATATGGAGAAATTGCATGGCTTCAATGCTCAGGTCACTGATATGGTTGCTCAAGGGTGGAATGAGAGAATCCTGAATTTGGGAGGCAGAGAAGTTGTGGTGGATGAAGAATTCATAGCTCAAATTACTGGTTTAGCTATGCAGGGTATGAAGGTTTTTAGAGACAAGAAAGACTCACAGGATGCGATGTCGATTTTCTTCAAAGGTAATGAGGTTGTTGATTTGAAGAAGATGAAAAGTGGTGGCTATTACAGGAACTCTTTGAAAGCACTCTGGTGTGATTTGGTGGAAGAAATCATGAGGTATGCCACCTTGGAAGGAAGGTATACAACAATCAATAACTACCATTTCCTTCTGCTTAACCATTTCAGGCATAAGAAATGGGTTTCATTTCCTTATTATTTGTTGATGTTGCTTGATACAAGGATTAAGGAACATATGAAAAACCCAAAGAACCCTATTTTTCATGTGGGGTTAATTCTCCTAATATATGAACATGTCAAAGTGCATGAGGTGCATAAATATCTCGTGTCCCCGAAGGAAAATGTTGTCAAAGCCCGAAAGGGTTATGAGATGGACTCAGGTGAGGAAAGGGTTAGCAAAAAAGACAAGAGGAGGAGTTTTATTTTGAGAAAAGAGTCAGAGTCTGATAAGGATGATGATGTTGACTATGTCCTAGACTCCTATGCCTCTTTTGAGGAGGGACCCTCTTCCCCTATTTCGGGTAAAACTAGGAATAGGAAGTCGGTTGATAAAGAGGGTTATACTACTTGTAGTGATGATGTGGTCACGACAACTCTTCCTAAAGGCGCTAAGGACAAGAATGACCTTTATGTGGAAGATTCCACTCCCACCCCTACAATCAAACATGCAAATGAAACTGTGGTGGGGATCCGAAAGAGCAGGGAGCTGAGAACTACTAGTCAAATCTTGGAGAAGGGTTACCCTCTCTCCCTGGCTGGTGGTATCTATGGTGAAGCCTCTCTGAATGCTGACATTAGGTTAATACAGGGGAAGGAAAGGGTTGTATATGGTGGTCATTCTGGGGAATCTTACAAAGTGTATGGGGAGAGGTTCTTGAAAAGAAAGATTGTTGTGAAGGAACTCACCTGCTCCATTCATAAGATGAAGTCTCATATCCCTGTTGGTAAAGGTAAGGCTATTTCTACTGATAAGATTCAGGTTAGTTCTTCTGATGAGGATGTTGTTGTGGAGAATCAGGTTGAAAAATTTGATAGGGAGGATTTGTCTGATGTTTTGGGCTCAGCCCATGAGAATACCAATCTACAGTTTAAACTTTTTAAATGGGTCTTTCATGAGATTAATAGGATAAATGTTAGAATTAGAGGTGTTTCTAGTAAGGTTGAGGAACCTACTGTTCAAAGAAAAATTGACAATATGATGGAGTCTCTTAATATTGTGGCTAATACTGTGACAAAGGAAACCATCAATCTGAAATAGAATTTGGAAGGTAGAATCTTATCCCTCAAGGATAAATTTGATAAAATGTGGAAAGTGGTGATGAAGAGTGGTGAGGCGTCTAAGCTCTTGGGTACCCCAGATTCTGCCATGATGATTTCTCCTATGATTACTGCTAAGAAGAGAAAAGATACTATGTCTGCTAATGGTACTATTGCTGGGGGTAAGCTGTTGGATGCGGGTTGTGCTGGTGAGAAGGATGTTGCTAAACGTAGTGTTTTGAATGACAAGGTTAAAACTGGTGGGTCGGGGGTCAGAACTAGAAACATAATGAAATCTCAAGCCAGGGCCTTTGGTATGGAGGTGTCTGATACCATGGATAAGGCGCAAAAGATGGTTGCTACTGATATGGAAGCTATTGAGATTCTGAAGAATATGTAGTGTTGTAGGATGGCTTCCTTCTGTTTGGCTATTTTTTGGTTGTTGGTTTACTGTCGTTGGGCTGATTGTTGCGTAAGGTTGTTTTTCTTTTTTTTCTCGGCTACGCTCTTTTGTAAAGGGTTTCGGTCCCCTTCAAAACCCATTTTTTACCTCTAATCAAAGAATACTATGTATTTTATGGTGGTTTTGAGGTAATAATACTACATTATATTGAATCCAAAACTATTTACTAAGTATAAATAATACCAAACTAAGTTATTTCCTATACTAATCTCTTATTCTCTATTATCTTATATAATTTTACTTTATATTGAATCCCCAAAATAGAACCACTATATTTTCCTTAAGTAGCATAATTGGTATTTTATGGTGGTTTTTAGGCAGTGATACTAAAATTAATATATTTTTTCATTTCTGAATAAAATGTGACATTCTAGAGGACTTTATTGGTTTTTGAGTTTTTAGAATTCGATGGGTCTGCAACTTCTACTGAGATAGGGAATCTGAGCCCTAACTCATGAGAATTTTCTCTACTGGTGCAAAGGTTTGGGTGGGCACCTATTTCGATTTGTGGGGGGGTTTTCTTTATTTCTACTGCAAGGGTCTTTGGTGTCATGGCCTGGCTGTGTTGAGCCTTTTTTGATGTGCATGGGGATTTTTTTGTCCCTCCTTCTACCTTTTTGATTGGGCTCTTGTCTTGGCACGGGGGTTTGTTGTCATGGGCAGTGAGTTGTGGTGTGGCAGGGGAAGGTGAGTCATATATCCTCCGTGTCATGTGGCTTCTTTCTGCACATTGGTGTGGGGATGAGTGTAAATCGTGGTTGGGAGTGGGTCCTGTAGTTGGGGGGAGTGGGTGTGGGTCTCCCATTTTGGTTTTCTCCCTTTCATGCTAGTATCATACCGATTGGTGGTATGTCTCGTGGGGAGACGTCTCGGGTTTCGCCCGATATGGATTTTCGTGTTGCAGTGGGTTCAAAATTGCCAATCCAGGGAACAAAAGTTTTTGATAACACCCTCTTCTCCCCGAATACGGGGTTTGTAGAGACAAAATTGTTAGGTGGATCTCAGATCTCAAAGATTAATGGTTGTCTTGAGTGCCACAAGGAGAGACATAAATTGGTGATTTCGATTGAGATGAGTGTTGACGATATTGAATATTATACAAATCATTCTCTTTACTACAAATTTTTGGGAATGAGAGTTTCTCTACAATTTTTGGAATCATGGGCCCAGAGGACTTGGGAGCCGATAGGTAAAATGGAGGTCTCGTTGCTTGCAAATAACTATTTCATGGTCACATTTATTTGCATGGTTGATCATGATAGGGTTTTTGAGGGGGGGGCCTATTTTCATAATCAAGTTGGGTTGTCCATCAAGCCATGACATGTAGGCTTTAACCCATCTGAGGAGCTTTTGAATCACATTCCCGTGTGGGTTCAATTGCCTTGGTTTCCAGTTGAATGTTGTCATGAGGATGTTTTGCACTTGCTTGCCTTGATTCTCGAGAAGTCAATGGGGTCTTCGACACAAACCTTGGGTAAGAAAGTTATGACTTTTGCTCGAATTTGTATGGAAATTGATTTGAGTAGGCCTTTTCCAAATGCTTTGGATATGTGTGCAGGTTCTCATTCTTGGGTGCAGCAACTGGATTACAAGACCCTTCCTTTTCGGTGGCGCCTTTGTCATGAATATGGTCACTTGCAGCGTAGATGCCCGAGGGCTAAGCTTGTGGAGCCTCAACTGCCATCTCCTCCTCG
Source organism: Sequoiadendron giganteum (assembly GCA_007115665.2). Lineage (NCBI taxonomy): Eukaryota > Viridiplantae > Streptophyta > Pinopsida > Cupressales > Cupressaceae > Sequoiadendron > Sequoiadendron giganteum. The sequence goes on from CM021103.1 coordinate 609,017,381, forward strand.
TAATCCTCATGGTGATGATAAGGGGAAGAATCTTGTTTTTGATGAGGTGGTTGGTTTTGAGGGATTTGTTCTAGTTAAGGCTCACAACCACAATAGAGGTCAAAAAGGGACTTTGAAGGAAAGACAAGATGAGGATACTTTTAATAGGTTTGAGGTCCTAGATGATCTAGATTAGTAGGAAGTTAATCCAAGATTAATGTGTGGATTAGGGCATGGTGAGTTCTAACCTGGAGGGTCACACTTTTGATACTCCTTTAGCTCCATAGGATGATTCTACTTTGCACATGGATACGAATTTGTAGGTTGGGGCTCAAGTGTTGTCGGGTCCTATTGTCGAGATCGTGAAGGGGGATGGGGATACTTCTTATCTTGTGCGGAATGTGGGCTTGGATGTGGCTAAGAGAAACAATCCTTGTCCTCAATTGGGCCTTATGCAGAAAGATGGCAGGAAGGGGGGATGGAGAAAGCCTCTAAACTTGGTCAAAAGAAAGACTTAGAAAAGATTAAAATGACAAGGGAGACTTTGGTAGAGTCAGGGTCTGTCAAGACTCTGGATTCTCATTTTTTGACTCCTTTGAAATGATTGTTCTTTCATGGAATGTAAGGGGCTTGAATAGTGGCCCTAGACAAAAAATTGTTCGATAGTTGGTTAGAGTCAATCTCTTGATGTTCTTTTTCTTCAAGAGACCAAGTTATCCGTTGAATGTATGATGGCTTTAGTGCCTAAGCTATGGAGGAATGGTGAATGCCAGTGTATTGGGGCTCAGGGATCTTTAGGGGGTGTGGTTTGTTTTTGGAACCCTCAAAATATTAGGCCTTTGTGGTGGTTATCCTTCAAGTCCTCTATATCCATGGTGGCTTTGTGTTATGAGTCAGGGGAGTTTGTTCTTTTCTCCAATGTTTATGTGCTTGTTGAGTTCCAGGGTAAACAACTATTATGGTCCAATATCCATTTTGTTCATATCTTGTTTCTCTACCAACCATGGATCATTGTGGGTGACTTTAATTCTATTACTAAGTTATATGAGAAATGGGGTGGTATTGCAAGACTGGAACCTTCGGCTTTGCTATTTTAAGATAATATATCAGCTCATAATCTTGTTGATATCAAGCCCAACAATGGTTAGTTTATTTGGAACAATAGAAGGGTTGGAGACGGTTGCATTGTAGAACATCTGGATCGTTTCATGGTTTCTTGCTCTTGGGTTGGGGGAATGTGGCCTTCTAGCTCTGATATTTTGGATTGGAGGGGTTTGGATCACTGGCCCATAAAGCTAGTTATCTCTTCTACTCGAGTGCCTTAGACTTCGTCCTTCAAGTTTTAGCTAATGTAGTTGCATGACCCTGATCTCCATGGATGTGTTGCTGATTGGTGGAGGTATGGTAGACTTACTTATGGTACTACAATGTATATTTTTGCTAAGATCCTTCAATATGTCAAGTATCAGCTTAAATTTTGGAACTGACAATGCTTTGGAAACAATTTCTATGCAAATTTTTATGCTCAAGGTGAGCTGGATGGTATTACTAGGTCGATCAGGGAGAATGGGGTGTCTGAGGATTTGTTGTGGGAAGAGTCTAGGGCATTGAAAGCTCTGGAAGAGTGGGAGATGAGGGAGGAAGTCTACTGGAAATAAAAATCCTGGATCGAGTGACTTCAAGAGGGAGACAAGAATACTACTTTTTTCTTCAATTCGGTGAAGGCCAGACATCATGGAAATTCCATTTCAGCCTTGGTTACTAACAGGGGAGAGATTCTTTCTTCTACTCAGGATATCATGAATGAAGGTGTGTAGTAATTTTCTTCTTTATTCAGGGAGGACATGTAGGGGGATTCCATTGAAGAAGCTCAAGTTCTATCATGTATCCCTTCTTTGGTCTCTTGGGAGATGAAGGAGCACCTTATGAGTGATATTTCATTGGAGGAGCTGGAGAGGATAGTTTTCTAGATGAAGAAGGGGAAAGATCCTAGTCCTGATGGTTTCCTGATTGATTTCTTCCAGGAATTTTGGGAGATTATCAAGCTAGATTTATTGGTGATTATTCAGGAGTCTCAGAAGAATAAGCAGATGTTACAGGCTCTAAATTCTACCTTCCTTTCTCTCATCCCCAAATGTGATTGGGTGGATAGGTTAAGACAATTTCATCCTCTCTCTCTTTCTAATGTTATTTATAAAATTATCTCTAAGTTGATTGCTGATAGGTTAAAAAAGTGGCTTATGGTGTTGATATCTGAGGAACATAGTGGTTTTGTGGTGGGTCATTAGATTTTGGATGGAGTTGTTATAGCTATAAAGACCATTCATTCTATGGCCATTTCCAAAGATAAGGCGATGTTCATCAAGCTATATATGGCTAAGGCATATGATAGAGTTCGATGGTCCTTCCTCCGAAAGGTTTTGAGGGCTTTTGGTTTTGAGGAGGAGTGGATTCACTGGGTTATGAGTTGTGTGACTTTGATTTCTTTTTCTATTTTAATTAATGGGGAGCACTCTAAAAATTTTGGTGCTTCTCAAGGTTTGCAGCAAGGTGACCCCCTCTCTCCTTACTTGTTTCTTATTATGGTTGAAGGTTTGGGATGATTGCTAAAAAGGAATGTGGAGATGGGTCTCAGTCAAGGATGGTGATGGGGAGGTTGTTTACTCTTGCAATCTCATTTATAGTTTGTGGATGACATTGCTTTGATGGGAATGGCCACTATTAGGGAGGAATCAAACTTGCACATGGTGCTAGATGTTTACCTTGTTGCCTCAAGCCAATTAATTAATGAGGACAAGTCATCCATCTTTTTCTTCAATACTCCAGACTCAATTCTTAGGAGAATTGCTCATATTCTTAGATTTCAAATTGGGGCTCTCCCGCTGACCTACCTTGGGATTCCTATTTCAATTGGTAGGCAGTCTAGGGATTCTTGGTAGGCTATTCTAGATAAATTTCATGGTAAAGTCACTCATTGGACCCATCATTGGATGTCCTTTATGGGTCATGTTTAGTTGCTCAAATCCATGGTGCAGGCTCTCCCTATCTATCGGTGTATGATTCAAGTGGTACCAGTGGGTTTTGTTAGGGAATTGGATTCCTTAGAAAGACAAGTCTTATGGGTTGGTAGTTTATTATCTTCTAAATGGAGCCTTGTCATATGGGATATTGTTTGTAGCCCAAAACAGGTTGGTGGCCTAGGGTTAAGGCATTTGTTGCTATCTGGTACAACTTTGGCTGCTAAATTGTATTGGCGGTGGTGTATGGAACAAGATCAGGTTTGGGCTAGGATTTTGTCTCAAAAATACTTTCTTGGGATTCCTTAAAGTGATATCCCTCATTACTCCTTGATGGGGAAGGAATCAGTGATTTGGAGTACGCTCAAGAAAGGGGTTACGCTTGTTAAGGATGGTTTATTCTGGATTTGTAAAAGAGGGACAAAGGCTCATTTTTGGCATGATTCTTGGGATGGATATCCACCAATTGTTTCTTAGTATCCTCATTTATTGAGATTGTGTTAGATGTTTTGTGAAGTTGGATGGTTGAGGGTGAGTGACTTTAAGTCCCTTTCTTCTCAGGGGCAGCTGGTGGAAGCGAGATGGAAGAATCTTGATGAATAGTCTATTGTTGGTATGAAGGAGGAGTGTGCTAAGATTTTATTATTTTTGGTCAAAGATGTAGATCCCTTGTGGATGAGGATGTGATTTCTTTGTCTCCTAACCCAAAGGGGGCTTACACTATTGCTTCTAGATATTAGGTGTTGCTTTCTTAGTAGGTTCAAGGGGTGGAGGTTCATTGGTGGAAGAAAGTTTGGAATAAGTTTTCTTTGCCAAAGTGTAAAAACTTCATTTGGAATTTGGCTTGGAATAGGTGCTTGACATGGGATAATATTCGAAAGAGAGGTTTTTTGAACCCATCTAGGCGTGTTCTTTGTGGGTGTGGTGAGGAGGATTCTTCTCATTTTTTCTTTCGTGGTCCCTTTACCTTTCAACTCTGGCATTTCTGGTGGGGTGTTTGGAAAAGCCCCTGTGTTCATGCTTCCTCCTTGGTGGAATTTTGGGGTAGCCTGGGGAGGCCCCCCTCCTCATCCTCCTTCTTGCAAGACGCTTGGTATGTTGGTCCCATCTTTTTTCTTTGGCAGGTTTGGTTGGAAAGGAATCAGATAATTTTTCAAGGTGAAAACTTGCAGATTCAATAGGTTTGGTTTAGAATCATGGGAATGATCTAGGAGATAGTTGAAGCTAAATGCGAGGTTGTGCTTCCACTAGAGAAAGGGGATGCTGAGATGATTGTTCGGTTGGGTATTCAGGGGTTGTCATCAACTTCTTCTTGTGTCAGAAGAGGAAGGCGTGTGAAGAAGAAAGTTCAAAGGGTGGGAGGTTGGCTTCCCCCTCTAGTTGTAACTTTGAAGATTAATACTGATGGATCTTCTAGGGGCAATCGTGGGCCTGTTGGGATTGGTGGGGTTGGTAGGGATTCGTCAGGATCGATGGTTTTTCACTTTTCTGTTCATGAAGGACTGTAGACTATCAACAAGATAGAAGGTATGGCTATCTTCTACGCTCTGAAGCAGGCTTATGCTTTGGGGTGGCACAAAGTTATTTGTGAATCTGATTCTAAGGTTTTGATCAATTTTCTTCATGAAAAGAAGATTTTTGATGTTAGTTGGCAGTTCGCAATGGTGGTGCAACAGATATTATAGGTTAGCTCTTTGATGGAGATGGTGTCTTTTGTCCATATTCCAAGGGAGTGGAATAGGGCAGTTGATTGTTTGGCCAAATGGGCTTCAAAAAATTTATATGGTTGGAAGGTTGATGGGTGGGAGCAGGTTCCCCATGTGCTATGTCAGGATTTGGAGAGGATTCTTCTTGAGGATGGGATTGGTATTAGGGAAGGTTGATTTTGTTTCTGGATTTTATGGTGGTCTTTGTTGGTTCTAGGGGCTTTGGCCCTTTATTTCCTTGTAATGCACTGTTATGATTTTTAATAAAAAATTTACCCCTCCTTTTTCAAAATGTGACATTCTAATATTTTCTAAAATTCTAACATGTAAAGTACAAAATCCAAAAAAAATAATTAGAAATATTATTAATATAAATGAGTAGTTTTAAGTAGGAGATAGTAGATTTGTATGGAATACAATGTATTATTCTATTCCAAGTTACTCCATTAGTATCTTTATAACTTATTAAAATATTAAAGATAAAGGTTTCATCCTGAAAAATTGAATTAGTATGATTCGTTAGAATATTAAAGATAAAGGTTTCATCTTGAAAAATAGAATTAGTATGATTCAATGCAAGTCTCCATGTTATCTGGTGCTAAGCCAAATAAGGTTCATAATAGGGGTAATGCAAAATTACTCAAGAGGAATACTATTCACCTAAGTGATTTAATGTATTATGGAAAAATGTAATAATATGTTAACAAAATATTAACTAATAGATTAAATGTTGAAATAATTCTTATGTGTAACAATATAAATTCTTAATCATGAATTAATATTGTTGCAACATTTATATGTGTTGAAAAGGTGATGGATCCTACAACAAGAAGGGCACTTGTGTATGGTAACGGTTGTTTTTTCAAAAATGGTAGTTAGTTACATCATCATCGAGGGCCTCAAGCTTACCCTCGTCACTATTAGACAAGGCATGAGATGTATGCTTTCAATCACTTCTAGGCCCCTTTTCGCCCATATAAAAGGCTTAATCAGGATAAACATGAAATCTGACATTTGTGAATAGGATGCTTCCCAAGAGGTGCGTGCAACTGCTCAGTCATGAACATTCAGAGGCACCCAAGAGGGTTCATTCCCTCAAGATGGTTTAGCTGTATCCCTCAAACTGCATGGTTTGGATTGTGCGGCTACTCGTAAGCCAAATGTTTTGGACTATTTTTGCCCATCTAGGGCTCCGTTTGAAGAGACTAAGAAATATTTTTTTGATCACCCCACTTTAAGGGCTTTCTTAAAGAGTTGTTCGCTCACATTTTTGAATACTATTCCTTGTGCGAAAGAAACTCCCCTCAATCCAAAGGCTAAGAGCCAAGATCATCATACTCAATAAAGAAGAGATTTCTCAAAGGATTAGAATCAAACCAACCATGTGCCAGCTTGAAAAGAATCACAATAATGGAGGTGTACAAAAAATCCAGCCAAGAAAAAAAGAAGGCGAAAGGGGGCACAGAGTAAAAAAGTGGGGAACCAACAATGGAGGTGTAAGGACATGCAGAAAGGGTTTTCCTCTAAAACCCAAGAATTAAAAATTCATTCAAGTCAAGGTCAAGCATATTATCATACATAGTAGAATGAGTAGAAGTGAGTTCTCAACATCATCTTGTCAGAATATTTTCTTGAGCCACAAGTACAAGATCTTCATGGGAAAGCTTTGATATGTAAGTTTTGGAAATCTTGCCTTGATATAGAAATCTTAAGAGATTTGATATTTGATGAATGGGTCGGAGCTAATAAGGTTTTTTATTTAGATCAAAGGAAGGCTTTTTTGTAGTGATTTTTGACACAAAACCTCAAAGAGATGCAATATATAAAGAAAAAGCATGGGTATTTGATGGACCAGGATTATACATCCAACCATGGTCCCCAAATTTTAATCTTGAATCCTTTATGGGAAAATTTATTCCTTTTTGGATTCAACTAAAGTCTCTTCCTCTTGAATATAGGAAGGCATAAATAATTAAAGCTCTAGCTAATCACATGGGAATTTTCCTAAAGCATGACTATGCTTTTTTAGAAATCTAGCTAAATCGGTTAGGGTTTATGTACTATTGGATGCTACAAAAGGAGTTCCCCAAAAAAATCATATAACATCTAAATATGAGAAGTGGGTTCAAAATATTTTAATTGAAACTCCTAAAAATGTGTGTTCTAAATGTCATAGTCTGGGACATCTTAGTATTTCTTGTCAAGAGGTAGAAGGTAGTAGGGAATAAGTGTCTAATATTTCACATAGTCTTATGCCTTAGACAACTGTATCAAAGGTTTTCACCATGAAACCACCCCCCACAGATAAGGTAATGGGTTGTCTGTCATGTGACAAAGTGAATAAAATTGAAATTACTCTGATAGACAAGAAAGGGGCTAAACAAATGTTTGTTTCTTTGCCTAAATCTTAGTTAAAGGAACAAAAATTACTGGATAGGGGTTTTTGGCAATCAAAATCATTTCACTTATACACCTCTTCTATCCCTTCTATCACTATGCAACAGTTGGAAATTATTGTTAAGTTCTTGATGTTTGATATAGGGTCTATCAAACATCTTGATAATCTTCCCCTTGTAAGTATGTTGGAACTAGAAGAGATTCAAGTGGATAGGCATGGTCAACATGAGCTCCAACTAGAACATAAAATATTATCATTTCCTATCAATTCTAAGGAACTTGATCTTATGTGTTTTAAGCAGTTGGTAGAGAAAGGTAAATTAGAAGAATTGGTAAATAGAACAATTAATTATGAGGGGTCTAAATTGATTGATGAAATATCCAAGGAGGAAGCAAGGGAGGAGGGTGTTGTGGATTGTTTTCAAACTCCTTGCATCCAATCTAGAGACAGGTCTAAGAAGGCTGAGGAAATTTCAAAGGAAGTAGATAGGGACATGGATGAATTTGATTATTCTTAGACTCTTTCAATTTCACAAACACCGAGTAGTCAAACTATAGTCAAGAAGTCACCTAGGAAGAGGGGAAGGAAATCCCATATGACTAGGCTAAATGAAGAGATAGAGGTAGGGGTGCAACCAACATTAGATAATAATGTTACAATTTCTACAAGCAAGCATCTAAGGAGAGCATGTTTCTCTCCTCAAATGCAATGAAGTTAATATCATGGAATGTTAGGGGCTTTAACACCCTTGACAAAAGAGATCAAATCAAACATCAATTGGATGCTTGTGGAGTTGGTCTCATAGTATTGCAGGAAACTAAAATGTTTGATGTCATGTATGGCTCTATAATTCATAAATGGGAAAAGTAGAAATAAATTCACTCACCTAATCAAGGGGCATCAGGGGGTCTTATTACTTTATGGAACACTAAAATGGTTACTTTTGAATTAGTCATAAATGAAAGAATTGGCAGTTAATGAAGGTATCAAATTTTGATTTAAAATTTTGGTTGATAAGTGTTTATGGACCAATTAAATGTTGTGGGATTCCTTTACACATGTTAATGTAGAGAGAGATTGACACACAAAAAATCCCTCTCCAAACTCTCACAAAAAATTCTTAAATAAAATAGAGGAATTGTAAATTAACACACAAAAAATTACTTGCACAGGAAACAATTGATTTTCTTCATTAAAATAATCTGAATACAATTTTCTTCAGTCATATATGGATTGATATGCAGAAAATTATTCTCCTACAAGAATCACACATGAAACTAGAAATTAATCTCAAACAAACTATGCTCAAACATATGAGCTTTTACAAATAGAACCATCTCCTAGCTCTTCTAAACCACCTGCAATATTTGCAACTTCAAACCAACCATTCTGGCATCCTCATGGGATGTTTTTTATCAGACCAAACCTGCAATAAACATGTCGCAAAATTTTCTCCAAATAAAAGCTACGCCCTCTCACCTGTCCCCCTAAAATTTCCTTCAAAATTCACTTTTAACAATTCTTCCATGGAAAGTGGTTTTCCAGATTCTTCTCCACCTTGATGAAATTATTTTTCATGATTTTTTTGGGCATATCCAATATATCACAACCCTTTTCTATTTCTTCACATTAAATCCCTTTAAAAACAATTAAAACTCATTTAAAATCCATTCCTAGCAGCCCTCTAAAGATAGGAAAAAAAAAACAATTTTAAATTCTTCTCGTTTTGATGCCTGAAAAAGAAAATAGAAAGCAAGCCTAGGTGCCCATTTCCTCAGTCCCTACTTTTTAGTGATCATGGTGGAGTTCTTTAAACTCCATAATTTCAAAATCCAATGCCTCACAAAGCTTTTTAAGAAATTTTCAATTAAAATATTTAAAACTGCTTTTTGCTTTTTCAACCACAATGCCAACTTGTCAAAGTTGCAAAGGAATTTAATTGACAAGTTTAAATATTTGAAGATAAATAATTTTACCCCTCTCAAAATGAAATTCAAACCAGATTAACTTATTCCAAAATTCAAAAATACTTCCACAAAATTAACCTCTTTTTAATTGACATAGGATTGCCAATTTTCCATGGATGCTCTTGCATCACATGTTTTGGATGATATAAGAGAGGAAAATAAAATATTAGGTGGTGATTTTAATGAAAATACATTAGTGCAAGAAAAGAAAGGAGGAATTTATCCACCTCCAAAAGCAATGAAATATTTTAAATCTTTCATTCAAGATAATGCTTTAATTGACATACTACTTGAAAAGGGAAAGTATACTTGGACAAATCGTAGAAAGGATTTCCTACAAATTGCAGAGTGATTGGATAGGTTCTTATCTTTTCCAAATTGGTTTTCAGGAAGAATAATCTATCATTTGAGATCTGACCCTTTTCAGGGTCGGATCATTATGCAATATCTTTGGATATAATAGCTACAACCAAATCTTAATATCTCTTTGCAACCGAATGAATTGGGCAATGAAGATCAAGAGCTCGAAGAAAATCAAACAAAAAATGATATTGTGGAAATGGAGGAATAAGTGGTATCTATTTTGTAAAGGGCTAATGAATGGATTTTGAAGTATATACCTGCAGTATATCTAGGATAAGGGTTTCGTTGTGCCCAGTTGCTTATTTTGTCATACAAGGGTTCACATTTGCAGGAAATCTAAGGTTTTTTTTTGTATTCTGATCTATAGAAAGCTATTTTGATATAGTCTAGTTTTCAAGAACCATACAATATAATTTTTAACCTCCTTATTATATATTAATATATATCGACTATTTTCCTTTTGCTAAAACAAAAAAAGGTCATTTGTAGAATTTTGGCAAATTTCATTGTGCAATACAATATATAATTTTTTTACAAAATCCATTTACCTTAGACTCCAGCCTTTCATAGAAAAAATCATATCACAAGAACAAGGTGGCTTTATGTCAAGAAGGGAGATAGTTGAAGGAGCTTTGGTAGCACATGAGATATTACAATCCATTAAATCTAATAACTTGTCATCCTTTATCATTAAATTTGACATTTTCAAAGCTTAGGACAGGGTGGATTGGGCCTTTTGATTCAAGTATTATAGAAATTTGGCTTTAGTAATAAATGGTGTAAATGGGTCTTTCCATGTTTTTTTGGGAAAATAAATTCAGTCATCATAAATGCATCTCTAGTTGGATTTTTTAGTTCAACTCAATGGGTTCGATAGGGGGATCCTCTATCCCCATTCTTGTTCATTATAATAGTTGAAGCATTGAGCAGATCAATTCAAAAGGTGCATTCTCAAGGGCTATGAAAAGGTATTTCAATTCCTCACACAAAAATATCAGTTACTCATTCATTATTTGCAGATGACACTATCTTATTTGGAAAATATTCAATTAAGGAAGCCAATCAAGTAAAACAAATCCTAGATAAATATTCATCTGCATCTGGGAAAAACAAAATGTAGCTAAGTCCAAGATATATATTCAACACAAGAACAAACATTACAAGAAAGATAGTGGAACTATTAGGATTTCAAATGGCAGATATTCCCTGCTCATATTTGGGTATACCTTTCTTTATGGGTGCAAACAAACCCTCATATTGGGGAAAAGTTATAGAAATAATCAAAGAAAGAATCTTATCTTGGAAAGCCAAGTGGCTTTCTCTTTCAGGTCAAATTTTAATGATTAAATCTATTTTAGTAGTGATTCCCAACTACTACTTGGCTATTTTGAAAGCACCTAAAACAATCATTCTACAAATTGAAAGGCTCATTAGAAAATTCTTGTGGAAAGGTAATATTTATGATAAAAATAAGATACCTTTAATTTCCTTGGATAACATGTGCTTTGATAAGCTTAAGGGTGGAGTTGGTGTTCATAATATTTTTGCAAGAAACTTGGACCTTGGAAAAAAATCAGTATGATAAATGTATACAAAAGCAAGCTCAAAGTGGACTAAAATAATGTAGGATAAATACCTAGATAATGGAAATCCAACAAGAATTCTAACCATATCAAATCCTCCTAGTGGATCAGTAATTTCATAGTAGCATGTAGGAAAGTCATTTTTCCATAAATATCATAGGAAATAAATAATGGAGAAGTCCAATTCTGGAAGGAATCCTGGAATGGTCATCCGCCATTAAACATTATTCAAGAGTTGCAATCAATAGAGGAAATTCTATTAGCAAGTTGTAGAACTAAATTGAAGGATTATGTCCTCTCTACAAATGTTATTATAGGTAATGTAAGTTGGAAAGATTGCTCAACTATGCCTAAATTTTCTGCCAATCAAAAAGTAGTGTTATAGAACATTCTAAAGGAAAGAGTTGTGATTAAATCAAAAAGTATGGATAAGATTATTTGGGATCCTTCTAAAAATGTTAGTTATTCAAGTCAATAATTTTCAATAGTATACACAATCAAACCCAACAAGCATATTCATTCTATTGGAACTCTATGGCGCTTCCCAAGGCTGGTAGCTTTTCTTGGTTGGCTTTAAGAAACAAGATTCTAACAAGTGATAGGTTGGATAAGCTAGGGTTAGCAAAACCATTCAAATATGTTTTGTGTGGGGAGGATTTTGAAGATGTGGATCATTTGTTTTTTCATTATCCTTATGCAAAATATTGTTGGTCATTAATGAAAGGGAAGTTAAGCTGCTTTTTCCCATTTCCCAAAAATATTTGGGACCTCTTCTCTAGCTAGCCTGTATATTACATTTCATCCTTATTTGCATACATCTGGAGGATAGTTCCATTAGTAGTGGTATGGAATATATGGTGGGAAAGTAACATATGCATCTTTAGAAAAGAAAGCTCATCAGTTCAACAAACTCAGGTAAAAATTGAGAAATCTATATCAGAGGTGACAAATTATTATGTTCAAACCCACAAAAATGTTGCTTCTCTTTCTAAAAATTGGGATGGAGACATCCTAAAGCAACGAGAATACATTATTTTACCCTTCAAAGGAAGATTTAGTCATCCTTCCAAACAAAAGGTAGATAGGAATACAATAAAGTGGCTACCATCTTCACCAGGCTTCTGTAAATTAAAATTTGATGGTGCGTCAAAGAGAAATCCAGGTTTATCAGGGGGAGGAGTATGCATTAAAAATTGTAATGGTTCACTAGTAGGTGCTAAATAAATACATCTTCCCTGTGGCATGGACAACTTAGGAAAGGCTCAAGCATTACTTCATGGTTTAAAATTAGTAATAAAACTCAAAATAGAAATAATTCATATAGAGGGTGACTACAATAATAGTAAATGCATGCAAAGAAAAGAGAGTATAGAATTGGTAGCTCAAATACATTATACAAAAGGTTTGGTTATTGCTAAGCAGTTTTCAAGTTGTCTTTATATCTCATACCTATCGAGAAGGTAATCAACTGGCTGATTACCTTGCAAGCATGGGCTATGAACAACAGGGGGTGGAAATTCCAAATGGAAGTTGCCTCATCAATGCATATCCTCAATTGGTAGCTATAGTAAAATTTGAAATTTCAAATCCAAACTAACATAATCTATGAATAGAAGGGCTAACAAATATTGGTAACATATTGAGGGTATTTAGCTAAGTGTGTTGTTCATTAATTTTTAAAAAAGCCTCATAAATTACATCAATTCAAGAAGAAAGGATTAATGTTCATGTCTGGGAGTGTTAATGATATGGGAAATTGAAGGAAGGGGTTTCATGGGTAACACATGTTACTTGCCATGATCTTATTCTGGTTATCTTCATGATTGTAAGATGAGTGGGGAAAGTGAGTCTCCAAAATGAAATAATGCTTGCATGGGAGGAGTAAATTTCACACAAGGCCTTTGCTAAAAAATAGGTCATGCTCCAAAGGTGGTAATGATAGGAGCTAATATCACACAAGGCCTTCACTAAAAAGATTATCCATAATCCAGAGGTGGTAAATATTTCAAAATCTAACTTTTGTTTGGCTCGATTCAGGTAATTATGCCCTTGTACCAAATCTTTCTTATCATCATTTAGGTGATTAAATTTATGCGTTAAGTCATGTTTTGGTTTGTGCCAACTACAAGACATAAGCTTTGAAATGAAAAAAGACATTTATATCTAGGATTTCCATTCATCGATCTACCTCCAAGTGTGCCATTCATATTTTAAATTGTGCAAGCCAGGGTCATTTTCATATTTTCTTTTGGAGTTTTCTCTGCAAGGTGGTAGCATGCCAGGTTTTGGTGTTGCTATTTAGGCGTCATCCCATGGTTCGCTTGGTCTTTATTTAGGTACCAATCTATAATAGGTTGGTGGTGGTTTTTTTGGCACTGCATCTTACTTTGGGGAGTAATCTCTTTCCAAAATTTGGTGGTGGGGTGTCTAGAATTGCAGTGAGTCTTCCTTTGCTCGACGGTGGTGTCTCCAGGTTCAGTGTTGTATGTTATTTTTGCAGCAGGTCTACCTTTGTTCAGTGGTGGTAGCTCCAGTTGTAGCATTATGTGTTCTATCCACTGTCAGTGGCTAGGATAATGGAGTATTATCCCAAAAATTACAAAGTGCCATTCCTTGTCCTCCCTTGGGAAAGGTCATTTTCAGGCTATCTTGGTCGAGAACACAGTTTGCAACATGTTTTCAAGGTACAATTCCCTAGTGTCTAGTGTCTACAAATGCATAAAGTGTATAATTGGGGAAGAGATTTTACACCCACAAGCTTATAGGTTAATCTTTCCCTCAAATTTGGTTTCAATATTTATTTCAAATCTTCTGGATATGTTGCAATCCTTTCACTTAGTGCAAAAAGTTGCAATGAACGTGGTTAAAGAATTTCTTCTAGAAAATAATGCTTTGTTGAGGAGTGTTCAGGCATATGACTTCTGGAAAGGGCAAGGATATGTGGGTGGAATTTTTCCAAGGCATTTTATTCTTCATAAAATGGCCTATGTTTCAGCATATAATGCTTTGAAGATGTCTTTTGAGTTAAATAATTCCAATTTCTTGAATAGGGCTATGAATCGTAATTGTCATGAAATTGGGAGCGATCTTTTTGTTAGTTTCAAATAGAAATATCATGTGGTATCATTTCTGCTAGCAGATGAGTGCCCTTAGGGTTTGGCACTAGTGTTTTCCCCCACCCTCCAAAGGAGAATCGAATTCTTTAGCCACTCCCAAATATAAATGTGACTATGAATTCTCATGCTTCACCTTTGGATCAAAATGGTGTGGAAATATAAGAGAAATAGGGTGAAAATTCAATGAAATGATGCCATATGGAAGAATAAAATAATTGGCACAGTGAATTTTGGTTGTTTTGTAATGTGCTCGGCTCATCTTGATTTTTCTTTAAACATCTAACATGTATTGTATTTGATGTCATGATAATTAAGCTCATTGGGGCTGATATCCCATTGTAGTTGGTGCAAGACATGACTTGCATTACTATTGTAGCCACCAACCGATTTTGTTGTTTTTACCATGATATTTTGGCTATCACATGTAATTATCCTTTTTATTATAATATAAAATATATAGGCACTATACTTTTACCGAAACAAATTTATATGTGCTATTTGATAGATTATAACTATTAACACAGACTTTATGCTATTAAATTCTACTAAAATTTTCACTTGTCTACTCAAGTTATGGTAAAAGTATCTCATGTGAATATTCAATTACACTATGTGAGATCAAATAGTAGAAGATCAAGGTGAAGTCATTATTTAATGATAAAGTACCCAAAAAAAAAATAAAGAGGGGTACAAATTTATTAATCAAAAGAAATCAATAATACAACCAAAGCACATAAGCAACCAATCATGTCCAACTAGGCACATCTTGAAAAAAGAGTAGAAAAGGTGATGCAGGAGCATTGACACCTTCATTTTTTTTTTCTTGGTGTTTGATTTTTGTTATTTTTTACTTCCTAAATTTTGGCTTTAGTTTTGAAAGAGGGCGTGACATTTTTTTGGTGTGATCCCACACTAAGGTTGGGTGGAAGGAAAATTTTAATCATGTAAAATACAAACATACACATCCACATAGGAATAAGGAAGATAAGAAACCATTAATGAATTGGTAGTTTTAGAAAAGAAAAGAAAAGAAGAGAATTTGGAAGAAGGTGTGAGCTTTTGAGGAGGTTGTGAGGTAGCGAGAAAAAGAAAGAAATAAGCATGGTGTGGTGATTTTATATAGCTATAGGGGCACAATGAATTGCTACCAAATTGACAACCTCCAACTGAAAGTGGTATCTCTGCATTGTGTTGCTAATTTGTTATGTATTGCTATTTTTTTGTGATTGTAATGGTGAATAGTTTGTTGTGTAATTGTGAAGGAATCATTGAAGAATATTCTGGTTGAGTTTTCCTTTTATTTTTCTAGCTAAAATTTGTATTGGGAATGGTATTTGATTGTTGGGAAAACATTATAAATGAAGGAGGCTAATTTTAAATCTTTTTGTTGTTGCATGCTCACTGTTTCAAACCCAAAAAGGTATTGGCATATGTAATTTCATTTTTTTGTTTGGCTGTGTAAGTTTTGAAAGTTTCAAAGTCCCTACGTGAGGTAGAGTATCTACTCTATTCTTAAAAATTGTTGTGTGTAAGTTGTGTTTTGTATTTCCAAATTGATATACCTAGATGGTTATGGTTTGCAGATAGGAATAAAACAATTCCAAGGTAGTTTTTTATTTGGTTTTTAATCACAGTCATGAATTTTTGGTATTAGAGTAGCAAGAGATTGGGGTAGGGTAAGATTGGGAAAGATGCCACCCAAAATAATTCCTAGAGGAGGTTCCAGAGGAGCTACCAGAAGGGGAATAGGTTAAGGGATTCTTGAGTTTTTGTAGAACGATATAGAAAGAATGGTTGTCATGGAATAGGCATAGAGGAGAGGATTACCTACTAAGATATAAGTGATAATGAAGAAAAAGACCAACAAGATAGAGAAGAGGTGGTTCATGGAGAAGAAGAAGAACTTGATAAGGTTGAAGTAAAATTATTGAGTAGTCATAGGGATTGGAGCCAAGCCCAAGATAGAGGTTCCCACCTACTTAGGAATATTTAATAGAGAGGAACTCATTGATTGGATCAATGAGCTTGATAAGTATTTTGCATACAAAGAAGTGGTAGAGGAAAAATGAGTGAAGTTTTCTTGTACAAGAATCAAAGGCCATGTTGCTATTTGGTGAGATTATGGCTAGTTAGAAAGAAGAAAGAAAAACAAGGAGAAGATAAAATTTTGGGATAGAATGGTTTCCAAACTCAAAGAAAGATTCCTTCCTGGAGACTACCAAACTAACTTGTTCAAAAGGTTACAAAATCCCAAGCATAAATAGATGAGTGTGAAAGAATATAAAAAGGAGTTATATAAACTTGTGATCTGACTAGGGCATAGTGAAGAAGATATGGAGAAGGTAGCTAGGTACCTTAATGGATTGAGATATAGTTGGGTGATCCCACAATAGTGGGTTACACTTTTTGGCCAAACTTGAAATTGAACTAAACTTTTAAAACTAAATCTTCACTTTTAGACACAAATAACTACTAAACCATGAGGAATTTGAAGATGATGCGAACTAGTGATTTGTGACATTTTATCTATAGATCCTAAATTATTTAAAAAAAAATTTGAAATCAAATTGCATTTATTTTTCCATCTCCTTCAATAACTAATTTTTAATAGTAAACATCATTTTTAAAGAGTGATGTTTACTGTATAACACATAACATTCTTTCTATGAAGGATAAAATTTTATTTTTTTTAAATTTAGATTTGTAACTATGATCTCTAGCTCCTTCATTTGGTTTCATAGTGTTTTATTGAATAGTTTTTTCTTAATTAAGTTTTGAAGTCAAACCAATTAAAATTTAGATATAGGATTATTGTATAAAACATAATTTTTTTGTATGTATCAAAATTCAATTTTATTTTTTTGGGATCAAGGACGTCAATACCAAGATCATAGATATTTTTTAGATTTTTTTATTAATCTACTATTTTTCCACATGTGCAGAACAAAGAGCTTTATTTTTGGTGAGAAACCTACATTCACAAGAAATAAAATAAATATAATAATCAAAATTATATTTTAAATTATACTTTTTGGGAAGATTATAATAAGGACTACATACTTACAAAACATAAATTTTAAATGAATTCATTTGATCCCCCAAAAGGTAAATCAAAAGTGGTTTTTATCAACATTTTGATAGGTGTAGAGGAGACTCCATTATAGGTATGGTTTGAAACTAGTCGGGTTCTATCCAAGGGGGTTTGATCAAACCCTCTTCAATTAAAATCCTTTAAATAGAACCTTTCAAGGCTTAAATCATTATATTTTCTAAAAATATGCGATTTCAGCAAAAAATAGGATGTCCGTGAAAGTGTAACCCATTATTGTGGCAGCACCTAATTTGCAAGATAAATTGAGTCTCTTGGTCCCCCATGATTCTTGAGGAAGCCTATAAATTTTCTATAAAAGCAGAGGAGAAACTTATGAGAAAGATAAATCAGCAAGGAAGAGGTAGAGGAAGAGGGAAACACTCTAATAGAGGACAACAATACCATCAAGGTGAAGAAGTAAGAACTTCTAGTGGACAAGCCAATCTAGAGAGGGGATATTTTCAAAATAGAGGAGGAAGACCATTTGGAAGAGGCTTTCCAGGAAAGTGCTTTAAGTGTAACAAGTATGGTCACAAAAGTTGGGAGTGTTCTGAATTTACACAAGAAGGCCACATAAGGCCTAAGAGAAGAAATAAAATTGTGCAAGAAGACTAAGAGGGTGTGGGATCACCTTCTCATCACTTAGAAGAACCTAATATATGATATTATTTGATGTTCAAGAGAGCATTGTTGAAGCCACAGAAGGAGAGTCAAGAACCTTTGCAAATGAGAGCCTTATTCAAGACCAATTAAAAGGCTAAAGGTAAGTGTTGCAAACTTATTATTAACAATGATAGTGCTAATAATATCATGCCAATTGAACTGGTGGTCAAGCTAGGTCTTAATAGAATTAAACATCCTGATCCATATCAAGTTTCTTGGCTACAAAAAGGGTATCAATTATTGGTAGATGAGCAGGCCTCTATAGAGTTTCAAATAGGTAGTTATAAGGACACTATTATCTATGAAATTATGACCATGGATGTTTTCCATGTGCTTCTTGGTAGACCTTGGAAATTTGATAGGAGATCCATACATGATGGAAAAACAATACTTACACTTTTCAAAAGGATGGTAAAAAATATACATTGTTACCTTTGAAAGGAGAAGTGGATAATAAGAGAAACAATAGTAGAAAAGTTATGTTTGTGAGTGGCAAAGAATTTCTATGTGATATGAAGAAATAAGAAGTGGGATATGCATTGGTACTCAATCCTAAGGTTGCACTTACTTGAACTTAGTTGGATGACTAATCGAATGAGATACAAGACATATTGAAAGAGCATATGAATATTGTGGTAGCCAATTTTCCTAATGAGTTGCCTCCAATGAGGAGCATTCCTTACCATATGGATTTGGTTCTAGGGGATAGACTACAAAACAAGGCTACATATAGATTGACTCCAAAGGAAAATGATGAGATTAGAAAGTAGGTTGAAGAGTTTCTCAAAAATGGATTGATAAGGGAGAGTCTTAGGCCTTGTGTTGTACCAATAGTCCTAGTACCCAAGAAATAAGGTGATTGGTGAATGTGTATGGAATCCAGAGCAATAAAAAATATTACCATTAGATAAAGGCTTCCTATTTCAAGGATGGATGATTTAATGGATTGTTTGAGTGGTTCTATGTGTTTCTCAAATATAGATTTTAAAATTGGGTACCATTAGATTAGGATCAGACCTGGGGATTACGGAAGATAGAATTTAAGACTAATTATGGTCTTTATGAATGGCTGGTTATGCCCTTTGATCTTACAAATGCACCTAGTACTTTTATGAGGCTTATGAATGAAGTCTTGAAACCATTCTTGGGGAAGTTTTTGATAGTTTATTTGGATGATATACTAGTTTTTAGCATATGTAATGAAGAACACCTAGAGAACTTAAGGCTGGTTATGATATAGTTGCATGAGGAGAATCTATTGATTAACCTCAAGAAGTGTACCTTTATGAAGATTGAATTAGTATCCTTGGGTTTTGTGGTATCCAGAGAGGGATTGAATATGGAAAAGGAGAAGGTGAAGGCTATTGTTTATTGGCCAACACTTAGGAGTATTTATGAGGTAAGAAGTTTTTATGGACTTGCTAGTTTTAATAGAAAAATATCAAAAAAAATAGTAGCATAGTTGCTCCTATATTTGACACTATAAAAGGACATAAAAAATAGTTTGAATGGACTTAAGAAGCTGAAAAATGTTTTAGAATTCTGAAAAAGAAAGTGACTAAACAATCTATACTTGTGCTACCTGATTTTAACAAAGTCTTTCAAGTGGAATGTGATGCTAGTGGCTTAGCAATAGGGGCTATCCTAAGTCAAGAAGGTAGACCAGTTGCTTATTTCAATGAAAATTTAAATGATGCTAAGAGGAAATATTCATCTTATGACCTTAAATTTTATGTATTAGTACAATATTTGAAGAAGTGGAGGCACTATTTTCTTCCTAACGAGTTTATTGTTTACACAGATAACCATCCACTCTAGTTTATTAACAACCAACATGGTGCAAGTTGAATCAAAGATATGCAAAGTGGGTGGAGTACCTTCAAAGTTTTAATTTTGTGTTAAAACATAAGAGTGGGCAAGAAAACAAGGTTGTTGATGCATTAATTAGAATAATTCTATCGCTAAAGGAGATTCAGGAAAACAACGTTGGGTTTGAGAGCTTGAAGGAGCTATATGTGACTGATCTAGGTTTCAAAGATGTATATGAAGATTGCAACAGTCCTATAAATAGAGATAGAGGGCCATAAACTTATTTTATGTTAAAAGAGGGTTTTTTGTTGAAAGGTAATCAGTTGTACATTCCTAGGGGGTCAATGTGAGATAATCTCTTGAAGGAGAAGCATTGTGGCAGCCTAGCAGGACATTTTGGACAAGATAAAAATTACCTACAATTGATTATACACTATTATTGGCCACGAATGTAGGTGGATTTTAAGAAGTATGTGGAGATATGTAGAGTATGCTAGCATGCAAAGCACAATAGTCAAAAAATTGGTTTGTACCAACCACTACCTATGCCACATAGATCATGGGATTCTATAAGTATGGATTTTTTTGTAGGACCACCTAGAAATCAAGGAGGCAATGATTCCATTTTTGTAGTTGTGGATAGGTTCTAAAAAATGGCACATTTCATTCCTTGCAAGACGACTAGTGATACAAAAAATATAGCTATTTTTTCAAAGAAGTGGTGAGGTTGCATGGTATACCTAGGAGTATAATATTTGATAGTGGCACTAAGTTTGTGGGTCACTTTTGGAGAATGCTTTGGAGGAAGTTGGGAACCCATCTCAATTTTAGTTCAGATTACCATCCTCAAATGGATGGTCAAATAGAAGTAGTCAATAGAAGTTTGGGAAATATGTTGAGGTGTCTTGTTGGAAACACACCTGGTAACTAGGATATGGCTTTAGCATAGGTTGAGTTTTCATATAATGATTCTCCAAATAGGGGTACATGTTTGAGCCCATTCTATATTTTTTATGGTATGCATCCAAGGGGTCTATTTGAACTCAAATATATTGGTAGTTTAGAGAGGAGAAGTGAAGATGGTGAGGATTTTCCAAAGTTGGTCATGACCTTCATGAAGAGGTCAAACTATATATTGAAGGATGAAACCATCAATACAAAAAATATGCTGATAAGAAGAGAAGAGAAGTGCATTTTCAAGTTGGTGATCTTGTTTTGGCTCATCTTAGGATGAAGATATTTTCAAAAGGTAAATACAAAAAATTAAAAATGAACAAGTTAGGTCCTTGTAAAGTTCTCAAAAAGTTTTTTGCCAATGCTTATGAGATAGCTCTTCCTTCCGATATGGATATCTCATCCATTTTTAATGTAGTTGATCTCTATCCCTACAAAGGTGAGGAAATCGATGGAACATCAGACAAAAATAATTCTAAGATGGGAACAACAAGTGACCAAGTCAGATCCAATTGACATTGAATGTATTCTGGAGTAGCAATTCCTGAAGAAGACCCGAGGAAAGGAATATTTCAAGTACTTAGTGTAATGGAAGGATCATCCTTTGGAGAATGCCACTTGGTTATCATCTGCTTAGATATCCAAATATTATCATAGCATTGATGACCTCATGAGAATGAGCTCATGATTTTGTTTTTGTTGTCAGTGGAGCTTGATGTAGGAGTATCAACACCTTCAAATTTTGGTTTTTTTTTGTTTTTGCTTGGTGTTTGGTGATTTTTGTTAGTTTTTACTTCCTTAATTTTTGCTTTAGTTTTGAAATAGTGCATGATGTTTTTTTTGGTGTGGTCCCACATTGAGGTTGGGTGGAAGGAAAATTTTAGTCATGCTAAATAAAAACATACACATCCACACAGGAATAAGGAAGACAAGAAATCGTTATTGAATTGGTAGTTGTGAAAAAGAAAAGAAAAGTAGAGAATTGGGAATAAGGCATGAGGTTTTGAGGGGGTTGTGATGTAGTACAAGGATGGGGGATATTTTTAGAAAACCCATCTAAGTGGCCATAACACTACATACATCCTCATTTCACAATTGTAAGCATATGCAAATAAAAACCCAATGTAAATTATTTTCCATTCTTCTTCAACAACACTTGAGAAAATCAAATCTTCATTAACATTGAAAAATCCATTACAAAATTCATTTGAGAAATACAAAATCAAAACATAGCTAACTCAAATCATCCTTAAACACCTACAAATTCACCTTTGAATTCTTTGAAACACTCAACGTGTTGTTGGTATCTTCCTCTAAAACCTTTTCCTACAACTTCACTACTACACCCCTTCATCAAGTTTTCTTCTTCTCATCTCTTGGGCATTAAAATTTCTCATTTCTCGAGCTTCCAATTAATTATTGAAATTACACCAATATGGCCCCCAAAAGCCTCCTGCAATCCACTACCTCTATTATAGAAAAAAAGATGCATGCAAGAATGTAACTCCTTGTTGCATGCAACCTCTCCTACAACATGTATGGTGCCCAATTAATTTTCCAGCAGCACATGGGCATTTTATTTTGAGCACAATATTAATTTACATCATTAAATATTTTAAATTCCAACTTTGGGGAGTTGGGTTTTTCCAATTTTCATTTTTTAGATTTCTAAGCACATTAAATGTGCAGCTAACAACACCACCAAACTACATATTTTGAGCCAATAAATACAATATTGGTTACAAAAATTTAGCTCCAATTATTGCCCAAAGATAATATTTAAGCATTAAACTACCCAACCAAATTAGAGAATTTTTTTATACTCAGAGTGTCCCCAAATCAGGTGCATAAAGGCTGCTTGTAACAAGAAACCACACAGATAAAGAAAAATTAAAATAAAATGTTTTTGGGAATGCAAGATTGCTTGAAACCCTTAGATACTCCTAAATCAAGTACTTGGTGTAAGAATAAATGTTCCATGAGTTGGAACTCATGAACATTTGAAGATCTTGTGTTTTTCCTTCAACCATCTTTCTTCCTTATCAACCCGTTTCTTCTTCTTCATCATACTCTAAATTTTCCTATCTCTTCCTTTCTTCATATTTACTCTCGTTCTTCCTCTCATGAAATTAATCTCTCTATAACTCAAATTACTCAATGGTTCATCTTCCAACTTTATCTCATCATTTTCATCATCTTGATGTAGTTCAACATTTAACATGTTATTGCTAAACCTTACCAATTTCTCTACTTCACATTCTTTCACAATTTCATTCAAACAAAAATCAGCATTATCAACATTTTTAAAAAATATAAAAAATACCTCATTACCTTTGTTTTCTTCCCCTTTTCTATTGTTGCAATATTTTTTTCAGTTTTCTCATCTTCAATCATTACACATAAATCAAATTCATTTTTTTACAAATTTAGATTTTACCTCATCATCCACTGCTGCAACCTCCTCTTCTATGCATTCAACCTTCTTATCTTCCACTTTAATTCCTTCAAAGAAGAATATATTAGCTACAACCTCTTTCTTTTTATCATTTTTTTCTATCATCTCTCCCTTAAATAATTTTTCTAATTTCCTTATCTCCTCTTTCAATAGGAGACAATCTTCTTCTTCATCAGTCTCTTTATCAAATTTAGGACTATCCAAGTCCAGTTTTTGAATTGTTGCAATTTCATCCACAAATTCATCTACCTCAACAATAATATCCTTTCATCCCCCTTTCACATCCAAAAATTTATTAATCTCTTTAACATCAAATCATCTTTCACAAATATCATAAAAATGACCCTTTACTAGTGTGTTACCTTGTTCATCAATGTAAGTTCCTTTCCCATGCATGTGAATTTCTTGTTCTCCACTTTTATGCCTTCAACAAGACATATATCAGCTAGTACTTATTTCTTTTTTCCATCCTCTTCTTTATTCTCTATTGCACTTTTCTCTTCTTCGTTGTCCTCAATTATAACTTCTTTTCTTTCTTTATTTATTGCACACAAATCATTACTTGCAAACTTGTTATGAAACAAACAATTAAACTCAACTTCATCTATTTTATGATCTTCTTCAACTATAGCTTGCTTCTTCATTTCCAAGCTTTCCTCAAGGGAATCCAATCTCACTTCTAGCTTATTCAACTCTACAATGAGTTTATTTTCTCTCTCTTTCTCCCAATACTCTTCCCAAAATAATATTTTCACAGGTCTTCCAATGACCCATCTTGTCTTCTTCTTCAAAGAAATTTATCAAACACTTTCCACACTCACACTACTATCCTCTAACAAATTTTTTTTTGGAAGATACTTCCTATACCCACTCCCTCTTAGTGGAGGAACTCTACACCTTCTGCCCAACTTTATTTCTGCTAGAGAATAGCCAACATAAACTCTTGATTACAAGACTCCTACGATAAACTCATACTCAATGATGAGGTAAAAATAACCTCATCATAATAAAATATGGAAAGCTTACTTCTACCAACTCAATCCTAAGCCTGTGCCAATTTATTAAACTTTAGGAGAAATAATTACTTATTTTAAGGAAAATTATACTTTCTTTCTTTCTTTTGATCAATTGAGGAAATTTGCCAATGCAGGTTTAATGGGTTGATTTGAGTGCTTTTGTAGGAAATAGTCGGTCATCGAGCAACTATTGCAAAATTTGAACCAACATGTGCCTCAAGTGTGGTAAAGAATAGATGTTGCGAATCTACTCCTGAATACCAGGATGATGTAATGAGGATTTAGTTTTGTTCTTTAAAATTTTGTTATTAAAATTTCATGGCTCTTCTCGAGCCTTCTATATGTTTATGAGCTTTAAAGACATACAAGTTAGTTTTTCAGTTGTTGATTACTTTTTCAATGGCTATCCACACCATCTTAAATTTAGGATTTAGTTACAAGATTATCTATAAGAATGTAATTTCATAAGTGATGAAGGGACAAAAGAAGTATCGTTATGCTATTCACATGGTTTTCAAAATACTATTGAAATGAGTTACCTAATTTCTGTTTATTGGTAAACTATTGAATTATGAGTGATGATGACTGTTTGTAATGGATAGACTCCCAAACTTGTATCTTATGTGATTCAAAGATGAAATATTCACCCGTGAGCTAGCCACTCGAGGGGAGTTAGTTAGATAGATAAGTATTTTACTATTTTGTTGTTCATTTGTTTAAAATTAGATAACTATTCAGTAGAAGGTAACTATGTTTGTTAAGAGTTGAGTCTGAAGTTCTAGAGCACCATTGTTTTTAATTTGTATGAGTTATCTTCCATAGTTGATAAAATACTTTACTATTTAAAAGATGTTTCATTATCCATTCACTTATTTTTCTGCTTCTATAGTATATCAGTTGTTTAGTTTGTTTGTTTCTATGCTTTCTAGTTTAGTTGTGTTGCTTTCTAAATTAGTTGTCTTATGCTTTTTAGTTTAGTATTTCCATTTTTTATTAGAATAAGATTATTTTCTAGTTAAATAGTAATGGCCTTAGGTTAAAATTGATTCCAATAGTATAAATTAAAACATAAAATATAAAATGAGTTATCCAAATCATCTTCTTTTGCAAACTTCCTTGGACACTGCCCGGTCGACTAATTGAAATTCAATATTTTAAAGTAGTAGGACCTAATGATAGCCTATCACTTTTTGACACCGTTTTCGAGAACTTAAATAGCCTTTGTGCTTAAGTGTTATTAGGAGAGGATTTGAATACCAAGTTTTATACCAAAAATTTCTCAGCCGGCTTCCTTTTCTGCATGGTCAAGGAAAGAGGCCCACATAGACGTTTTATACCAAAGACCCCCCCAAAATATGTACCAATCATACCTAGGGAAGCCCAAGGCTTAGATGGCCAAACTTCTGAAGAATTATTTGAGCCTACTCCACCCGAGACCTTCCATTATTTACCTATCAAACAACTGGTAGAACAACTAGTTATAGAAGAAATTGTTTTTGAGGAACAAACTCCTCTCAACATCATGGGATATCATAGAGCTGAACCTAACCATAATGAACCTCAGCCTCCTAGAACATTTACTTATCCTATTATGTTGGATGCAGACGATGATACTGTTATGAAGAACATCTACCCAGCTTTCCTTCCAACCTTTCATGGTTTATCCTCGGAAGACCCAAACCAGTTTCTCTTTGAATTTAAAGTCTTGTGTCAAACTTATGACTATAAGAATGAAAACAAAAAGTTGAAGCTATTTCCATCGACTTTAAAAGATTCAGAAATGCACTGGTTTATGGGATTGGGTGCTGGTAGTATAACATCCTAGGGGGAAATGGAGACTGTCTTCTTGCAAAAATAGTAGAGTTACTGTAGGGTAAGTGATCGTAAAGAGGAGCTATTTAAACTAAGACAGAACGAGGTCAAAATTTTAGAGGATTATCTCGATAGGTTCTTCTTCCTCTCCAAAAGATGTGGAGAAGTGGCCATTAGCGTTGAAATTCTCAAAATAATTTTTCTTAAGGGTCTTGATGATGATGCTAGAAGAAATCTTGATTTAATGGGAAAAGGTGACGTATCTCAACTAACCCTTGATGAAATATGTGAGTTATGTTAGAATTTCTCCCGTAATCAAGGAGGAATCCACAAAACTAATCTTTTTAAAGGGTTTAATGAGATAGGTAAGCTCCGCAAAGAAATAGAAAATTTGAAAATAGACATTCTCGTTCAGTTGAATACCAAATTAGATGGTATACAAGCTAAAACTCACAACCCTGAGACCTTGTCAATTTATTGTCCAAGGTGTTAGAATAAACATTTGTTGCACGAGTGTCCTTTAGATAAAGTCAATGTTTGTCAACTTTGTGAGCAAAACCATCCTACAAATTAGTGTGAGCTTTTGTCTGATATCAAGAATACTAAGAAAAAAACCATTCAGGTTGAAGAAGAGATAAATTCCTTAAACTGACGTCAAGGAGGTAATTTCTCTTATGGACAGAATTCCAATCCTGCATGGAGACCACAAAATAACTGGGCTCATAATCAATGGACTCCATCTTGGAATCAGTCACCTCCACCACAACCTAACTAGGGAACACCATATTGGGGAACCCCTGAATGGAAAAACCACTCATGGGAACATCAACAGTGGTCAAATCAACCACAACAATAGTGGTACCAACAACATGCTGCCCCCCAATGGAATCGAGCACAAAATCAGTTTTATACTGAACCTAGGAGGAATCAACAACAAAATCTGTTACCTCTAGCTCAAAACCCTCCTCAGAATGAGCAGGTGAACCAACCCCAACTTACAGCACAACCGCTCCCCAATCCTAAGAATAATCGCCAGAATACACCAGTCTATTCTACCAAACATGAAAATGTTATGGGGCTCAATGTGATACACTTTGGAAAGGTGCAGTTGCACTCTGGTCGAACTCTTCAACCTCCCACTATTGAGGAGATAGTGGAGGAACTTGAGCCTAAAAGTCCAA
This sequence comes from Sequoiadendron giganteum, assembly GCA_007115665.2. Lineage (NCBI taxonomy): Eukaryota > Viridiplantae > Streptophyta > Pinopsida > Cupressales > Cupressaceae > Sequoiadendron > Sequoiadendron giganteum. The sequence continues at coordinate 609,044,491 of CM021103.1, forward strand.
TAAAAGACACGTCATCTAATCAGGATAATACTGCCAAAGACAAAGAGCCTTTTTCACTGGCAGGGGCTGCTGACTTGTCTCAGGGGGAGGAAGGTCAGTCCCTAAGTCAACATAAGAAGGATCCTGTTCCAAAGGAGAAAAGGATGGCACCATATCCGGAGTGTTTAAAGTCCATAACTCTGGAAGATACTCTAGAAGTATCCTTGGCTTCAGAAACTGTGTTAACTCAAGAGATTAAGCAACTACAAATTGAAGTTCCTTTATTGCAAGCAATAAAGGAAATTTCTGAGTTAAACCAGTTAATCAAACAACTATGTATCAAAATTCCAGGGAGGAAGCTAAAAAAGATAAATACCGTTCATATCAATGGTTATTTAGCTGATTTTCTGTCTGGAAAGACTATTGCTCTGAAATATGATGATCCTAGTAGTCCACTCATAACTGTTACAATCAACGAGGTAGCAATAGAAAATGCACTAATGGATATAGGAGAAGCTATTAACATGATGAATGTGGATGTAATGGAAAAATTAGGTTTAACTGATTTATGTCCTACAACCATAGTCTTACAAATGGAAAATCAGTCTATAGCCATCCCTAAGGGTGTCATTAAAAACATCCTTGTCAAAGTTGATGGATGGGAATATCCTGTCGACTTCCAGGTAATCCAATCACTTACTCCCAAAGATAGCTATCCTATAATTCTTGGAAGACCTTGGCTGGCCACAGTTGCTGCTAAGATTGATTGCAGGGAAGCGGGAATGACCATTTTGTGTGGTCAAGATAGGAAACATTTGTTCTTATATCCCCCTACTAAGCCTACTGAGCATAAAAAGGTCTATTTTGATGAACCTAAGAAATCCAATGGTTCAGACAGTTTAGCCTCCCTAGCTATGGTAGTAATTAAATAGCACGGGGAAGAACTGGAAGAAGAGTTAGTAAGCGATGTTGCATGAATTGCTATGACCCCGAATGAGGAAGAAATGATTGATGCTCCAAGTATTTTTGGGCAACCAATTGATATAAGCGGAATGGAGCATAGTTATGCTACAATGGGAATGCCTTGTCCCTTAGCTAACATGATCCCCAAAACAAATCATTTCTTTGAGGATGTCACGAGCTTTCACCGGCTTATAACTCATAGTTTCCCTCTTAACACATTATTATGACCTATGTATACTGTCACTTCGGCCCATCTTGGAATGAAATCGATAATATTATTACTAGGAAAAACTTTGAATATCAGTAGCTGGCTGACATAAACTCAGGAGGATAAAATGTTTAATGTGTTGGTACAAAGGTCTAAAGATTTTGCTTGGGATTATACAGACATGAGGGGAATTCACCCAAGTGTTTGTACTCAACACATTTACACTGACATCAGTATAAGGCCTATTTGCCAGCTGCATAGGAGACTCAATCCAGCATTAAAGGATTTGGTCAAAATTGAGATTGAAAAACTCCTTTGTGTTGGATTTATTTATCCTATCTCTGATAGTAAGTGGGTATCACCTATGGTGGTAGTCCCAAATAAAAATGGGAAGTGGAGAATCTATGTAGATTATTGAGAACTCAATAAAGCCACTTATAAAGATTATTTTCCCCTACCATTTGTTGATCAGGTTCTAGACAACTTGGCCAAGAGGAAATATTTCTCCTTTCTTGATGGATTTAGTGGTTACAACTAGATACAGGTTGCTTCAGAAGATTAGGATAAAACCACGTTTAGTTGCCCATGGGGCACATTTTCATACAAAGTGCTTCCTTTTGGACTATGCAACGCTCCAACGACCTTTCAGAGAGTCATTCTTTCCATATTTGCTGCACTCGTTAATGACTGTGTCAAGGTCTACATGGATGATTTTACAGTCTATGGGTCAACATATGATGAAGCTCTTCAGAACCTAGATTGAGTTCTACAAGTCTGTGAGGAAAATAGAGTATCCCTTAGCCAGGAAAAATATTTAATAATGGTGGAACAAGGAATAGCCTTGGGTCATCATATTTCCTTTGAGGGAATAAAGGTCAACCCTAAGAAAATTGAAGACATCCAACAGTTGACTATCCCTCAAACTCAAACAGATGTTCGAAGTTTCCTCGGACATGCTGGTTACTACAGAAGGTTCATTGAAGGTTTTAGTAAAATTTCAGCTCCCATGTTCTCTCTTTTATAGAAAGGGCTAGAATTTTTTTGGACACCTGAATGTTAGCTATCATTTGAAACCATTAAGGAAGAGCTTGTTTCTGATCCCAATCTGTGATGACTAAACTGGAGTATTCCCTTCCACATCTATGCATTTGCTTTTGATGATGCTATTGGTGCAGTTCTGGGACAAGAAGATGAGAACAGGGCAAAGTATGCCATATATTTCATTAGTAAAAATCATACACCTGTAGAAAGGAACTATACAACAACAGAAAAGGAATTCTTGGCTGTTGTTCATGCCATAAAGAAGTTCTACCACTACATTATAGGGTATAAGGTCATAGTTTATACAGACCACTTAGCTGTGAAGTACCTAATGAATAAACCTGTAGTGAATGGCCAGATTATGAGGTGGTTATTACTCCTTCAAGAGTTTAATGCCACAATTCTTGACAAACTAGGGAAGTATAATGTAGTAGCATATTTTCTATCATGAATAAAACATGAAGAAGGTGACAATATTCTTATACAGGATGAATTCCCAGATGAAAATCTATTTGTAGTTTCTATAAAATCACCCTGGTTTGCAGATATCGCAAACTATTTAGCTTCTTCAAAGATACCCCCTCAATTCATGACTAAGCAAAAGAAGCGTCTAATCAGGGAAAGTGCCCCGTTCAAGTGGATCAACGAAATTTTATTTCATTGTGGTCCTGATATGATTTTGAGGAGATGCGTAAGGGCGGATGAAACCTACAACATTCTAAGGGCTTGTCACGATGATCCTTTGGGAGGACATTACTCTACAAAGAGAACTTCACATAAAGTCTTAGGTGCTAGATACTATTGGCCCTCAATGCATAAAGACATTAAGAACTATGTTCATCATTGTGATGAATGTCAGAGGGTAGGAAGACCAACTGCTTCTTCGAAAATGTCGTTGCTGCCACAAGTAGTGCTAGAACCATTCGAGAAATGGGGTTTAGATTTTATCGGACCCATAGATCCTTCCTCTCAAGGGAAAGAGTACATATTGTTTTGCATTGAGTACTTGACTAAATGGGCTGAAGTTCAAGCCTTACGAATAGCTAGGGAAGAGCAAGTCGTGGACTTCCTCTATAATAAAATCTTCCTTAGATTTGGAGCTCCTCGAATGATCATAACTGATCAAGGACCCCAATTTATGTCAAAAGTGCTCTTGGCATTTACCAATCATTTTCAGGTAATCCATAGGAAGTGATCCCCTTACCACCCTCAAGTGAATGGCCAAGTAGAAGTAACTAATAAAGAGCTCAATTTTTTTTTGACAAAAATAGTTTCTTCTGGAAGAAAATATTGGGCTAGGAAACTCCCTGAAGCCGTATGGGCATACAACACAACCTGGAAATCTACAACTGGATTTAGTCCCTATGAGCTTGTTTTTGGAAAGAAATCGCTTCTTCCCATTGAGTTTGAATTGCAAACTCTACGAACAGCTATGGAATTAGGTCTAGATTTAAAATGAGCCCAAGTTGAATGAGTTCTGCAACTAAGTGAATTGGATGACCTTCGCTTAGATGTCATCCATCAAACTGAACTAATTCAACATCAACGAAAAGTGTGGCACGATAAACATATTAAGGAGAGGGAGTTTCATAATGGAGATTGGGATTTGATTCAAGATACAAGGATCATAAGGGAAAAATTAGGACTCATTGGTTGAGACCTTATGAGATTGATCAAGTCTTTTCGAATGGAACTGTTCGGTTGAAACTAATCGATGGTGAAACACACACCCTCTTAGTTAATGGTCATCGATTACATGTCTACCATAAACTGGTCAATAAGGAGGAATTCTTGAGAATGGTGGAAATGCAATGCGAGGTCCAATGTGTTGACTCTGCCAAGGTAGAGTCTATCTAGTAACAATGTCGTATTATGTTGTTAAAAACAAAAAAACAAAAAATAATAATAATAATAAAAATATATATATATAAATTCAAAAATGTGCAATAAAAAGGACATATATGAAGATATTTTTCTTATTTCTACATTTTGGACTTAGCTAATTTTTGTTCCTTTTTGCAGGACTTCCTCAAAGTGGAAAATAACTTCCAGAGCACCCTCCAAAGATGCTTCAAAACTTGATGGTCCTCATGCTCGATGCTCCAGAACTTGTACAAAGCTCATAATGTCAAAGAGGTGTTTTGCAATAAGGTCCAAAGCTCTTGAAGTTCAAAATTCTTTATCATGTCACTCCACTTTCATTATGTTGCTGGTCCCGCTGCATCTTTCGGCGATGCTCCAGAACTTTCATTCCGTTGCTACTCCAGCTACATCTTTCAGTGATGCTTCAGAACTTTCATTCTGTTGCTGCTCCGGCTGCATCTTTCAGCGATGCTCTGAAACCTTCATTTCATTCATTTTTCGGCTGCATCTTTCAACGATGCTCTAGAACCTTCATTTCATTCCTTTTTTGGTTGCATCTTTCGCTGACGCTCTGGAACCTTCATTTCATTCATCTCCGGTTGCACCTCACACCGATGCTCCAGAACTTACGCACTAGTTTCGAGTGCGATGTCAAATAGCGTGCTCCGGAACTTGTTCGTTCCTATTCTGCCACCTTTTTCAAAAGTTCAAAATTTTTGTGATCCTTCCATTAGTATATCTTGCACACTTGTCTTTCTATTTTATTTTATTTATAAATAAAGCCACCACGTACTATAGTCATCATTGATGGCTCCGTCATCCATAGAATTCCACATTCATATCATAATAAATTCCCCGTCACCTTAGCCAATGCCTTCACATCATCCTGTCAAATATGTAAGGTGTGAGATCTTCGAGCGATCACAAAACGCAAGTATTATTTTTCGCTTTAAGTAGGTAGTTATTTTTTAGTAAAGAATAATTAATTGGCATGAAATTCTCTCCCAATTTAGCAACTTGTGCCACTCGGTGATTAGTCACTTGTACGGAAAAGCCTTTCGCATGTCTCCATGCAGATGGGAAATCATTGCATAGTAAGTTGCAAACAAGACAAAAAAATGAGTTTAGATGCAATATTTTCAAAAGTGTTGCGTGAAAGCTTTTTGCCATAATTGAAATCTTTTGCAGAGTGAGAAATAAGAAAATGGGAGGAGGTAAAAGAAAATTAGAGCCAGATTCAGCTGAAAAACTATTGGGGTTGAATAATATCTCAAGGTTGTTCGAGGAAGCAGGGTGGTTAAATTTTATCAGAAAATTTGAGGGCTACAATGTAAAGCTGGTGAGTTCTTTTGCAGAAAAATACACAAATGGCGAGGTGGTACTTCAGGGGAAGTGATTTAAGGTAAGTCCCAAAATCATTTCTTGCTTATCAGGATTAAAAAATCCAGGCATAAAAATAAAAGAAACCTCTCAAATTACGTACCAGAAATTATCTGAATTATTTGTTAGGGAGGGAGACCCACACCCAATGGTAGTAATAAGTACCAGGGGATAAAATAAAGTGTTCCAAAGAACCTCCATATTATAACCTTGGGGTAATTTCGTTGTATGGATTATAAAGTATTTCACCTGTGAGGGTCAACTAATTGTAGTTGTAGGACCTGCTTTCTACATGTTGACCCATTTGCGTCATAGAAAGGAGGATCCTACTCTTAGGGTTAATATGCCTGAATTCTTGTGTGATTCCCTAAACACTTCCATATAAAGGTATAAAATAGGGACTGGGCCTTTGAAACATCATGGTTTGATTCAATTGATCTGTAAGTACCACTTCCGTAAGAAACTTGAGGGAAAATGGGAGAAGTTTTTAAAGAAAATTGAGAAGCCTGCAATCGTAAGGACAATTGAATCAGGGGAACCATCCCACCAGGCTATTCCACCATCTGGAGCAATTTTCCCTAAGGGATCTCCAGTTCCGGAAGCTCCTAATACCACTACTCCTAGTGAGGATTAGCTAAACTTCTTTGGGGATGCATTTAAAACCCCTGACTTTCCAGAATGGGTTGAAACCATTTTTTCTGATTCAAGTAAACCCAAAAGAAAAAGAAAAGGGAACAATATAACACCCATCATATTCCAAAATCCACCTCCATTAAGAAGAAGTAAGCGTTTAGCTTTTGAATTCTCCGAAACCCCAATACAGGGTAAGGAGGGAAGTTCAAAGAAGAAAAAGCCTAAGCGGCCACCTGAGCCCATAGAAATTTTAGAGGTTTCCAGTCAAGAGGAGGTGCCCCTAAGTAAAGAAGACTCAGGCGAAGTATTTCCTTCCCACTCTGCACATGTGGAGGAAATCTTCAATAAGGAGATTCAGGAAAAATAGCCTGAGGGGGATGACGGAGTGCCAGGAAATTTGTCCCCTATTGTTAATCAAATTGTTGAAACAACTGAAACAAGTAACGCCACTGCAGAGTTAGAAAAATGTAAAATAGAAGTTGACAATCTACAAAGACAATTGTCCAAAAGTAATGAATTAATAGAGTTTCAAAAAGAAGAATTGACTGTGCAGAAAGTTATAATAAATAAAAGAGATCAAGAAATACAGGGCTTGAAGCTTCAATTACAGGAAAAGGATTCAATAATCTATAAGTTACAGGAACAAATACAAGAACTAAATCAAAAGCATCAAGCTTATAGTGTTGACATTGCAAACAAAGATATAGAAATTGAAAGAATAAAACAAAATTTTGTGCTTATGCTCACAACCTTTGAAGAGGACAAGAAAAAAAAAATTGAAGAGTTGAATGCTTCCATCAGCAGGGTCATAGAACTGGAACAGGACTTGAAGGTATGCACTGTAAAACCTCAAATGGAGTCCAAAGAAATTCAGACTGAACCAGTTGTAACTGATTGGTTCCAGATCCGCATTCCACCTCTACTAATGAAATGGATGGAAAAGTGTTAATTGCTCAGGAATGTCCAAGCTGAAAATTAGAGGTTAAAGAAGGAACTGGTGCTCTTGAAGGAGTCATTTTACAGAGCCTACATAGGGAAGCAGGATGCATGTCAACTTGTGGACTGTTTATTAAATTGTAGAAGACCATCAAGAGTTTACTCCATGTTTTTGAATGAGAAATGGCTAAGATGGAATTTGTTTAGGATCTACAATGATCAGCCCTACGAGCCCAATGATAAAGAGTTTGTTAAAATATATGTAGAGTCAACCCCTAAATACCAGGATCTAATTTGTGAATTCTTTTTGCATGACTTATTATTAGAAAATCACATAGATTTCTTTGTCAACTTGTTTGTTGGAGAGGTAGAACTAAGAGCATTTATCTCCACCATGAGGAATCAAATTCATTTGTAGGATCAGATAAGAGAGTTTGCACAGGAAGAAAAGACAGTGGGTTTCCAAATAAGGTCCCCAAATTCAAGGCCTGGTGGTTTCAAAGATACATTTTTGTCTCTCCTTGTTAATGATAAGATAAAGTAAAGATATGACAACAACCTCAAACTGTGTTATAATAATTTCATGGAAAATGGACAGAAGTTGATTGGAAAAGCATGGCATGCTTGCGAAGAAAGATTCACCCCACTACCAGCTTACCTAAAGAAAAGAGAGTTCATTTCCCCTCTAAATATTAGGTGGTCATTTAGAAGAGCAGATGCCTTAGTTAAAATCCTGAGAACTCTTAGAACAAAATGGATGGGAATGAAATACAAGCCTCCTTTGCTACTCAATCCGCCTCCGGCCTTCAATATTTCAACAGATCTGAATGACAGACTTTTCAATGAATGGAGGGAGAGTGTGATATTTCACAGAGGGTTCATTTATGACCCTGTAGATTTTGATGCAACAACAAGGGAGGCACATGATCTCAGTGCCCTATATGAGGAATGGAATAGGACTCAGGGGTTTAACTATGGAGCAGGAGGACCTGCCAGAAATTAGGTAGGGGAGGAAATGATGAGGTAAAAATAACCTCATCATAATAAAATATGGAAAGCTTACTTCTATCAACTCAATCCTAAGCCTGTGCCGATTTATTAAAATTTAAGAGAAATAATTGTTTATTTTAAGGAAAATTATACTTTATTTCTTTCCTTTGATCAATTGAGGAAATTTTCCAATATAGGTTTAATGGGTTGATTTGAGTGCTTTTGTAGGAAATAGTCGGTCATCGAGCAACTATTGCAAAAGTTGAAGCAACACGTGCCTCAAGTGTGGTAAAGAATAGATGATGTGAATCTACTCTTAAATACAGGGATGATGTACCGAGGATTTAGTTTTGTTCTTTAAAATTCTGTTATTAAAACTTCATCGCTCTTCTCGAGCCTTCTATATGTTTATGAGCTTTAAAGACATACAAGTTAGTTATTAAGTTGTTGAAGACTTTTTCAATGGCTATCCACGCCATCTTAAATTTAGGATTTAGTTACAAGATTATCTATAAGAATGTAATTTCATAAGTGATGAAGGGACAAAAGAAGTATCGTTATGCTGTTCACATGGTTTTCAAAATACTGTTGAAATGAGTTACCTAATTTCTGTTCATTGGTAAACTGTTGAATTATGAGTGATGATGACTATTCATAATGGATAGACTCCAGAACTTGTAGCTTATGTGATTCAAAGATGAAGTATTCACCCTCGAGCTAGCCACTCGAGGGGAGTTAGTTAGATAGATAAGTATTTTACTATTTTGTTGTTCATTTGTTTAAAATTAGATAATTGTTGAGTAGAAGGTAACTAAGTTTGTTAAGAGTTGATTATGAAGTTCCGGAGCACCATTATTTTTAATTTGTATGAGTTATCTTTCATAGTTGATAAAATCCTTTACTATTTAAAAAGATGTTTCATTGTCTGTTCACTTATTTTTTTGCTTCCGTAGTATATCAGTTGTTTTGTTTGTTTGTTTCTATGCTTTCTAGTTTAGTTGTGTTGCTTTCTAAATTAGTTGTCTTATACTTTTTAGTTTAGTATTTCCAGTTTTTCTTAGAATAAGATTATTTTCTAGTTAAATAGTAATGGCCTTAGGTTAAAATTGATTCCAATAGTTTAAATTAAAACATAAAATATAAAATGAGTTATCCAAATCATCTTATTTTGCAAACTACCTTGGACACTGCCCGGTTGACTAATTGAAATTCAATATTTTAAAGTAGTAGGACCTAACGACAACCTATCACTCAACACATATCACACCCCAACAAGACCAACCTGCTTTGATACCATTTGATGTAGTACAATGATGGGGGATCCTTTCAAACAACCCATCCAATCATCCATAACACTACATACATCCTCATTTCACAATTGTAAGCATATGCAAATAAAAACCCGATTTCCGTTCTTCTTCAACAACACTTGAGAAATCAAATCTTCATTAACATTAAAAAATCCATTACAAAATTCATTTGAGAAATAAAAAATCAAACCATATCTAACTCAAATTAGCCTCAAACACCTACAAATTCACCTCTAAATTCTTTGCAACACTCAACTTGTTATTGGTATCTTCCTCCACAACCTTTTCCTAAAACTTCATTGTTGCACCCCTTCATCAATTTTTCTTCTTCTCAGCTCTTGGGCATTAAAATTCCTCATTTCTAGAGCTACCAAATAATTATTGAAATTACTCCAATATGGCCTCGAAAAGCCTCGTGCAATCCAATACCTCTATTCTGGAAAAAAAGATTCATGCAAGAATGTAACTCCCTACTGCATGTAACCTCTCCTACAACATGTCTAGTATCCAATTAATTTTTCAGCGGCACATGGGAATTTTATTTTGAGCCCAATATTAATTTACATCATTAAATGTTTTAAATTCCAACTTTTGGGAGTTGAGTTTTTCCAATTTTCATTTTTTGTATTTTTAAGCACATTAAATGTGCATCTAACAACACCACCAAACCACATATTTTGAGCCAATAAATAAAATATAGGTTACAAAAATTTAGCTCCAACTCTTGCCCAAAGATAATATTTAAGCATTAAACTACCCAACCAAATTAATAAAAGAAAAATTTATGCCTAGAGTGTCCCCAAATTAGGTGTTGAAAGGCTACCTACAACCAAAAACCACACAAAGAAAGAAAAATTAAAATAAGATGTTTTTAGGGATGCAAGATTTCCTGACACCCCTCAATGCTCCTACATTAGGTTGTGAGGTAGCAAGAAACGACATGAAAGAAGCATGGTGTGGCGATTTGACACAACTACAAGGGCACAATGAATTGTTGCCAAAGTGACAACCTCCAGCTGAAAGTGTTATCTCTGCATAGCGTTGCTAATTTTCTATGTATTGTTTTTTTTTGTGATTGTAATGGTGAATATTTTGTTGTGTAACAATGAAGACAAAACACATAATATATTAGGGACATGGCGGAGCAGCATAGGTGGGAACGACAAGTTTGAACTTTTTGATGGCGAGGAGGGGTCTGATGATGATGACGAGGAAGATGGATATGTTGATGATGGAGAATCTCACAAGGATCTTTTGCGGACTGAGAAGTCTTTGGTGGCTACGGATGGTGTTTTTTGGCCCGCTGTTTCTTTTTTGGGGCATGTTGCTAACAAGAGGGAGAGTTGTTTCTCCCTGTTCTATGCGCGGTGCCTGTGTGGGTTTTGGAGGAGGTTGGGGATTCTTCTCACCCCTAGATTTTTTACTGGCATGGCTATGAGAGGGTGTGTTTTCTCACACACTTTTCCTTCTTTGGGGCTTCCTTCTTTCCTGTGGGAGTTCTTTGGCCTCTTTGAGGACTGTTGGGTGCAAAATGGACATATCTTTATTCCTATTCGGCATAATAGGAAGGCTTGGTGGTTCCTCATGCTTGTCTATTATATTTTTTGCCTCTTCTTGGGTGTCTTTTGCTTCTTTCCACCACTTGTTGGTTGGCTTAGTTTTGGGGTCTTAACCCATGTGCCTAGTGTTCTACTTGTGTTGCTTCCCTTACAGTTGGTGGGTGTGTGCTCGGGGTTCTTTGGGGTGGAGTGGTGGAAGGATGGGCCTTTTCTTGTTCCTATTCAGTGTAATAGGAAGGCTTGGGTGTTTTTCATGCTGGTCTATTCTCCTTCTTGGTTCCTCTTGGTGTCCCTCAGCCCCTTCCGGTTGTTTGTTCGATGGCATCCTTTTGGGCGTTCTTTCTCTTGGTGAGTTTTGGCTTTTGGTTTCCCTCTTGTGGAGTGGTGGTGTCTTCTTCAGGATGGTTTTGTGGTGTTTTATCCTATCTTTGGCTCTAGCTAGCATGTTAGGGTAGTTGGGTGGTTTTATTGTTTGGACCTCTCCTTAGTTCCTTCCTGTTTGGGCTCCTATTCTCCTTCTGGGGCTTGTTTGTTGTTGCTCCCTTTGGGTTTGAGTCTTTGACTTTTTGATGGCTTGTGCTTCTCTTTGAAGTTTTGTGCTACCTCCTCTAAGCCTAATGAGGAGTTGATGATGGTATTGCTCCTCATGTTGGTTTTGGTGTTCCAGCTGAGTTGTGTTTTGGTGGCTTGTTGGTGGTTGTCTCTACTTCCCCTTTGTTTGGGGTTGCATTTTTTTTGTTTGGCCCTTTGTTTGAGAAGCTCAATGAGTTGGTGAAGCTTATCTTTATTCAAGGATCTTTTTTTTTTGGTGGAAGATTCTTATGGTTTTAATGCTTTGTGATCTAGATGGGGCAGGTCTGCTATTGGCTGGGTTTTCTTTGTTGGCCCAACTCTTTTTTATTTTTGTTTTGTGTCTTGTTCCTCCTTGTCAGTTCCTGAGACTCGTGATGCTTAAGGAGGATGTGGTTTCCCTTTCTACTGAAGTCACTTGTCTTCAAGTTTTTCAGCTTAAGTCTCCTATAGAGGAGGAGATTGTTCCTCTTGAGGTGGAACCCTCTTCTATTGAGGTGAAGTTGGTAGCTATCATGTTGTGGTGGAGCTTTGGTAGGCAGGAGCATAGTGGTTTTGGTGGGAAGGTGCTCCATGTATTTCTCTCTATCAGAGGGGATCCCTCTCCTTTATAGGTGGATGTTGGGATGGTTGATCGAGCGAGATACTACTGCAGGGAGGCAGATAAGTTCTTTCTGGACTGTGATCTGGTTGATGAGCAAATGGTGTCCTACAACTTGGCTACTAGGGTGCCTAAATGTTTCAGGTGGTTTATGTTGTTTATGATTAAAGTGCTAATGGTGTCTTACACCATTATGAAAATTTTCTTTCTTGGCTTAGGGGTGTCTTCTCTAAGTAGTTGGTTTGCTAATGCCTGGTGGATGCAAGCAAGGTCTATGAATATCTATTAGGGTTTATGGTCCTGGTTAAAACTAGGTTGTTTAAGGGTCTCAGTCCCTTGATTGTTTGTATGATGCAACATGTTTAGTCATGAGTTATCTTTAGTGATTACTACGGGGTTGTTGGTTTATGTTATATCTTATTTACATCTTTCTTTCCTTTGTAATGGGTTTCGGGCCCCATCAAAACTCATTTTTTACCCTTAATAAAAGTAATGAGGACAACACTGAAGAATATTTTTTCTGATTTGTCCTTTGTATCAGAAAATTCAACCTTTGGGAAAAATCCAAGGGAAGCTACTCCCAATTACTAGAATTATAATTACCTCTATACTATGAAGCCCATTAGTAAAACAATCCATGACATTGTTATTCTCCTACAATACATGGACATAAGAAATAAACTCCAAAGCATTTCTAAACTAGTGAGTCTATTGTACTTTAGAATCCAGCTACTGATTCACCCTACCCAAAATTTTCTTATTTAACATATCAACCAAAATCTAAGAATCTATCTCATAGATGACCTTGTGACACCCAAGAGAACATGACTTTTTTAAAGTGATATGAATGGCCAGGGCCTCCATAAGATTATTAGTCTGGTGACCTTGAAAGATGGAGAAGAAGAAAAGGGCATATCCTGAACTGTCCCTCCCTATACCTCCAACTCTAACATAACCAAGATTAGGTCTTGGAGGAGTCATTAGTGTTTATCTTTAGGATACTAGCAAGAGGAAGTGACCATTTTCCATTATGTTGGATTTTCCTATTGGGAGGCCTTCTCCTATAATGATAAAGTAAAAATTCTTACCTGAATGAATTCTATCTTTTTTTTTCCTCTAGTGATTTCTACCAAGTTCCAATAGTATAAAATTTACTTCTTTGCACATATCTCTCTCCATCCACTTGATCTCTATTCTTTGAACACTTTTTTAATATTTATAAATATATCTACAAAAGGGAACATGGAAACCCAAATTTTCTCCAAATATTGAATTCAAACCCACCCAAAATAAAACCACATTTACTCATTTTCAACCATATAATATCTTCATTTTTAGTAATGCATGTTTTAGACCTCTTAGCAATATCAGATCCTAACAAAGAAACCTCAATATCTTCATGGTTCTCCTACATTATTCTTCCATAAAAAAATGAGTTGTCTTATAAGTGCCTCTTCTCCTTTAAAATATTCCCCCCAATTCACACTAAGATTCTTATTAATTGCCTCACTAAAACACCCTTCAAGAATTTACATTATAAATCATGGTTTTTTAGGAAATATGGGATGACCTATGATTTCCTCCCTCTCCTGCATATTGTACTTGCATCCTTATTTTTAATGAATATTTCTTATTATATTCTACATTAAATAAAAATGAAATAGTATAATATTCACAAAAAAGGAGGGTTGTAGATGACACATCCACAAATCTAACAAAAGATCCAATTCAATCACTAATAAATCTGTTATCAAATTTTCACCTACAACTCAATTTGATAGAGCTAAAGCAGTGCATTCATGTTTTAAAAGGTGAAAGGTATTTCAAACATTCTTCTATGCTTCTCATTGCACATTTAATGAAGTTTAAATGACTATTTTTAGTCATTGAATAATTAAAACTTTTTGCAAGATAAAGGGAGGAACACAAAAGGATTTTTCTTTCATTCATTTCAAAAATATTTCCTTCATGAGATATATACAAGTTCCAAAATAGTTTCTTTTATTCATTGGTATGAACCAAAAAGGAAAACAAGTGTCCCACACAAGCCATGGGAATGATTGAACAATTGATTTAAGATAACCTAATTAGAGACTATACAACTTAAGAAATTAATCAAAAGAACATATGAAAGCACAAGTTATCTATCATTGCTTGAGTTGTACTAAGTTTATATTCTTTAGTCTTCATCCCTCCATGTTGTTGATCTTCACAAAAACCTACATGATAATGAAAGATTCGGTTAGAGCTCCGGATAAATCTCTCATCATACATCCTATCAAAAAATATATAACCTATATTCATGAAGAATTGAATCAATTGAACAATCATCAGATGCAAAGAGGATTCAAGATCAAAACATCGAGTAAAAATGAAATCACCATAAAAAGCACCACTGTTTTTATCTAATTTGTTTGTTCAATGTGCATGAAAAGATACATATTCCATCATGATTCAACATTTTAGTATGTGGGGAAAATTGGGCTCCCACAAGGGTTGAGCCTAGCATACTGAATATCATTATTACTTGAGCATATATATCATGCAAGTCATCAACATGCTCACAAGAATGAAGACAAGGTATAGAGAAATAACAAGAGATTCTTATCTATGTTTTTGTCAATCTTTGAGTAAAACAATCATGCTAGTATGGAGATAACAAGTCAATAGAGCAGCAGATCTACAAGAATATATAAATCACGTACATAGATTATGATTGTTAAGAATAAAGTTCCAGACCCAAGAGAAAGGGATAGTGACAAAGTGAGATCAAAATGAGATCACCGTGATGATAATCATATACAAACAAACTAAAAGTGTTTCTCATTCAAACAATTACAGCCCTAGTAATATTGGATTGACAAAGAACAAATGAGTTTTCATTCAATAGTAAGGGCTAAAATGGTCAAAATAAAATTGCATCAATAAGGCAATCATGAATGAGGGGAATGGAAAGACATCAATTTCCAATAGAGGAACAGTCACCATTGCTTTTACATCAAGAGTTTTTATCAAAGCTGGAGGAGAGGTTTAAAAGGAAGAAAACAATATTATTGGAAGAAATGCCATACCAGAATGCATATCAAAATGACTCAGACTTGGAGAACTCATACAAAAGGATGGATGATGAATTTGAACCAACTCCAGTGAACTCTAATATATATTTTTTTCATAGAACACAACAAAAGGATGATAATTAAATGAAAAAAAAATATGGACCACTACATCTTCGAGCCATTGATCATAATATTAGGGTCTTCGAAGAAGTAAAGCATATTTGTCAAATTCTGAAAAAAGTCTCTTTTCTTTTGTAGGGCCCAAGTTCATTCAAAAGATTCTTCATAAAACTCAAGAAATGGATATATATAATGCGTTTTTTTTTTAAATAAATTCATGGCTTGGGTATTTACACACGAACTCTCAAAGCAAGGGGGGTTACATAGAAATTTTTGAGAGAGCCTTCGAAGGAGATCAAACCCTTGTTTCTTTGCATAATTTAAAAAAAACAAGGTTATTCTTTCAAGAAAGTAACAAAATATAGGTCGTGGATACAATACATATGGAGGTTTTTAGGAAACAAAGACAAAGATATCAAAGCATGCAAGTATTTAGTTCATAATCTACAGATCTAAGGGACACTTCAATAGAATGAATACAACCATGTGCAAGATGTACAAAATTATCAAAGAAAATGGAGGGGTTTCATTAAGAGTCACCTTAGGTTTCAGTGATACTTGAAGTCCTTTAAGCATAGGTAAGCCCTATGTTGAGGGTCTGTAGAATGTTGAAATCCATAGAAATCTAGATGGCTAAGGCATAAAACCCAGTGCAAAGAGAAAACTAGTGGCCTATGCTAATAGCAAAGGAGGTAACCAAGGTTTTGTTTTTCCTTTTTTAATTAGAAGATTCATGCCAAAATAAAAGCTATAGCCTTTCAAAAAGACAAGGCGTAAATACTGATGCCATCTCATGGGATGATACGACTAATGAAAACATAAGAGTTCTCAAGCAAATACATATCTTGGCCTCAGTTTTGAAACTCGTGAACAAGAAAAGAAGAATGAAGAAAAAAATAGTTTTTCCTCAATTAATAGTGCAATGGCAGCCGAGTAGAGAAACAAAGTTTTCTTTACTTCACAAAAAATGGTCGAGTATTGGATAATGGAAGCTTACCCATCATAACGTAGCACTTTGGAGATTTGAAATGGTTGATGGCCCACAAGAACAACAGAGGACTCACAGTGAAGAGAAGCTTTTGGAAGCTAGAATATCGCTTCCAAACCCTACTTCATGGCGGCACGACAAAAAGTGGGGAGTACTTTGCAAGAATGAGAAATGATTAAAGAATACTAGGGTTCGATGGGTTCGATGAATTTTGAATTAATTAATCACACCTTGTTTTCAAATAAATCATTTCACTTGAATGATAACCATGGTCATGAGTTAAAAGTCAATAAACCTAATAATGTGCATGGAGCCTGTGGGTAGCCAATGAATATGCATGGAGGAGATATGCCTTGACTTCAAGTCAATGTGCCTTGATAAATAATGCTAATTGTGGGTGCATGAAGGAGCTCGGGAGTCATAAAGGAATATCTTAATTTCATGCAGTTAATTTAGTATTTTTTCCCTCCTTTCAATTGTTTAAAGAGAAATTTTAATTGTTTTTAAATATTATTGAAAAGGACTTCTCAAAAAGGAAAAAATACTTAAATTTTTTTTCGCTCATGCACAAAGTGGGCTTGAGTTTTTTAGTTGTTCGATCATGCAAATGGTGGAGTTTAGTCTCAGTTCACCTTTAGAATCACGTGCATGCAGTTTGTTGACTTTTAGTCAACTTAGAGGCCATTCTTGAGTCACGGTTTAGTTATACACAATATGAGATGGAGTTTTGCGCTATTTAGGCTCAGTTTGCAATAGTGTGATCCCTCTTTTCATGGATTTTTGCTTCTGCTCATGGATTACTTTGGAGTTATCAATTTTTACACTTAGAGTTGACTTTCAGTTTCATCTCCATGCCTTTCAGAGGCTTATTGTATAAAGTGAAATGACTTAGTCATTTTTCACTAGTTCTTGCTTCTTTTGCCTTTGCATTTTTGCAAAGGAGACTTGCCTTGTAACTCATCTTTACATATTTTAATATACTTAGCAGGTTTACAGGTTACTTTTGTCATTACAATAGAGGTTTTTCCTTTTATTTTCTTAAAGGATTCAAATTGTACCTTATCATAACCAAGTTTATGCATTAAATGATTGATTTGATGAAATTTATTGTCTTTTAATAAATTAGAAACCTTTAAATCTTGTCTCATTCATTGCTGCAAATTTTCGAATGCAATCAAGTTTCAGGTCTTAAGTTGTGCATGCATTCATCTCTTCCAAGTTGTGAAGCATAGTTTCCTGCTAGGAGAGATCAGTAAGCCTTCCTTCAAAATAATTTGGTGATAAGATTTCCATTAATGAGCTGTGTGAAGTATTCCTTAAAGTTAGAATTGTGAATCAATCTTCCTTTTTAGATCATCATTTTCATTGCAAACACCTCCTAGAATCAATTCAATTTACATTTTTAGTCAATCTTTCTCACCCTTTTCCTTACAATTCAGTAGTTTCTAGGAAAATCAAAAAGGAAGCCAACCTATAATCCAGAGGTCTAGTTCTATATAGGGTACCCACAACCTGGAATCAGTCCAATGTTACACGGGATTGCAGAGTTTTACAACTTTGTATGTGGGTGCAATTCCCTGTGATAATAATACCCTTATATTATTTGTACTAAATCCCCTAACTTTTGTTTTTATTTTTGTAAATTAAGGTGTTTATTTTATGATATTTACTCAAATTTACTAAAGGCATACATAATTTTTATTATGCTAGGAGAAATATGTATATGATAGGATTTATAATTTTTATGTCTCCCTCTATGAAATCTAGAAAAGTGTATGCACATATATGTGTGCACATTACCTTGCATTGCATACATACAAATGTAAGGATACTAAGAAGGATAAATTGAAATAATAAAAAAAACCATATACATAAGTGTAGGTGCATGTTTATATACACATATTATGTGTTTAAAAAAATATTTTTTTTATCATTAGAATTATTATTTTTTAAATTTTCTAAGAAATTATATCTTTATTTTTAAATTATTGAGCTAGATCAACCCCTTCTATTTTATCATTGGGTCTTATATTACTATTTTATATTTTAATTTTATTATTTTTATAGATTATATATTTAGACCTATGAATTTTAAATTAACACCAATTAAAATTTAAAATTAAATTAAATCTTAAATTTTTATTTTTATTTTTACCAATCGCCTATCAGTTTTGACTCAATAATTTAAATTTAAAATTACAAGATATGACTAATTTTACACCTAATTATAAATTTAATATTTTATCTACAATTGATAGAAAACAAAATTAATTTAGTTAACCAAATAAATAAAACAATTTAATTAGATATTCAAATAAATACTATAATTTATATTCATTATCTAATTAATTACAATTGAATCAATTTAATAATGTCTAATTGTAATAGAAAAAGACATAGATTCCGCCATTTAATACTAAGTTTCACCATTATTTTTAGCACCATCTAGTTTACAACATAAAAGTGAACATGTTTCTAAAGATATTGTACTCTAAGTCAAGGCTATAATTTTAGATTTAGGGCCATAGATATGAACTTTATTCTAGATACATAATAGTGTATTTTTTGGTCTATTATATTAGGAAGATACCTACTATACAGTTCTAGTATTGTTAAGATTTACTAGAAAAAATCCTAATAAAAATGCAAATAAAGTATGCTCATAAAGTGGAACCAGGACATAGAATCATTTCCCACATTAACATTTAGATGAAAGATATGTGGATCTCAAATCTATTAAAATTTGAGAATCATAACATGTAAAATGACACTTTAAGAACAAGAATGAGAGGAGAAAAGAAGAAACATAAATAAGAGAGAAGAGACACTAATATACCTGGAGAAAACACTTTTGGTTTAACAAACTCTACCCTTAAAATAATAAAACCAATAAACTATTTAGTAATATATAATAGTTAAAATACACTTCCAATCTCTTTCCTTAAAATGGAGAATACCATCCTGATCCTATGGAGGAAATTCATTACCATAACCATACAAAAGGGAAAATCTTGTATGCATCCATCTCAAGCCCTAAATATATAGATTCAAGGAGGCCTAAAAAATACCAAAGAATTACCATGGACCTAAACAAGGTCCCAAAATACCATGATATGAATTCTAACAACTCACAACCCATTTCGACACATTTTATTTATTTATCTCCTTTAGAAAGATGTTTGATGATGCACCATAAGTGGTTCAAGATTCCTAGTCCATATTGTACCTCATTATAATTATAATCTTACATGAATCATAATTTTTTTATAAGTAACTCCCATATCTTATAATATCATAATATTATTATATTCTCTTACAACTTCTTTAAAAAATTACAAGATAGCCACCACATGGCCAAAAGTACCACCTGAAAGTGGGAGGCCTCATTTCCCTGATGAGGACAAAATAATTAATAAATAAAAATAAAAAACAAATTTTAAACATTATGACTTGCAAACTATATGAAAAATTTAATCCCAACATTCTCTCAGTTTTTATATACCTTAGTAGAGAAAAAGGAAGATCCAAGAAATATATAAACTACTAAGGGTAACACCATGCTAATTGAACTCCACTATGCTCATAGGATTCATAGAGGCATATATAACATAAATTATAGAGAACACTCCAAAGACACAACCAAATTTGAAGAACACTTAAAACCAAATCTAGAGTACACTAAAATTCACTTAACCAACTCTAGAGTACACTAAAAAATAACTCCAAATCACACTCTAGAGCCTAACTTAACTCGTTATCAAAATACATACCCCAAATTCCAATATCCTCCAAAATATGATCAAGTATGCAACACATACTCTAGTATTATCAAAATAATACTCATAGTTACTTTCTCACATGTCCAACTAAATATGATCATTGATAGACCTTATACTCATGACATATCTATCCCAAATTATAGCTCCCATCCCTATATATGTTTTTTCCTACTTAATGTTACTGTCTCTGATAGTAACAAAACATCAGTTTATAAAAGTTTAAATATCATTGATTCATAAATTAATGAAACTTTCCCTCCAAGGACACATATACCTCTTAGGACTCCAACTACATGAGCAATGTCTCTAGAGTCTTGTGCTAGCTAAAACAACATAAAATTCTACCAGTCAATACTCCCACAAAGGGTTTGTCATGCCTATATTGACACGTGAAAATATACATGAACATATTTTTTCTTGTTTAACAAATCTATCTTGATTTCATCACCATACATATGGTATTATATTATACAAACTCAATGACATTGAATGCGTAATGAAAATAAATAGTATTCTATAGGACACAAGGGAAGGAAACAATAATGACCCACCAAGGAAACATGAGATATTACCTTAGAAAACACACATAATTCTTTTTTGAAACAAATAATGTAACACTAATGACATGTCAATGTCACCAAAATATGACTTTGTAGATCCATGTCTAGGGTCAAAAATCAAACCTCATGTTGCTTCCTACTTAAGGAATTTGTAACCATATTATCCTTACCTTTTATGTAATTAACAACAAAGTCATACTCACATAAAAACTCCATCCAATTAAATTATTTGGAATTCATATTTGGCCTAGTAAAGATATACTACAAGCTACGATGGTTGGAATGAAGCTCAAATCGATATCCCAAAAGAAAATTCCTTCATTGCACAAGTGTATGGATAATTGTAACCAACTCTAAATCATGGGTGGGATATTTTAACTCATGGTCCTTGATATTTTGAGATTCATAATAAATCACCCGACCCTCCTACATAAGGACCATCCCTAAATCCATCCAATAATGCATCAGTACAAACCATAAGATCTTCTATTGGATTTGGAACTACTAAGATGAGTGCACTAGCTAATCATTCCTTAAGAACTTGGAAGATTGAGTCATACTTATTTTACCAAAAAAAGTATTCCCTTTCCTTTGAAGAGAAGTGATAGGATGAGCCACTCTAGATAAGTCTCTAAAAAATTGATAGTAATAACTTGTCAAGCCCGTGAAGCTATTGACCTCTAAGACACTCGATGGAATTTTCCAATCCAAAATAACTTGAATATTCAAGGGATCCACTGAGATAGCCTCACTAGATATAATGTGACTAAATACGTCACCTCAAATTGGAATAACTCATACTTCACCAAGTTTCCATAAAGTTGATGGTAATGCAAACATTGAAGAACTTGGTACAAGTGGACCTCATGCTCCTCTAATATCCTCAAGAAAACTAGAATATCATCTAGAAATACTAGGAAAAATCAGTCAAGATAGGTACATAATACATCGTTCATCAAACTCATGAACATAGAAAGAGAATTCATCAACCCGAATGAAAACACTATAAACTTGTATTTCCCATTACGATTGTAAAATATCATTCTTTGAATATCAAATTCAAGAATGTGAAGATGATGGTATCTCGTCTTTAGGTCAATCTTAGAGAGCACCTTGGCTACCCTCATCTGGTTAAATAAATCATCAATCCTTGATAAGAGACATTGATTTCTCATCATCACTTTATTCAACTACTAGTAATCAATGCACAAGTGAAGAGATTCCTCCTTAACAAAGATGATTGGTACACCCTAAGGGGAAACACTAGGATGAATATGCTCCTTCTCTAAAAATTCCTCCAATTATAACTGAAGCTTGTTGATCTCTTGAGTGGTCATATAATAAGGTGCCTAAAAATAGGCTCCACTTCAGAAACAAGGTCCATTTAGAAATATATATCCTACTTTGGCATCATCCAAAAAATCTCACTAAAATACATCAACAATTTTTTTGAGAAGAGGGTGATCATCATGAGGAACCTCTTGACACACCCTTAGTAAGATCACTCATCGAAATGGTGAACAAGGCACTAGAAGAATCTAGTTCCTAGAGAAGACACTAGCACCTAAAAATGAAACTAGTGTGATTGAACAAGTGTTTAGGCCTAGCACTAGGGTCCTAGTCTAGCATTGGAGTCTTGCTCCATTTCTAGAGTCCTTGCTAGATGCTAAACTCCTTTCTTAGTATTGTAGTCCCAAATCTAGTGCTAGTTTCTTGAATAGTCAGAAAATCCAATCTTAGTTTTGGTCCTAAAGAGATGCACAACACACAAGGACTAATAGGAAAGAACCAAACTAAAAAATGGACTCACAAATGGTAAAAATGACTGAGGAATTGAAAGGTCCTAGACACCCTATTTCACCTCACACTAGCCCACGAAGCAGATAACCCCCAAGGGTTGGGGGGACCTAAATAGGCTCTAAAATGAGCCTAAGACACAAGGGGTGAAGGGAAAATATTCACCACACCTCCTGATCCTACTAAGACCACCCAAAGAAAACTAGAAAACTCCCCAATGAGACAATTCTCACCAACACACTAAGAACACAAAAGAGAGCTAAAGACTTCAAGGATCAAACATCATATTTTCTAACTTTTCATTCATTTTAAACCCAATTCAAAGTGTTCTCTACATTATTTTTTAACAAAAAATTATATAAGATCAAGAGAATACAAGATAACATAATTCTCAATTGTAACATTGAGACACACAAAATAATTTATGGAACAATTATAATATATCCACTTAAGAAGGTTCAAATAACATATTAAAACTGAGAAGAATACTCAATTTTACTTCAACTTATGCTTTTGCAATATTACAATAATGAGATAAATGAAAATAGAAACCATTACTAACTTTTTCATGACCCTAAAGATCTTCCCAAGATCATTAGATCCCCAACAATGGTTTCACACCACCCAACTAAGTGGTACCCTTAGGTCTACTCCCATTGTGTTAGGATATAGTCACATGGGCCACAAGAACAAACACCAAACACATTAGCAGAATGCTTACAAACATGCCATATGTGAAGAAAACACACAACATACAAATAAGGTAATATTTGCATAATCAACATCACAACATGGATCAAAACATAACTCCTCATTGGGCACAAACATCAATGAAAAAACAAGACATTCTCATTGGGAATAATTACCAATGACAAACAAGAAACTCTCATTTGGAACACACACCAATGGAATAAGGATAAGATGTTAGAGAGGGTGTGGGGAGTGTCATCGCAAAGCTTTAAGATATGGCTAAGTGGAGTTAGGTATGAATCAACTAGTCCAAGTGAGGAACCCAACAAGCAAGAACCAAAGCTCTAGGAGGAGGAATGTATTCTATGCTCATACTAGGCCTATACAATAACTTTGTCTATACCATAAGCATCATTATCTTGGTTATTTTTATTTACCCAATATCATTAGTTTTTACTTATTAAGGAAAATCTTGTACGAGATATGCTCTGGACACTTTGGACCCTAATAAATGTTAGGAGACACTCCCATAAGACTCTCTAGTACCTTCATCCTAGGCTCATCATGACTCGTCACAATTGAGCATGTCATAACAAATATGGTATGCAAATTTGGATCACAAAAATTTAAATATGATCTTAAAATTATCATTAAAAAAATCCATGGAGACTCAACACCCCCCCCCCCCGCCAAATCAAAGCATCAAATTTCACTTTCAAAATTTAAAATTTAAAATTTATTTTTGAATGCAAGAACAAAAAATATGCAAACTCCATTAATGGAGCTTGAATTTTTATTTTAAAAATTTAAAATTAAAAAAATGAAAATTTTCCTTTTGTTCAAACATGAATAACATCTAATTCGAGCCATAACATTTGAATTATGGGAATTTTTATTTTTTTTGGCGGGAACATAATGACAAATTAGAAAATTTCAAATTTAAATTTATTTCTATTGTAATTTCTCAAATTGGAACCTATTGCGGAAGTGCTATGCTCCCTTAATGTGAGCATGACATGCAATTGAAGAATCATAAACAAAAAGAGAATAGGAGTGGTTTGCCTCAATTTAAAAGCACACCAAAATAATGGAAAACTTTAGATATTTCACAATGTGAGGAGGTAGAGATCATGCAAAAACCAACACAATCACTTTCCTAGCCCAATCAATCCCTCTCCCAAGAATTTTCAATTTGAATCCGCACAATTTTCCCAATTTTTAATTTTCCATGAAGGTTTTTTTAAGAGCGATTTCCTCCAAAATATGAATAATGCAAAACTTGTTGGTGTGAATAAATGTCTTGTACCTAGTTAATTCACTCACTAGGTAATTAGGGGACATATTCAAATGTTAAGTTTACTTAGGCTCTAAGATTCCTTCTAGAAGGATGCGTTGTCTCTTCTAGACCTTATCTTATCCTAGGTTGTTGTGAGTTAGTTGTCTCATGTGATAGGATTAAGACACTTGTCATGATCTTGTCTAATCCTATTCACCTCCTTACCTTTATAAGCAAGGCATGATATGCACATTTTCATATTCAATTTGGCATTCTTGCATCCTTAATGATGACGTGATATTTTTTCCATTTATCTCTTGTGGAATTTATTTTGTCTTGTAGGCGATCTTGTGGTGTTTGAGGAGTTCACCATAAACTCCTACATGGTATCAGAGCTTCAGTGACATAGACTTCTTCCCAAATCTGAGGGACCAATCTTGGTGTGAAATTTTTGTTAGGTGCGAGTTGGGATCTTGAGAACCTTGCCATTGAATCTAGGGCATTTGAAAAAGTTGGATTTGGCTTTCGTTTTGTAAAAATCTGACATATTTTGACCAATATGAAAGGGTTTGAAGCTAGGTTTTTAGTTACCAGATCTAGAGGGTAGCTGATATCTTGAAGCAGTTTGGATGAAAATAGACCCTTCCATCACGTCTGAAAGGGTCGAAAACCTAAAGATCAACTACCAAATCATCAAAATTTGAGACTTTAAGTTTAGGGGTGAGGCAAAAAATTTAGGCCATATGGTCGTACGAATCCGTACTTGGTCGTATGAATGTAAAACATCATCAAAGAAATCTATAGCTATCTGTGTGTCAAATCAATAGAATTTTCAACAACATAAATCCAACATATTTAGGATGAATATTCTCCTTTTGTGTCACATTTTCAATGGTTTGCATCATCACTATCATTTCTTGCATCATTCTTGTACCCTCATTGGCATTTGCACCTATCAAATTGTTCTACGGTCTATACTCTTTCATTAGTAGTCATTTCCATCAATCAATCTATGTCCCAACTATCTACACATGGTACCTTGCATTTATTGTTTCATGAGTTTATATCGGTAGTTTTAAAAGTTTTGTTTTAATCATCGATAGTTTTAAATATAAAACTTTGTTTAAAGTTTTTTTGAAAGCGCCAACCAAATGTATTTAGCTAGCGATCAAGTGAGTGGTCCTATTATTTGACCAAGGCTTAACACTCGGGTGGCACAAGCACCTATCTCCCATCGTTGGCAGTGATCCTACCATCCACCTACTACCAATGATGATGGTGCCTTTTAATATATTTTTTAAAACTCAGCGCTTAACCTACAATCCTATTAGGTGACTGGGGGCATATATTTTGTGCCAATTTAGTGTTAAGTTTTACACCTAGTTAGTTTTAAAAGTTCCTCCTTTAGGCCTTTCTTACGTTTTTGCATAAATTTTGATCCATATGGAAAACATTTGCAAACAAAATATTTCCAAAAAATTGGAAATGTGAATTTTCTAGTGGTATAGGTTATTTTCAAAGTTTTTTTTGATCGGTTGCATTTATTGCTGAGTGAAGTTAGATTTTGTTTTATAGCTCCCAAGCTCATAAATTTTTGCCACGATCTCTAATTTTCATGATTCTTCCAGTGTTGGAAAGGTATTGAGGAGCTCTACATTGCCATCCATGCACTTTTATGTAATTTTGTTCTTTGCACTTCATTTAAGTTCCAGATCATTTCTCAATCAACTATTGCTTCATAGATTCCAGAGTTGTGCTAATTTGTGAGTTTTCTAGTGTTCCTTGGCATCGGGTCTGTTGTTTCTTTATCATGATTCTGACCTAAGTCTTTGAGTGACTATATTATGGTTTCTAGAAAATAGAATTATCTTTCCTTGCTTGCCAAATTTAGGATTCCAGTGTTACTCCACAAGTGTGCTTCACGTGCTTCTTTGTAGCAGGTTATCTCATTATGGGGGCGTTGTATGGTCTCTCTTTTCACCCTTTGTGTGGATGGAGATTGATTGGATTTGTGATGGATATCATTTTTTATTTTAATCTCTCTTTTGGGGAGGATTTTTGTCCCACTGGGTTTTCTCCCTTTCTTTGTTTGTGAGATATTTCATTTGCATTTGTACATGGGTACCTAACATGGCCTTGTAGTCGGGACCCATCCTTGCATCTTTGCATCATTTTCATAATAATCTTCTCTCCTAAGTTACACTTAAGGGGGGGTGTTGGTGTGAATAAATATCATGTACCTAGTTAATTCACTCACTAGTAATTATGGGACATATTCACATGTTAAGTTTACTTAGGCTCTAAGATTCCTTCTAGAAGGATGAGTTATATTTTATAGATCTTATCTTATCCTAGGTTGTTGTGAGTTAGGTGTATCATGTGATAGGATTAAGTCACTTGTCATGATCTTGTCTAATCCTATTCACCACCTTGCCTTTATAAGCAAGGCATCATATGTACATTGTCATATTTAGTTTGGCATTCTTGCATCCTTAATGATAACATGATATTTCTTCCATTTATCTTGTGTGGAAGTTATTTTGTATTGTAGGTGATCCTAGGGTGTTTGATTTCACCATAAACTCCTACAAAAATAATTAAGTCACTTCCTTTTGTTTTTTTTGTCATATTTTTTTAATTTCTTTATTTTCACTTTAATTATTTTTCCTAATTATTTCTTTTCCAATCAATTTAACTCAATGAACATTCTACATTATTTAATTGTAGCATTTTAAATAATGATTAGACAAAATATATGCAATCTCATCTAATACAACATCCCAAAATAATTAAAACTCACCCTTATTTTCCCCAGTTTTACAAAAATAAAATATTAGATATAAATATAATATTTAAACTCATCGAACTCTATTTAAGATAAAAAGGAGTTAAAAATTCAAACCAAGTATCTCAAATTATAATGGAGCACTGACAAAATTGAGAATCCCCTAACAAGAAAATTTCAAATTTTTGAATCTTAGATATGCCATAGTGAGGGTTTCTAGATGGCAAGGCTAGAAGAAGTTTGCATACTGGCCAAAAACTCACCAACACATAAAACATTACAAGGAATAAGGGCCCACATACACCCCTTCAAAGATATTGAAAGGTGGGAAGGGTCATGCGGTATGGAAATAATTTGCATTATATTATTTTTAATGTCTAGGGAATTTTAAGGGACAGGGGCCAAAACACTTTTATAGAGACATTGGATGGTGGAAAGGGTCCCGTGACTTTTCCAAATAACATCTCCATTCTACAACCAAGCCCATTAGGTGTCCCCTTCAATCCTCCTTTACCAAGAAAGCCATGATATCAAAAGTTGACTCAAAAACTCATCAGGCGGTACAATAAGAAGAACTCAAGTCTTAAATATCAAAAAAAGGGTATGAACCTGAGGCCTCATACACAACAAACAGTTGTGAAGTTTTCAATACAAAAACATATCAGGGATTGAGAGTAAGAAAAAATCAGGAGGCGACATCTAGGTGACTTTCTCGGAAGAACATCTCAAATATCAAATCAAGGATCTTCAAGAAAGAGCTATCATTGGTAAGTTTTGGAACCTTAACCCTACTAAAAATATTCTCATAAAATGGGTTGAAGATCACTGGGTGGAAGTCAATGAATTTTTCTATATAGATTAGGGAAAAGGTTTATTTATTGCTATTTTTTCCTTGAAACAAGCAAGGGATGTTGTCTTTAAAGTGAAAACATGGTTTTTAGAAGGTTCATGATTATATACATAGCCCCAGATCGCCAAATTTAACCCTTCATCCACGATCATAAAGTTTGTGTCATTTTGGGTCCAACTGCAAACCCTGCCACTTGAATATGGAGACTTGCAATTAGTTGAAACCCTAGAAAATCAAATGGGTATTTTCATGAAGCATGATCAATTTTTTTTTGATAATATTGAAGCTCTTATTTGGCTTTGTGTTTTGTTAGATACTACTAAATCTCTCCCATGATATTTTCAAACTCATTATAGAAATGGGATCTGGAGATAGAAATTTTTTCTTGAAGGGCCTGATTTTGTATGTCTTTCTTGCCACCTAATGCTTCATCTTACCAAAAAATGTGTGCATTATTCTATACAATCTTGTGAGGCCTATGAGGATCAGGAAAAAATATTAGTTGATAAAACAATTCCTTCTAAGGATGATTTTATCATGTTCCCAGAGATTACATCACTGGATAACAAGGTTGCATTTAATAAAATTAAAGATTCACATAAAATTTCATCAAGAAATAAAATGGGAGGCAAGAATTTGATGGAATTTCAATTGGAAAAGGCTCTTTCTCCTATAACAGTTCCTATCCATAGTAGGGATAATGAAGTTTCAATGCAATTGCTTGTATCAAACCCTACTAATTTAATACTAGAAAGTCCAGTTTCACATGCACTAGAGAAAAATAACTTGGATTTGCAATCTGATGTTATGATCTCAAACTCACTGGTAGAGGAAATAGTGAAACAAGATGTTTTCTTAATAGTTCCAAATTCAATGGTAGAAGAGTCGATGAAGTAGGATGATAGTGAATGCATCTCAAGAAATTATGAAGGGGTGTCCTCTCATGGTAATATTGCTAGGGAGTTGGAATTAGAGATTTCTCTTAATTCCAACCATATGGCTCAGACTAATATGGAAATGGATTATCATCCCAAACCCTACAATGAAATATTTATTATAGAATATCACAAATGGGATATTATAGAATAAATTCCCCTACCTCTCAAGCTCCCTCCTCAAGGTCTCTATCAACAATGGAAAAACAGATCCTAGAAGAAGTAGGAGGAGAAAACATCAAAGAAATTGTTGAGGACCTAAATAATTTATATTAAACTCAACCACTCTCAATATCCCAAAATTAGTTTGATGTGTTGAATTTGTCTCCTGAGACAAGTAAAAAGAAATGGAAAAATTATAAGGAGAGGAAAATACAAGAAGAAACTACAACAGTTTTATAGACTACCCTAGAGAAAAATTTGAATGTGAGACCGAGAAGGGCTTTATACTCTCCTCGACAGCTATGAAGGTCTTTTGTGGAATGTTAGGGGCTTAAATGCATCTAAAAAGAGGTGCTTGATTAAGCGCTAGATTGACTCAAGTAATGTAAATATTTTTTTGTTACAAGAAACTAAATTTTTAGAGGAACAAAACAAATAAATTCTAAGTAGATGGACCAAATGGGAAATCTCTTATATTCATGTTGTAGGGCCATTAGGAGGGTTGGAAGTCTTATGTGATTTGCATAAGGTCAGGTCTAAGTTTATTGCAGCCCAACAATGGTGGATGCTTACAAAGATTGAATATTATCAACATACATTTTAGATATTTAACATATATGGTCCTACTTCTACTGCTGGTAAGAAACAGGTGTGGGATTCTCTGTCAACAACCCTCAACTTGTTAAGGGAGGAATTGGTTATCTTAGGAGGGGACTTTAATGTGATTGCTTCATTGAAAGAGAAAAATGGGGGATTCGTACCCCCTCAAAAAAAAATGGAGGTCTTTTCTAACTTCATCTTAGATAATGCATTGATTGATTGTTTGTTGCAAGTATGAAGCAGGTATAAAGGTGTTGTCATTGATGTCAACTGGCTAATTGGTTTTCCACTATTTTTTCTTGTCATTGATGTTACAGATAATGGTTATTGGTTGTTTATGTCAAGGATATTGACAAAATTATAATGAAGAAAGGTTGCAGGTATTTAGTGGTTGCTCTGGGTTTTATTCTGGGATTTGCTCCTATGTTCATGTGGTTCAGATATGTTAATCATGATTGTTGGAAGTTTATATATCAAGATTTTGGGTTTTTGGATCATTGTTCAATATGAGTTATGTTCACCAATTGTGAACTGCATTTTTCAATGTGTCTAGCCGAGGTTTGGGAGAAATGTAGTTGCTCCAGATTTATTCTTGTTGAGTCTTATGACTTGCGGTTTTGAGGATAAGATGTTGGGAATGTTTTCAAGTTAGTTTTGTTATCTAGAAATTTTGGATCATGTTAAGGTTGTGTGTGCTTAATTGATTGATGTGTTTTACACTGGTTTGGTCGACCTTGTTTTTAACACTACTTTCGAGGCTTATGGAAGAATGCTGAAGTGTGTGGTGTGTCACCCTCATTTTAATTCCACCCTAGAATGTTTTGCTTCCAACCTTATTTGAATTTGTAATTGAAAATGGTGTGGTCGATTTTGGATACGTTTCAAAGTTGAAGATGGTATAAATATAAGGTGAGATGTTTGTGTGAAAGATGAGATAGAGGTTTCAAGAAATATAGTTGTGATATAGATGCAAATCAATGTGTATGTGATACGAAGTGGTGCAGATCAGTGCAAAATCTAATTGTTGAGTTTCTGGATGCAGTGAGCTAAAGGTGTACTCTATCATTCATGCATTTCTGCAAGTGTGTGCACAAATTATGGTGGAAATATTTGTTGTATTGATATTTTTTCTCTCTGTAATGTATCTCTTCTATCTTCTTTGTAATTTTGTGGCAATGAGCCCTCTGGGTGGTTAACCCTTGTTGGACAGTAAGTCTTGATCTGGACAGTGAGTCCTATTTTTGGCAGCGAGCCTTCTCTGGCAGTGTTGTAATCGGTTTTGATATTCTCTATATTGTGAGCTAATCCTCACCATTTTTTTCCCCTTATTGGGTTTTCCACGTAAATCTAGTGTTATTGTGTATGTGTGATTCTTTTTAGTTTCTACTTTTGCACTTAATGATTAATCACTTTAGTAGAGTAAAGGATTTGTGTTGATATAATTTTCAGGTGGAAGTTATTAAAGGTTAAAATTTTGTTACAACTAATTCAACCCCCCTCTCAGTTATCTTGTTCAAAAATTGGTATCAGAGCTTGGTTCCTTGGAGAGGAGATTAACTGCTTAAGGAAGATCTGGAATGGTAGGAAAGATCACTTTTGAGTATCCTAGTTTTGATGGAATTAATTATGCAATATTGAAAATACAGATGGAAGGATATTTGGAGTATTGTGGATATGATGTTGAGAAATATTATAAGACTGCTTACACTCTTCCAGCTAATGGTCTAAGTACAGTTGATGAAATTAAGGCGCATGAAGCAAATAATAATACAAAGTTCATTATAAAGAATATTCTTTCACATTCCGATTTGATTAAATTTCAAAATCTGAAGATTGCTAAAAAAGTCTAGGATGCTTTAGAGAAGACACACAAAGGTGATGAAAAGGTCAAAAAAGAAAAGTTGCAAAATTTGGAGACACAGTTTGAGATCCTGCATATGTCTGAAGATGAGAACATTAAATCCTTTGTACAGAGAGTGGATGAGCTAGTAGTTGGAATGCGAGGGCTTGGTGCTATAGTAGATGAACCTAGGATTGTGAAGATTCTTATAACTCTTCCTGATGCATACAGTGAAAAGGTATATACTATTGAAGAATATGTGGATTACAAGACTTATACCAAATATTTTTTTTGGGAACTCTAACATCTTTTGAGATGAGAAAATCGAATTTGAGAAATGGATCCAAATCAGAAACTATTTTCAAGGCTACAAGAGCTAAAGATCCAAATAAAGAAAACCTTGATGAAGGAAAAGCTAACTTTGTGAGAAGTATGAGGGAAGGCTCTGGTAAGTATGAAGGTAAGTTACCCTTTAAATTCTTTAGTTGTGGAGGAATAGGTCATTGTGCTTCGAGATGTCCAAAAAGAGATAAGAAGAACAAAGAAAGAGTTACCAAAGAAAACAAAGGTAAGAAGATTAGTAGAGTATATTATGTGAATGAGGATGCTAGTATTTCTGATGAATAATCTGATTATGGAGATTTTGATGACAATGAATTCTTTTTCTTGGCTATATAAGATGAATCTAATTCTACTAATACTGAAAGACAAGTGAAGGAATGTCCTCCAGAGAGAGATGAAGATACTGTGATATCTACCCAACATGCTAAACAAGAAAATAAATATTGGGTTGTTGACAGTGGTTGTTCACATCACACGACTGGTGATAAGAGTAAGTTTGTTAAACTTGAAAAATATGATGGAGGCTTAGTTATGTTTATAGATGATATTGGTGCTAAAATTTGTGGGATAGGTTCAATAAGTTTTGATGGCAAGCATAATAATGATGATGTTTACTATGTTAAGGGTTTAAGGCATAATCTCTTGAGTTTGGGACAGATGTGTAGTAAAGGATATAATCTTATATTTGAGGATGAGAGATGTGAAATTAGGAAAGGATCTAAAACAATGATTGTTGCAGGAAAGAATTCTAAAGGAAATATATATCAACTTAAGAGCGATGATGGATGTTTCTTTATGACTCAAATTAATGATAGTTGACTATGGCACTAGAGAATGTGTCATATGAATTTTGAAAACTTGGCAAGGATTAGTGTAGTGCAAGTCCTAAGAGATTTACCAAAGATTACAAAGCCTATTAATGCTATGTGTAGGAATTTCTAGTTTGGAAAGAAAGAAAGAAACAACTTCAAATCAAAGGAACAATCTATTACCAAACTACTGTATTTGATTCATATAGATCTTCGTGGTCCTACAAGAGTGATAAGTCTACAAGGTGAAATTAACTTTATGCTTTTAATTGATGATTGCTCTAGGTATACATGGGTTACCTTTCTTAGAGAAAAATATAATGAATTAGATAGATTTAAGACATTCAAAGCTATGGTAGAGAATGAAGTAAATTTGAGAATAAAGTTCTTGAGGTCAGATAGATATGGTGAATTCACCTCCCATGAGTTTAATATGTTTTGTGAAGTACATGGAATAACAAGACAATTATCTGCTTCGAGAAATCCTTAGCAGAATGGATTTATTGAAAGAAAGAACAAAAGGATTCAAGAGGCTGCAAGATCAATGATTAATGGAGTTGGTCTATCAAAAATTTATTTGAGAGAATTTATACACACTATTGTTTATGTATTCAATCGAGTTCAATCGAAATAAAATAGTACTAAAACTCCCTATGAGCTATGGTGTGGAAAAATTCCTACTGTTAAGTATTTCAAGGTAGTTGGAACCAAATGTTATATCAAATGGAATGAAGAAAATTTAGGGAATTTTGATGCTAGAAGTGATCAAGGTATTTTTCTTGTATATTCTACTAGGATCAAAGCTTATAGATGTTTCAATAAAATACTGAGGAAGATTGTAGAAAGCACAAATGTTAAGGTTGATGAAGCAATGAATAATTCAATTGAAGTTGATGGTATGTATCTGATGAACTTGATTGTGTAAGAGTTGAAGAAGTCATGGAAGAATAAGAGAAGAAGAATGAAGAAGAAGAAGAAGAAGGAGCTCTAGTGGTGTCCCCAAAGATACCAAAATATATGCAGAAAGATCATTCAGGAGATCAAATTATTGGAGACAAGAGGAAAGGAGTATTGGCAAGAAGTAGACTTGTTGCTACTAGTGAGATAAATCTATGTTTACTTTATAAGATTTAACCGAAGACTGTGATTGAAGCATGTAATGCTGAAAATTGGATGAAAGTTATGAAAGAACTTATGCAGATTGAGAAAAACCAAACTTGGGAATTGGTCCCTAGACCGACAGATAAAAACATAATTGGATCAAAATGGGTATTCAGAAACACGTTGAATGAGAATGGAAAAGTAGTTAGAAATAAAGTAAGGCTTGTGTGTAAGGGTTACTCACAAGTAGAAGGTATAGATTTCAGAAGACTTTTTCTCTAGTGGCAAGAATGGAAGCTATCAGGATATTTTTAGCGTTAGCTGCTCATAAATATTTCAAAGTCTATCAGATGGATGTTAAGTCCGCATTCTTGACATTTGGTGAGTTAGAGGAAGAGGTCTACATGGAACAACAAGAAGGATTATAGTTGTTAGATCAACCGGATATGGTTTGCAGATTGAAGAAGGCTTTATATGGATTGAAGCAAGCTCCTAGAGCTTGGTATGCAAGGTTAGATAGATATTTCATTCAGCAAGGTTTCAACAAAGGTACGACCGATAGTAATCTGTATTTTAAAATTGAAAATGATAATATCTTGATAGTGGTTGTATATTTTGATGACATTATCTTTGGAGGAAATGAAACTATGTGCAAAGTGTTTGCTGAAGAGATGCAAAAAGAATTTGAGATGTCTATGTTTGGTGAGATGAATTTCTTGGGCTACAAATCAATCAAACAGAGAAAGGGATTTTTATTTCACAATCAAAGTATGTAAGGGAAATGTTGAAGAAGTTTGGAATGGATGGTTCCAAACTGGTATG
Source organism: Sequoiadendron giganteum (assembly GCA_007115665.2). NCBI lineage: Eukaryota > Viridiplantae > Streptophyta > Pinopsida > Cupressales > Cupressaceae > Sequoiadendron > Sequoiadendron giganteum. The sequence goes on from CM021103.1 coordinate 609,079,036, forward strand.
CACTCCTATGGTGATTGGTTGCAAATTGAGTAAAGATGATGATTCACCTAAGGCTGATCAAAGTAAATACAAATCTATGATTGGAGGATTGTTGTATTTAACTACTAGTAGACCGAATATCATGCATGTAGTTTGTCTTGTGGCTAGATTTTAAAAAGATCCTAAAGAAACACATGTTGCTACTGTTAAGAGAATTTTTAGATATTTGAATGGAACTCTGAATTATGGCTTATGGTATTCTAGGGATACTGATTTTACACTAAGTGCTTATACTGATGTAGATTGGGCTGGTTGCATAGATGACAAAAAAAGTACAAGTGGTGGCGCATTCTTTCTTGGTTGCAGATTGGTGGCTTGGTTAAGTAAAAAGAAAGATTCAGTTTCTTTATCCACTGTTGAAGCTGAGTATATTGCCACAACATATTTTTGTACACAAGTTTTGTGGATGAGACAAATATTGAAAGATATCAGAGTAATGTATGGTGATCCTATTTCTATCTTTTGTGATAATACAAGTGTAATTAACATTTCAAAGAATCTAGTGATGCACTCAAGGACAAAGCATATATCTATCAGGTATCACTTTTTTGAGAGAGAAGGTTGTGGAAAATGAAGTAAAACTTGAGTATGTACCTACGAAGGATCAAGTTGTTGACATATTTACGAAGGCTCTTCCTAAAGAAACCTTTGAGTATCTCCAAGACAAGTTAGGGGTCATTGCCCCTCCTTTCTTAAACTAGATGCATATGGAGATGTATGAGTCTGGTGGGTCTATGGATCTATCTTTCTTTTGGACTGGTGTTTTCTACATCTCAGGGGGAGTAGGTAGTGTCATGTGTAGTCATTGAAAGTGTATTGTGTTCTTAATGCCAAAGGGGAAATCAATGTAAAATATGTTTTTCCTTTGCCATTGATGTCAAAGGGGGAGAGAAATTTGTGTGAGAGAGAAAGTATCATGTGAAAAATATTATCTATAAGGGGGAGAAACTAAATTATAAAACCATGAGGAAGTATGTTTAGAGATGGTGTGTTTTCTTTGATGGTTTTTCACATCATGTGTTGTCATCAATGAAAAAGGGGGAGATTTTGGCAAGTATGAAGCAGGTATGAAGGTGTTGTCATTGATGTCAATTGGTTAACTAGTTTCCCACTGGTTGTTGTTGTCATTGATGTTACAGATAATGGTTATTGGTTGTTTATGTTGAGGATATTGAGAAAATTTTAATGAAGAAAGGTTGAAGATATTCAGTGGTTGCTTTTGGTTTTACTTTGGGTTTTCTCCTATGTTCATGTGGTTCAGATATGTTAATCATGATTTTTGGAAGTTTCTATATACATATTTTGGGTTTCTGGATCGTTGTTCAGTGTGAATTATGTTCACTAGTTGTGAACTATGTTTTTCAGTGTATCTAGCTGAGGTCTAGGAGAAATGTAGTTGCTCCAGATTTCTTCTTTTTCAAGTCTTATGACTTGCAATTTTGAGGATAAGCTATTGGGAATGTTTTCAAGTTAATTTTGTTATCTGGAAATCTTGGATCATGTTAAGGTTGTGTGTGCTTAATTGATTTATGTGTTTTACACTAGTTTGGCCAACCTTGTATTTAACACTACTTTTGAGGCTTTTGGAAGTGTGCTAAAGTGTGTGTTTGTGTCTCCCTCATTCTAATTCCACCCTAGAATGTTTTGGCACTGACCTAATTTGAATTTGTAAATGAAAATGGTGTGTGGCCAACTTTGGATATGTTTCAAAGTTGAAGATGGTATAAATATAAGGTGAGATGTTTGTGTGAAAGATGAGATAGAGATTGCAAGAAATATAGTTGTGAGATAGATGTGAATCAATGTGTATGTGATACAAAGTGTTGTAAATTAGTGTGAAATCTTATTGTTGAGTTTCTAGATATAGTGAGTTGAAGGTGTACTCTATCATTCATGCATGTTTGCAAATGTGTGAGTGAATTGTGGTGAAAATCTCTGTTGCATTGAGATTGTTCTCTTTGTAACATATCTCTTCTATCTTCTTTGTAATTTTGTGGCAGTGAGCCCTCCAGGTGGTTAAAACTTGTTGGATAGTGAGTCTTGATCTGGATAGTGAGTCCTATTTTTGGCAGTGAGTCTTCTCTGGCAATGAGCCTTTGTAATGAGTTTTGATATTTTCTAAATTGTGAGCTAATCCTCACCACATTTTTTCCCTTATTGGGTTTTCCATGTAAATCTAGTGTTATTGTGTATGTGTGATGCTTTTTAGTTTCTTCTTTTACACTTAATGATTAATCACATTAGTAGAGTAAAGTATTTGTGTTGATCTAATTTTTTGGTGGAAGTTCTTAAAGGTTAAAATTTTGTTACAAATGATTCACCCCCCTCTCAGTTGTCTTGTTCAACATTGTTTACAACTAATGGAAAATTTACTTGGAAAAATAGAAGGAAATATTTGTTGTATCATCACAAAAATATTAGATAGGTTCCTCCTCCCAATAATCTAGTCCAACACTACTTTTAAATATGATTCTTCTATTCTTACTTTTCCTAGATCAAATTACTATCTAATCCAATTGGATATAGATTGGAATTTTGTAGCAAGCAATTTTAAATAATCATTTAAATTGGAACACATGTGGTTCAAGGATGAAAACTTCTTACTTCTCCTTAAATTTTTTTGGGAGAACACACCATTTGTATCAAGCTCCCGACTTTTCCAAATTACCAAAAGCATCGGTTTATAAAAGGATAGATTAAACAATAGAATCACCTCCACTTTAAAAATATATTTGAACATAAAAAATATCCTTCTACAATAGATCTATGAGCTCAATGAACAAGTCATCTAGGTCAGTATGAACAATGAATCGTTCTAGTGCCATAATCAACTTCAAAAATACCTAGAAGAATTTCTTGCTAGAGCAAAAATATATTGAAAATATAAATCAAGAGAAACTTGGTTAAAAGAGGGAAATAGAAAGATGAAGCTATTTCACACTTTAGTTAAAGTCAAGCACAATGATAATACAATATCCTCTATTAAATATACCTCCAATGAGCTACTAAGAGATGAGTTACAAATCTAAAATGATGTTATATTTTTCTCTAATCTCCTTTCTAAACCAGCGAATCGGGATCCTGATTTGGAAGGAAAAGAACAAGAATTTTTAAATTTCATTCCAAGGGTGCTTAGTCCAGAGGAAAAATTTCTCTTGGCTCCATTCACCTTGGAATAGGTTAAATTTTCAGTCATTGCACTTTCCCCAGATAAATTTCCAACTCTGGATGGATTTAGTGCACTATTTTATCAAAATACTGGGAGTTTGTGGGGAGAGATATCTGGATGGCTTTAGAGGAATCTTGTAAAAATGGTACAACGTTAAAAGAGCTCAATACTATGCATATTTCAATTATTCTGAAAAGAAAAATTCCATCCTCATTTACATATTTTCATCCTATTTTCCTCTGCAACACCATCTACAAAATATTTTCAAAAGCTATCACCTTAAGGCTTTCCAAACTTATTTTGAGTATAATTTTAGAGGAACAAGGTGGTTTTTTCTCAGGAAAAGAGACAGTTGAAGGAGCAAGAATAGCTCATGAAATTTCTCACTCAATTTATCAAGAAAAAATTCTAGCTATGATCATAAAATTAGATATGATGAAATCTTTTGACAAAATAAATTGGGGTTTCTTATCAAAGGTCTTGGAAAGGATAGGTTTTACTACAAAATGGTGCAAATGGATCCTTTCTTATCTCAAGACAACAAAGTTTTTATTCCTCATAAATGGATCCCCGGTTGGTTTTTTCTGCCTCCCAAGGAGTAAGGCAAGGGTACCCTCTCTCTCCCTTTCTCTTCGTTTTTATGGAAAGATCACTGAGTAGGGAAATTTCAACCTTTCATGCATCAAATAGGTGGAATGGTATACAAATACCAAGATCTGAAATCTCTTGTACACATTCCTTATTTGTTGATGATACATTACTATTTGGTCATCCCTTTATGAGGGAAGCTAAAAATATTAAGCAAGTATTGGATAATTATTCTCTAATCTCGAGGCAAACGACCAACTCAGAGAAAGTAAAAAATATTTTTTCAGAACACTAGTGCATTGGTTATTGGTTGCATCCTCTTGATTTAAGAATTTAGATAGAAGAATCTACCTTGTAGCTATTTGGGTATTCCTTTCTTTGTAATGGCTCATAAAGCCTCATTTTGGAATAAGATCTTTATGACTATCCAAAACAGAGTAACATCTTGGAGGGGTAGATGATTGTCATTGGTAGGGAGATTTACTATGATTAGAGCAGTCATTTATACTATCCAAAATTACTTCCTATCAGTGCTCAAAATTCCAAAGGGGTTCATGAGAACACTATTAAAGCTATCAGATAGTTTCTTAAAAGGCAATTTAGACAATTCTAAGAAAATACCTTTAGTTTCTTGGGAAAAACTATGCTTGAAGATAAAGTTTTTGGTGGAGTGGGTTTACAAAACCTAGAATTGAGAAATTTAACTTTAGGTGCAAAGATAACTTGGAAGCTATATGCAAACCCCTCATCGAAATGGATTCAAATCATGAGATCTAAATAACTAGACTCGATAGCCTTGGAAAGATTTTTCACTTTGGTAAACCCATTAGAAGATTCAAAAATGTGGAATTTCATCATTACATGCCAAGACATAATCTCCCCCTTTCTATCATGGATTGTCAACAATGGAGAAAAGGTCAATTTTTGGGAAGATTCATGGAATGAGAATCCTCCCTTATCTTCAATTGATGGCTTGCAAGAGGTGTATGACTATCTAAAAGTAGCCCATGGGAAAAAATTCAAGAATTATGTAGTAACAGATAATTCAAATTTAAAATTCAATGCTCCATGAATTTTTTTTCACAACTTCCCATTCCCTCAACATTAGAAGATTAAACTATAGTCAATATTGGAGACAAGAACTATTCTACTTTCAGAATTTGAGGAATTTTTTTTTTGGGCCACATCTAAATTAGGTTAGTATAATGTTAAACAAGGTTGTAAATCTCTGACCTTTGAAGACATAATGCAATTGGGAAAATGGCCATACAAGATTTGTTAGAACTCCTCAATTCTCCCCAAATTAGGTTCTTTTTCTTGGCTAGCTCTTCACAAGCGGGTCCTCACAAGCTATAGGCTTTACAGACTAGGCATAGCACCACCATTCAACTACATTCTATGTGATTCATGTTAGGAAATAGTGGATCATATTTTGCTTCATTGTATTTTTTCTCAATCATGTTAGAATTGGATCCAAAATAAACTTCACTAGTTTTCTCCCCTACCAAACACTATTTTAGATTTATTTCAGATTTGGTTGATGCTTTATAAAGAAGATCTCTCTTTGATGCATTATGGGTGGTGATTCTAGCATTACTAGTCTGGAATATTTGGCTCAAATGAAAAAAAGAAGGATTTTAGAAACAATTTCTTAGATTTGGAATCTTTCTTCAACAAGATGGAAAGGAATATATTTGAAGTGGTGATGTCAGATGTATTGAAGAAATCAACCCAAATAACTGATTCTCAAGATGGGATGGCAAAATGTTAAAGCTTTGGTCTCTCCTCAAGGTTCCAAATCAAGGTGCATTCTCTAATGTCCAAAAATTTGATAGAAGCATAATAAAATGGTATGCTCCACCCCCAAATTATAAGAAACTAAACTTTGATGGAGCATCTAAAGGTAACCCAGGTATATCAGGGCTAGGTTGTGTAATACATAATGACAAAGGAGAACTATTAAAAGGACTATCTTTGAAGTTACCTATGGGTACTAATAATGTAGCAGAGGCACATGGTCTTCTAGCTAGAATCAAGCTGGCACATAATATGTGGCTCAAAAACATTCACATCAAAGGTGATTCATTAAAATATTATTAACACCTATAGAAATAAGAAAGAAAACAATTGGGCCATCTCTTACATTTTGAAACTAATTTGGGAACTACTTGAGGGTTCTGTTTCACTAATAATATCACATTGCTATAGGGAGGATAATTCAACAGTAGATGCCTTAAAAAACCATGCTTGTAAAATAGTCAAAATTCCTCCATATTGATCCACCCAAATTTCTCATTTTGGAGGACTTTATGCAAATTGTAGACACCGAAAATTGGTCTAGGCCTGCGAGTACACATTCGACATAATTTTCTATAGTCCATGGTCTTGATTAAATAATGTTAATTATTTAATTACTTTCTACACATATTTCCTCTATTAGTTAAATACCCCTTTTTAATTAATTCATTAATTCATAAATAACCTTTATTCAACTTGATTAATTAAATAAATCATATTTATTTAATTATGTCGCTAACTAATTAATTCTTCCCCCTTTATCTATCAATTAAATAATTTATTATTTAATTACCCATTTATCATACTTTTCCTTCTTAATTAAATATTTATTATTTAATTATTCAATTTATCCTTTTCAAAAGTCAAATTAAATGAATTATCTTTATTTATTTAATTAAAGTCTCTCATTTTTGAATGTTGAATTAAATTAACATTTAATTCATATTTAATTATTTATGTCACATTCTTCTATCAATCAATTGACTAATCATTCACTCACCTTTTGAATCGAGATCTATTTTTAGTTCTCCAGTTATCTCCGGATTCAACACCTGTTTATCTCTACGAGAAGACTCTCCGTCACAACTAGCCGATTAACTAGTTCTAACTCCTATTTGCATTCAAATGCATTATTCTTCGAGTTCTAACTTTGTCTTTGACATACAAAGTCTATTTCTTTTGTTTTCGAAGACTCTTAACTCAAGATTAAGATCTTGAACTCGTGTTCTAACTTAGTCTTTATCTTGCAGTCTTTCCCGACTCATGTTCTAACTCACGTTCTATCTAAGATAGAACTCACATCACATGGAATTCATCAATCTCATCCGTCGATCTCTCTTTCAATCTGAGCTGATCGTTCAAAAACCCAAAATCTATAAAATGGTCTATCATTATCATTATTCCTCCTCCCAAAATCATACACTTTTGAGAAGAAAATTATCTTCGATATTTTTCTTAGACATTGGACAAAGTTATGCTTGCATTCAAACACAGAAATATAAGGGCAAGAATACTAAAAAGGAAAAATGGAGAAGAACAATCCAGATAATTTGAAGAAGTGAATGCATATTTGGTGAGAGCTTTCCATTAATTTGTTTAGTTTATTATGTTTACTTATTTGTTCTTTGTTGTTTGATTTAGATTAATATTATTTAGATTAGGATTGACATTGTTTATTCTAGTTGAAGATTATCTTATTATATCGCAGATCTTTAATCTATGTTACATTTGGTGAACCCGATGTGAACACGCTTCAAAATTCACACATCTTTTCATCTTTTCATTTTTTTATTTTTCGCTTTTTGCAGGTTTTCATATGGTGCACCACATCTGTTCAATACACTGATGCATCTGTATCCATGAGCCACATCTGCTAAAAATAGTGATGCATCTGTTAGCCTGCACCACATCCGTGAAACTCTAAACCGCATCCGCCTATCAACAAATTCCCTAACAGCATCCTCCTGCCAACATCGAACCGCATATGTGGCTCCAAAAGCCGCATCTAGCTAGTAAGTATTTTTCACATTTTTAATGACTTCTGTACATTCGCGTTTTCTTTTATCAATTTTGTGTGATTTTTTTTTTTGGCTAATGTTTGTTTTAGCTGTGTTAAAAGGGAATAATGTAGTTTTTGTAGGACGAAGCATAGAAGACAATAAAAACCAAAGACAATATTTTTTGTAGGACGAAAGCCAAAGGCAAGAACAATGAACTACTAATCAATTTGCATACAGGACCTAATGCCTTTGTCTTTATTTATTTGTCAAGCTTTTTGTTTGGTAGATACATAACTATCATTTGGAATAAAAAGAATCACTATCTACTTTGATTGGTGCATTGCACATATTTGTCACCCTTACGATTCAGTATATTGGAGTATCCTCTCCCCTTGTGCAGTCATGTGATCCTGGGTGTAAGAGAAATGGTTACTGACTCTAGAACTTGGGCCTGTCTTGGTGGGAAAAATTACTCACCCCAAGATGACTCAGACCAGTAACACGCTAAAGCCAAGCGACTTCCACCTGGTATATAAAAATAGATTTCTAGAGAAAGCCCATAAATCACGCTCACTATTCCAACGAGATGGAAAAAAATGGACTCTCGCTGAAGTTGGATAGTGCCCCACGAATGGAATTCCCTTATTAAATACCTTGTTGTAGATTTACCAAAATCCTACCTACTTGTTGGCGCAGCAGGGTCGGCCCTATGAAGCTATCTTACATTCTTACGGTTTATGTGTGGAAATGAGATGTATGCCATGGGAGTTTCATGGGTATAGTATCTTGACTTCCCTGTATAAGTGAGTGTCATGGAGGGGAGCTGGTGGGGTCAAGCTACTAGTCATTCACCATAAATATGTGTAGCTGGAGAAATCCAAGTAAGAACTCAACAAGTATTGTCCAAAAAGCCTAGGTTGTAAATTTTTTTGAGTCTTAACAGTTCTATCATCACAAACTCAAAATAAATTGATTGTTGTGATTGTTTTCTGTTGTATTCATAAAAAATATTGATCAACACATGGAGTTAGTCAAAACAACTTTCGGGAAAATTTCAACTATCAAAAAGTGAGTCGCAACTGTCAATTTTAACGCCGCATATATCTTAGCGAGTTGCATTTGTTAGGGGAAAAATTGCATGTCTGTCAAAAAAAATTCATTTTTCATAGTCTGATATTACGAGCTGCAACTGTCATAGTTTGAGTCGCATGTGTGCATGCAAACCGCATCTGTCAATTTTTGAGCTGCAAGTGTCTATTAGAAAATTTAGGTTTATAGAGTCCATATTTAGAACCGCATGCGTATTGAAAAACTGCATTTGTCATAGGAAAAACTATAACTGCCAAAAAACTGCATGCGTATTGAAAAACCGCATCTATCATAAACAAAACCACATTTGTCAAAAGGTCCAGACTCTGTTGGTGTTTGAAATGAGGTTTTAGTCAAAACACTGCATGCACAATTGTAAACCGCATCTGTCAAAATTTGAACCACAACTGTTAGGTGAACTGCATTTGATTGTTAACACAAAACTTTGAAAAAACCATAAACTGAGTCTGAAAAATCACTGTCACTATTTGCTTCTAGTTCTTAAGATCAACCTTGGGTAGAAACTGTTAAATTTTGCTCAAAAACCTTGCATCATTAGGTGTCATATACATCTTAGTCACAGTCAACATCTTAGTCATAGTCATCCTAAGTTGCATGCATATAGATACTTCCTAGGGAGTTGCATATCACAGAATAGATAACTTTCCTCATCATTGGAAACGTTCATGTTCCGGTTTGTCACAATCATTGAACCTAGTCACTTTAGTCCCATTTAGTGGATCTTTTCAGCTCAACAGTCTAGTTTGGAAAATTCACCTTGTCAGTTGTCCTTGTCCTACAATCAGGTTCCTTGGTCAAATACAAATCATTGCATGCATTTATTCCATAAGTGGTTGGTTATACCCGTCTTAGACTCATTTATCATCATAGTCTACTCAAGATTTTGCATATTGTTCATCCTATCATACATCATTTTAGTATACGTCTTTTTAGAAATTATTTTAGCAACATCATTTATTGTCAAAAAAATCCAAAAACACAAACATAGGTCATATCAGTTTTTAGACATAGTCTGCATTACATTGGTCTGAGCAAATTTTCATGGTCGAAACAAGGTCTCAAAAGAAACATAAAGTAATATCAGACCCCAACGAATTCATCAATCCATTCGGAAATCAACCATCAGGAAGTGAAAAACCTCACAAACCTTTGCTGGAAAAAAACATCACTAGAGACACACATGGAGGAATTTATATAGAAGACATAAACGCAGCTGTACAAGATCCTAAGTTTTCATCCTTTATGGATGAGTGTTTGGAAAATGATCCCCAACGCTATCTAGCAAAGTTTCTAGTAGAAGGTGCCACACTACCACCAGGATTTGATATTCATACTTTGAAAACACAGTCTACTCAACCAAAGAAAACTGCGACGTCAAGTGTTTCTATTCCCCAAATTACTGCAGCAATTCCAACTGGCATACCAACTCAAACATCATCAATTGTAAACACAACCCCTTTCAACATAACACAAGGTTTACAATTTACTGCAAGGGCAACTTCCTCCAACCCCTTTGGCACCAACACAACTGGTGAGAGATGCAAAGTTGGCAGGAATATTCCTATACCAAATCAGATCATTTAGACAGGAAATATTCCTATACCAAATCAGATCATTCAAACATGAAGCATTCCTATACCAAATCATACCATTCATATAGGAAGCATTCTTGTACCAAATCAGACCATTCAAATAGGGAATATTCCTATACCAAATTAGAACATTCTAATAGGATATATTCCCTCGCCAAATCACAACCCATCACAGAACATGGCATATCAGAACACCTACATTGATCCAAACAACGCAAACACCATGTCTTTGACACAAGTAGATTTTCTTCAAAACCAAATGAAAACTCTTCAACAATAGATGGACAACATGTCTATGTTAGGCAAATGAACTATCTTAGCACAAGACCTATGTCCATGTCCATTTGACAAAGCGCTTTATATGACACGTTTCCCCCATGGATACATTATACCAATTTTGCCTAAGTATAATGGGAGGAAGAATCCTTTGGAACACATTAGAGAATTCTCAACGGCATGCATGCACATATCGTATGATCCCACATACTTGATGAGACTATTTCCACGAACCCTTATTAGGATAGGACGAATGGTTTTCTAAATTACCGTATGGCATACAATCCTAGGGTGAATTAGCTGAGAAGTTTGTCAAAAAAATTTCCTTTAACATAGACAATGAAGTAACAATAGCAACCTTGTGCCACACAATACAAGAAGATGGTGAAACTTTCACCACTTTCTTTTAGAGATGGAGAAGTCTAGCTAGTGGATGTCCAGTTGAAATACCAGAAAAACAAAAGGTCACGATATTCTCATAAAACATCAACCCAAAACTACAAAGTGACTTAAGGGTACACTGTTGTACTTCATTCCTAGACTTGGTACAAAATGGAATCATCCTTGAAAAAGGCCTTATAGACAAAGGAGAAATTAAGGTACCAAGTAAAAATCTGCTTGTCCAACATCAGAACGCACCAAACGATAGAAACCAATTCTAGTCTAGAAACAAAAATGTTACAAATGACGGCATTGTTGATGCTAAAAAGATACATACGGGACCAGTTATCACACTTAGAGGTTACAACTCCAATCAAGACATGATGAATAGTCCAGATCAAACAACCAATTATGTCCAAAATTCACAACAACAAAGATCGCAAAGGAGATTTCCTACATGTGAATTTACACCTTTAGGACAACCAATCGAGACAATTTTCAAAGAGTTGATTAAACATAATCTCATCAAACCTTTGGAACCAAGAGAATATGATCCTGGACAATTTAAACCTTCATGGTGGGATGACAATTCCTATTGTGACTATCATTGATCGAAAGGACACAACCTACAACAATGTCGCCAACTGAAGAATATTATACAAGACTTTGTTGAAAACGGAACCATAGAGGTCGGTGGGTAGAAAAATACCAAGAACAGTGATCATAATGTCTTCACAGACCCGTTACATGACCATACAAAAGGAAAATCCTTTGGTTCAGGAACCAAGAATAATCCATCAACCAATTATACCAATACCAAGTATGACTATGGTAAAGGAATGATCATAAATCACCTCTGAGCCACAAATGAGAATGTTAATACCATCATCATTAAGAAGTGTCCGGAATGTAATGTGAACACACACAGAACTAAGATTACTATTCTAGGTCCTTCTTCTGAGCCATCTACGCAAACTTCCAAGTTTAAGTACAACCTTCTTGATCAATTGAGTAAAACCCCTGCACAAATATCTATCTTGGAATTGTTGACTTTGTCACCTGAGCATCGAGCCATTCTTGACAAAGCTCTACAGAACACAATTGTTCCTACAAACTTAGATGTCAATCGTTTCGAAGAAATGGTGGGATATTTGACCAACTTGCATCATGCCACATTTTCCCAACAAGATTACTCAACTGAAAAGTCTAATCATAATGACCCCTTACATCTTGAAGTCTTAGTCCATCAAACCAAAGTCAAACGAGTCTTGGTAGACAGAGGAGCAAGTTTGAACCTGTGTACCCTAAAATTGGTTAAGGCATTAGGATTCTCAGAAGACTGCATAGACACCTCTAAGAGTATAGTCATTAAGGCTTACAATGATGAGGAAAGATCATCCAAAGGAGTTGTCACACTCCCTATCAGAATTGGCCCAGCAATCATGAACACTAGCTTCCAAGTCTTAGATCTCACCCTTCCGTACAACTTGTTGTTAGGTAGACCTTGGATACACGCAATGAAATTTGTACCTTCAACATATCACCAATGTCTTAAGTTCCTGTATAATGGCACAAAGATCACGATTGATGGTGATCTAGATCCTTTTCATTATTGTACAAGCCTAAGGGAAATTCCACAATGACAAGTACCAGTTAACCAAGAAGCTTCATCATCCACTTTATCCCTATACGTTGACCCGTCACATCTTACTAAGTCCATTTCATTCAAACCACCATCATCCACTCCTAAGGTCGAGATCCAAGACAAGGGCTATGGCGAATATCATATAAAGGCATCATATTGTGTCAGTCAACTGATTCCACTTAAGGCATATGGCTTACCCATGGCAGATAGAAGACAGTCAGTGGCCACATTTCATGTTCCCCCTACAATGACATTGACCAAATGGGGAGAGTTAAGTGAAGAAATTATGGATCAAGGTTATACTAACTCCTGGTTGTATCAAGAAGACAATGCATACCCCTCCCCATCTATTCAAATAGCTAAGGACCAATGTGGAAAAGTCTTTAAGATAATGCAAAATGAAGGCTATGACGGGCACAGTGGGTTAGGACTACATCAAAATAGAAGGAAAAAACCGATCACTGTCTTACCACGACCGAAATACCTAGGGCTAGGGTTTCAACCGCTTAGAATTGGGTTTCCTGGTACTTTGTCACCATTTCAAGAGGAAGTGAGTGCTTGCATAGACATCGAGATATCTCATGAACCACTTCCCCTAGTTTATGACAAACCTCCAGTTTATGATGAATCCACTGACTCAAGCGATTGTGAATGGGATTCCCTTTCCTCTACCAGTACCATGAACATAGATGCTCTATTTGGAGAATTGGACCTAAAGATAAAACCTGTACCAAAACCATCTAGTCCCCGTCATAGGAAACACTTGTCCAAAGAAGAATGGAAAAAGAACTATTATTGGGAAACCCTTGATCATGCATCTTGGGTACCTGACAAACCATCTTCTGATGATTCAGCCCTTGCAATAGTCCCACATCAGAGTTTACCTACCCCTAGGAAGAACAACAAGAAGGAGTTAGTCCAAAACTTCTATGACCATGTCAACCATTCTATACTCACCTTGTCAGCAACTACCTTTGCTAACTCCGATGATGACATGCCCCTTATATATCCTGAACTTATTGACTAAGATCAACAAGGTACACCTATCATAGATACATTCGAGAATGACGAAGCAATTGCTGAGTTCATGGGACTTAGAGAAGGCATACCACGAGGGGATCATAAAGCTGGTTTTACCATAGACTTGGATGATAAAGCATATTTTGGGGAGTCTATTTACACCTCTAGTCACAAAAATGAGAATAAAAAGAAAAAATAAAATGAAAAGAAAAATGATGAGTCCCTAGGTGAAAACCGAAAGGCGCCTTTGGATGAAGAAAAAGTCAAAATAAAGGACGTATCCGAGGGCGAAAACGTCTCAGAGGCACCCAAGGATAAAGGTTCAAATATTCTCCTCGTTGAACAAGAAAAGTCACTGATGCTAGTAGAAGAGTCTGTTGAATTCAACATAGGTACATAAGAGAATCCTCAGAAGGTATATTTTGTAGCTTCCTTAACGAAGATAGAAAAACCTGAGTTTAAGGACTTCTTCACAAAGAGACAGATAAAATTTGCATGGTCGTATGCTGACATGCCTGGGCTGGATCCAGACCTAATATTGCACCATTTACCACTACATCCAGGTATTAAGCCAGTCAAATAGAAGTTAAGGAAAATGCATCCGCAAATTGCTCTATTGGTCAAGGCAGAACTTAAGAAACTCTTGGATGTAGGGTTCATAAGGATGATAGACTATGCAGTCTGGATATCAAATCTTGTACCAGTGACTAAACCAACTGGGGGCATTCACATTTTCACAGACTTTAGAGACATCAATAAGGCATGTCCTAAGGATGACTTCCCTTTACCGAACATCGACATGATAGTAGATCTTACAGCAGGATACAAGATGCTATCCCTTATGGATGGTTTCTCTGGATATAACCAAATCAAAATTGTAGCTAAAGACCAACACAAGACAACTTTCACGTGTCCATGGGGCACATACTATTGGAATGTTATGCCTTTTGGCTTTAAGAACACAAGAGCTACCTATCAACGAGAAATGACTACGATTTTCCATGACTTTGTACACTCTCATGGAAGATTATGTAGATGACATTATAGCTAAATCAGAAACAAGGGAAGATCATTTGAAGGTTTTAGACAAGATATTCCAGAGGCTAGAGAATTACAACGTCAAGCTAAATCCGAAGAAGTGTGTCTTTGGAGTGAAATCAGGGAAACTGTTAGGGTATATCATCTCCAGAAGAGGCATTGAAGTAGATCCAAAGAAGGTAAGAGCTATGATAGAAATGCCTCCTCCAGTCAGCATTGGTCAACTCAGAACACTACAGGGAAGATTACAATCTAGTAGGCATTTCATAGTACAACTGGCAGATAAAATACACCCATTTCAATATCTACTCAAGAAAGGAGTACCTTTTGTGTGGACACCTAAATGTCAGGACTCTTTCCAACAAATAAAGGACTATTTTCTCACTCCACCAGTCTTAATGCCACCTACAGATAGAAAACCATTGATACTATACATTTTAGCAATTCAATCGGCATTAGAGGCTCTTCTCGCACAAAACGATGATCAAGGTCATGAGAGAGTAGTCTATTACATTAGTCGTACCTTAGTGGGATATGAATTGAACTATAGCAACATAGAACATTCCTATCTTGCGGTAGTCTTTTCTACCCAAAAACTTCGGCACTATATGTTCAATCTCCAAACAATGTTGGTTGCAAAGATTGATCCCCTCAAATACCTCCTAAGTAAGGCAACATTAACATGCCGATTAGCTAAATGGGTTATGATACTTAGTGAGTATAACATCCAATATGTAGAGAGGAAAAAAAGGAAAGGTGATTGTAGATCAGTTGGCCGATGCACCTATGAAGGAAGACCACCCTTTAGTGGCAGATTTTCCTGATGAATTTCTCTTCAACATTGAAATTAAAACCGATTGGAAAATATACTTTGATGGGTCACATACAAATCGTGGTTCATGAGCCGATATCCTATTTGTTACACCTCAAGGCGATACCATTCCTAAATCATTCAGGATTGCTTTCCCTTGTACCACCAACACAATAGAGTATGAAGCCTTAGTGATAGGATTAAAAATGGCAGCTCGGTGGAAGATTAAGAATCTACATGTTTTTGGTGATTCTCAGCTAGTAATTGTTGGAGTGAAAGTACACTGAGAGGGGGGGTGAATCAATGTGTATAAATTCTTAAACAATTTAAACTAAAATTGAAAAGATCCATACATATGTTCTCATTTATCAATGATAGTGTCATTCATGTATTCAAATGCAATCATATAAACTGAAATGAGTAATGTAACATTGCATTTTAAAGCAGTAAAGTACTGAAAAAAATGAGTCATAGAGACACAAATAGACACATGATATGCCGAGTTCAAAACCCTCCTGAGGTAGAAAAACCACTCCTGAACTTGCTGCCTTTTTCAGGCTTTCATTTCAATAATTTATTTTGACAAAGCCTCAATGGCTGATTTATGAGCACCGACTCAAGGAGCACCAACCCCTCTGTTTAGAGACACCAATCCCTCTGTTTAGAGACACCAATCTCAAGGAGCACCAACCCCTTTCCTGATATTCAATAGAACATACAATAGTGCAAAGGATCTCTTTGTTTCACTTGATTTCTGTCAAGTGCTTCTTGACAGACAAAACATAGAATTTTCAAGAGTCCAATTTGACTCTTCAAAATTCCATGCATTATCTAATCTCGATGCAGCTTAAGGAAAATCCTATCATAGTCACAGTCTCATCAAACTATTTTACAATAATACATCTTTTCTTTCTTTTCTCACTATTTGATTTTCAATCTTTTCCCATACAGAAACTACAAATCTGACTACACACCATGTTTTCCAATTTTCAACATCAAAAGTATAGAATATACTTTCACTTCTCTACAACGTAATACACTTGTTTCAAGCTTTGATTTTCTGTCATGATAGAACCCTAAACTCACTATTTTTGGATTTTTATAGAAAGCATCATTACATATTGGAAGTATTACCACTGTTTTCCAAATTTAACATTCCAGAAGGTTATACAAGGTTGTTTTTTAGGTTACAAAATGACTAACAAGAAATAGATCTGATGTTGCAGTGATCATAAAAGAAGATTATTTCTTTTTGTTGAGGATAGAACAACAAAGTCCAAGAATAGAGGTGTGATAGAGCATATCTTCACTAGAAACCTGGACATGCAGTGCTTAAACAAAAGCAATGAGAGCACATCATTTAAAAATTGAAATGATAACCATTTTTCCTTGACAGAACCAGCAATGTAATAGAAGTATTTTTAGAAAAATGAAACCTCTTCCAGATTATACCCACAAGTAGTAATGAAGAGTGCATATACCATAGGAGTTCTGAAAAATAAGCTACTATAAAAATAAAGTAACTAAAATCCCAACAAGCATGCAATCGAAAGCTATTAACCATGCATTATAACAGTTACCCACAAATTCTAGCGAGGTTGAGAGAATATTTCAAGATCTATACCCATTATAGTGACTGTAAAACTTAAGAAACTGAAATCATTGTGAAGTGTGACTGAAGTAACTTCACAAGAACCATTATCCATGAACCTAGATAAGCAAATGAAGAGATTCAATGATATTATCATTACCCACAACCAAAAAAAATAGTTCCTTAGAATGACTATCATGATAACCTTCAAATGAAATTGCAGTCATGTTTTGATTCTTAAAAGAAAATATTTCAAACTTTTCTCATGAAAGCAATACACGTTTTTCTTGTCATCTAGACATCCTACCCAGTCAGAATCAGTATAAGCTACTAAAGAGAAATCATTGCTTCTGGGGTACCAGAGCCCATAATCAATTGTGCCTTGTACATATTTAAGAATTCTTCTCACAACATTGATGTGAGATTCCTTAGGAGCTGATTGAAAACGAGCAACCATGCAAACACATTGCATTATGTCAGGTCTTGAGGCTGTTAAATACAATAGGTTGCCTATCATTGACCTATAACTAGTTGAGTTTATAGCAAGAGAGTCATCAACTTTGCTAAGTTTACAACAAGTAGCCATTGGAGTGCTTACAGGATGACTTTCATCCATTTGAAACCTTTTTAGCATTTCTTTTGCATATCTTGCTTGAGATAGAAAGATGCCAGATTCAAGTTGTGAAATATGAAGACCTAAGAAAAATGACAGTTCTCCCAACATAGACATTTCGAATTCAGATTCCATGATTTGTGAGAACATTTTACTCAAGGCAATATTATTGCAACCAAAAATTGTGTCATCAACATAAATTTCAACAACAAGAATATCAGATCCTTCAATTTTAACATACATATTGCTGTCAACTCCTCCTCTAATGAACCCTTTTGACAGTAAGTGACTATCCAATCTAGAGTACCAAGCTCTAGGAGCTTGTTTTAGGCTATATAGAGTCTTTTTCAGCCTGTAGACATGATTGGGTTTTTTTTTACAGATAAACCCTTCAGGTTGTTCTATGTAAACTTCTTCTTCTAAGTATCCATTTAGAAAGGCATTTTTTACATTCATTTGATATATAGTGAAATTTTTGAAAATAGAATATGCCAAGAAAATTCTAATGGATTCAAGCCTAGCAACAGGAGCAAAAGTTTCACTGAAATCAATACCTTCTTGCTGAGCATATCCTTTGCAGACATATCTAGCCTTGTTGCGAACAACATGACCATATTCATCATGTTTGTTTCTAAAGATCCACTTGCCTGTCATCTGGTCTTGGGACTAGATCCCAAGTCTGATTTTTTTCAATTTGATCAATTTCTTCCTGTAGTGCATTAAGCCAACATTCATCAATTAGAGCATCATCAAAAAAATTGGGCTCAAACTGGGTAATTAAAAAAAATGCAGTAAGCTCAGCTACGTGAGCTTTTTCATCATAGTTAACAGAATTTTTCCTTGTTTGAACTCCTGTAGATCTATCTCCTATAATTAGATCCTTAGGATGATTTCTAGCAAGAGATTTTGAAGTAACTTTGGGTTCACATTTTTCTGAGCTGATTTTAGCATCTTCAGATTGTGCTTCAGCAAGTTTAGGGCTTGCTGGTTTTATTTCAGGCTTTGTAGTTTCAAAGCTCTCAGTAATTATATATAGTTCAAATTCATCCTCTTCATCATCCTGCATAGGTTCAATATCTAGAAGCTGATTTTCATCAAATTTGACATTTATGGATTCAACAATTTTGTTTAGCCTATTGTTAAAGCATTTATAGGCTCTGTTGTGAGTAGAGTATCCTAAAAAGATACCTTCATTAGTTTTAGATTGGAAACTGCCTAAGTTTTCATCATCTCTTTTGATAAAACACTTGCAGCCAAATATTCTGAAATATTTAATTTGGGCAGATTTCCCATACCACAGTTCATATGGAGTGAATTTTGATTTCACTATGATCTGCACTCTATTCAAAATGTAAACAGTTGTATGAAAATCTTCTTTCCAATACATATTTTCCAGATTTGCTTGATTCAGCATGGTTCTTGCCATCTCTTTTACAGTCCTATTCTTTCACTCAACAACCCAATTTTGTTGGGGATTTCTAACAGCAACATACTATCCTTTTAGAATCCTGAAGAAGACTGTCAATGATGTTGGTCATGACTGGCACCTACAGTCGAATCCTACCTTATGGGCTTACCGCACAAGAATCTGTACTCCCACTGGCGCCACTCCATATTCCCTCATATTCGGGTCCGAAGCTATCTTACCTATTGAGGTTGAAATACCTTCCTTGAGGGTATCCTTGAAGGGTCACATTGATGATGAAGAATACCGTGTATCTAGGTTACAAGAGCTAGAATTAATGGATGAACGAAGATAGAAAGCACTAGATCATTTGCAAGCATATCAAAATCATCTTCATTGAAGCTATAATAGGAAAGTTCTCAATAGACACTTTGACATTGGTGACCTAGTTTTAATGGAGAATCCTAAGAATCAAGCTGAATGAGAAAAAACAGGTAAGTTTGAACCTAATTGGTTAGGGCCTTATATAGTCACAGAAGCTTTTGGGTCAGAAGCATACCAACTCTCTACTCCTGAAGGAGAGCCACTTTTTTCACCTATCAATAGTCCGCATCTAAAGAGGTTCTATGTGTAGCTTCTGAGAATCTGTGTCTTAATCTAAAAAATACAAAAAAATGGAAAAAAACAAAAAAAATGGTTACCTTGATTAAAACCTGGCAAACAGGCATCTTTGTAACACCAAAAAAATTGAGAAAAACAAAAAAGTAAAGATAAATAAATCCGTCCAATAGTGAAAATCGCTTCGGTGGTGCTATGGATAAGTACCATGGTGAAAACCTAGCAAATAGGTGCCATGTGTAGTCAAGCTCACTCTTTCGACTACCATCATTCTAATCAGACCTTTTCACCATCACTCATAATAAATGGTTGTCTTATCCATTGCTTGGAACGATTGACATCTAATGTCCATTCCGTCACATTCCCTACTCCATCTTGCAAGTCTTCTTCCCGACTGGGGGAAAATCCTTGTTCTATGCCCTGACACCTTGTACATAATGTCACACCCTTTAAAATGTCCTGAAAAATCCCAAAAGCATTAGAAAACTTCAAAAATCCAAAAAATCCAAAACATGTCAGAAAATACAAAAAACAAAGTCAAGTCAGTCATGTTTAGTCAGTCATAGTTGAACTATGTTGCCTCTACGACTGGGACGTAGGCAAGGCCATCAATCTATGTTCCCCTGAGGCATTAGGTCTGTCAATCTAGGTTTGTCATGTATCACACACATTTAAATCATGACTCTTTGTACATTCAAAGTCATTGGTCGTGTCGAACTATGAGGTCTCTACATGTACAATGTAGGCAAGGCTAATCAATTGATGAGCTCCTGAGACCACACTAGGTCAGTCCAATAGGGTTCATTCACAATCACTATCACACAAGTTGCATATCATAGTTTAGGGTATCATTTCATGTCATACACTGTCTACACATACACACACTTATTTATCAATCAAGGAATCAAAACAAGTCATGCATCAACAAGGCAAAACATCTCAACAATCATCAAGTCAACATCAAACACATTGTCAAAGTGATCAACTTATGTCTTAGCAAGATATGTATTTCTTGTCAACATACATCATCAAAATTTTCATAGCCTCATGTAGCTTGTCACATCAATGTCATTAGGCTCCAACATCTGATACAACACGTGTCTTTTCTGAAACCAGGCTTTGTCATGCCTTATACAAATAGTCACTAGGTCGAAACCAAACTCAACGTCTTATGTGGTATGTGTCATCCCTCACACTACGCTATGTCAAACATCAAACAGTCCTACAAGATCAAGTTTTGGCGAATACTTTTATTTGGCTTTATGACTTTATATCTTATTTTTTCTTATCTTTTTATCGATTTGTGAATTTAGTTTGATTACTAGCTTTTTCAAGCATGTCCCTTGAAGGATTTAGAGAAGCAAGGATGTCTCAGGACTCTTTTTCTTTGGTTTTTGTCTGTCAACTGTCTTTTTAAACATTGGTTTTTGAGTCATGTTACTAGTTTCCTCAAGGATGTCCTATCAAGGATTTAGAGGAGCAGTGACGTCTCATGACCTGTCTTTTATTTGTCTGTTGTCTATGGTTTGTTAAGACAAAATGACTGGGGCAATTTTGTCCTTCATAGATGGATGAATTTGTACACTATGGTCTATCTCATATCATAGTGTGTACTATCCATTTGTGTCATGTCCCGCCCAATGATGATAAACAAGCAAGCATAGCATATTTGGCAATATATCGAAGTATATCTTTTTCTCAATCAATCAACCTTCGTTACTTCTTACTAACATTCTAAATTCATTCATGCTAACAGTTCTCTTCTTTGACATAATGATAAAGTCTTGTGACACAATTAAAACATTAGATCATTTGCATATGCGTACATTCTATAACATTTCACATAGTTGCATCGTATTTCAAACATATAGATAGTAACATTCACATCTTCATTGCATACATTTGAAATCATGACATAATAGGCATTTCATCATCATAGCATAAATAATGTAACCATTGCATGTACATATCACCATCACATATATATAAGCATCATATAGAACATTGCATCCATTATCATAAGTAAATTAAAACATCCATAACATCATAAAATGCATAACTCATAACATGTAGAAACATTCATTCATAACACATGTACATACATCATCTAGAAAACATAATCAAGTAGAAATAATGCATCATTTATAAAATAGAACTGCATAGCATATAGAAGCTGCCAAATCATATATATATATATATATATCGCTCAAAATAATGTGTCATAGTACAATGTCAGAATGTATCCATAAATAAAATATGAGCTCGCAAGCTCTCTGATCAAAATAAAATGTCTACATATATAACTGTCATCATGTCCCACTGCCACTACTATCAGGTGGTGAAGGTGGTGGGAAAATCCTCGAAGGTGATCTTTGTGAGGTGGAAGGCCTCTCATATGGACCTGCCCTCGGTGGTCCTACCACACCCTCTGTACTTTATGTCCTAGTGTGACTCATGCCTTGTGATCTCTGACTGCGCACCTCTGAAATGCTTGGAGCTCGTTTCTCTATTGGCACCACTGCCTCATATAAATCCCTATAATAGGTAGCTCTCTCAACTGATCTGACTAACTCCTGCATCATGCCATCAGATGAAGACCCACTGCAAAGGCGTCTAACTTCTGTGAACTACTCCTCTATCTCTTGTCTCCGAGCTATGGCCTGATCCCTCTCTATGAGTGCACTACCCCTCTCCATACGAGCACTGTCTCTCTCTCTGCATATGCACTATCTCTCTCTGCATAGGCATTGTCTCTCTCTATCCTCGTAGCATCAAAATTGTTGTCATTAGTCTAAGTCTCTCCTCTAAAGCCTCCCTATCACCAACCCTAGGAGCATCATCCTCCCATCTCCCCTCCACAATCTAATCCCTAAGCTCTCTCTCTTGCTCCTCCATTGGTGCCTCCTCCTCAACATCATCCTCCCCATATCCTACCAGAATACCTAGAGGGTCTATATCCATGTCCATATCCACATCCTCTGCAGCATCTTTTCCTCCAATATCCACCTTTGCACGCTCCTCTACAACTACCTCCTCGGCAGTATGCTCATCCCTATCCTGTACATCAGCTCCATCTCTGATTGGTGCATCCTCTACTACTACCTCACAGATAGGTGAAAGTCCACCTACCCGACCCCCTCT